>WEKX01011489.1:47424-118407 GCA_013390025.1 Pitta sordida
CCCGGTGTCCCGGTGTCCGGGTGTCCCGGTGTCCCGGTGTCCCGGTGCCCGGTGCCCGGCGCTGGGCTGAGCCGTGTGTCCCCGCAGACGAGGATGACGTGCACCGGTGCGGGCGCTGCCAGGCCGAGTTCCGCTCGCTGCAGGAGTTCGTGCAGCACAAGCTGCAGAAGCGCTGCCAGCGCGGCCCGGACGGGCTCACGGGGCTGCTGGAACAGGAGGGACAGAAGGTGAGGGAAGGAGGAACGGAGGGAGGGAGGGTCGGGCTGTGCCGGGCCGGCAGAACCCGCCCGCTGAACGCTCCGTGTCGCGACAGGTCGCTCCTGCGGTGGAGGAGTCCATCACTGTCGCTCACATCGTGGTGGAAGCCTCGTCCATAGCAGAGGAGATCAGCGGCGCCTCGGCCATCGTAGGTGAGGGAGCCCTGGGGGCTGGAGCTGCTCCCTGGGCCTCGGGCTGGGGCTGGGTGTTCCCTGGGAGCTCTGGCCAGCTCTGCAGTTCTCTCTGCGTTAGCATCGTGGGGTACAATCCCAGCAGGGGTTGGGTTGGAAGGACCATAAAGATCATCTCATTGCACCCCTGCCATGGGCAGGGACACCTCCCACTGTCCCAGGCTGCTCCAACCTGCCCTTGGACACTCCCAGGGATCCAGGGGCAGCCACAGCTTCTCTGGGCACCCTGTGCCTCCCCACCCTCACAGGGAAGCATTTCCTCCTGAGATCCCATCTAAATCTAACTGCTCTCAGCTTAATTGATGCAAACAATTAATACAAGCTAGATTTACAATTTATAAACCCAAATTAGATTTAAAACTCCATCTCAGAAGTGCCCATTTTAGTACTAACGTGACTCGAGTTGCAGGTCTGGAGTACTTCTCCTTTCTACGCGAAATGCTGAAAGGGTGAATTGTTTGTTGGGTAGAGCTGTGTCCTGTAAAGAACCCAAGTCTCTCCGCACCCTTTTCCCAGGCAGTGGGCACATCAAAGAGGTCATTGTAGCAGGAGACCATGTGTTTGAGAGCCCCAGCAGGCCCGTGGACGGGGAGGGCAGCGAGGGGCAGGGCAGCCCCGAGGAGCAGGAGCAGGACATCCCCAGCGAGCTGCTCAAGGGGAAGCTGCAGGTGAACAAAGAGGGGAGATACGTGTGCGGGCTCTGCCAGAAGACATTTAAAACTGTGAGTATCACCCCTGCTGCTGGGGGCTGCTGGGTGAGCTGGGAGCTAAGGGAGCTCAAACAGGATGGGAATTAGAAGCCTGCCACGCTCCCCAGAGGGAAGTTCTGCTTCCACAAGGGCTGTCGTTCTTTACAGCTGAAATGTGGGAGCCTTAAGGCATTTGGAAGATTCTGAAAGGCCGTTCTTTCCCTAGGCCAGCATCCTCAAAGCTCACATGATCACTCACAGCAGCAGGAAGGACTATGAGTGTAAACTCTGTGGAACTTCCTTCAGGACAAAGGGGTCTCTGATCCGACACCACCGGCGGCACACGGGTAAGAGTTCTCCTTGAGCTCTGTGAGCTTGTCCATCTGCCTTCCAATGGAATTCCTTGTGCTTTCCTCCTTCTGCTGAGCTGAGACTGGTGAGGTCCCAGGATCTGAGGTGCTGGGAGGCGATGGGATGTTCTGGGATAAGCACATGGTGTGCTGTAACAGCCACACACACAGAGCTGATCCTGGCAGCCCTGTAGTTTAATACTGTTGTTTTGGTTCCTGTCACTTCCAGATGAAAGGCCTTACAAATGCAAGAAATGTGGGAAGAGCTTCCGGGAATCCGGAGCTCTGACTCGGCACCTGAAATCTCTGACGCCTTGCACCGAAAAAATTCGCTTCAACGTGACCAAAGAAATAGTTGTCAACAAAGAGGATCTGCCATCAGGTCAGTGGTGCTGTCAGGACCTGCCTCTTGGCTCATCAAACCCTCCCAGCACTTGGAATACAAATCCCTTCTGACACAGGGTGCCCAGAGAAGCTGTGGCTGCCCCAGCCCTGGCAGTGCCCAAGGGCAGGTTGGAGCAGCCTGGGACGGTGGGAGGTGTCCCTGCCCATGGCACTGGATGGGTTTAAGGTCCCTTCCAGCCCAAACCATTCCCTGATTCTAATTTATGACAAGTTTTTTTCTGTGCTATTCAGTTTATATTTTTCGTGTAGGAAAATGTGATTTACCCTGAAGTGTGGGATGTGAACTCAGAAACAGCTGAGAACCTGGCACAGAGGTGGCTTGAACAGGGACCTCCTGCTCTAAGCCAGGTTTGGGAGGGACACAGAGGACTGATGTGGGCTGACTGTGCTGCCTCCCCTGCAGGATCCTGCAGCTCCAACCCCGACACCGTGTCACCCGTCACCAGCGAGTCCATCGAGGCCTCCCCTGTCATCCACCTCGTCACAGATGCCAAAGGCAATGTCCTCCATGAGGTCCATGTGCAGATGCAGGAGCTGCCTGTGGTAGATGGCAAACCCCTGGACCCAGAGGTGAGTGTCTGGATCACCCTTCGTGTGTTCCACACTGTGGATTTGCTGTGCCAAACTTGCCGTTTGTTCCTTCAGCCGTCGCCCCCCGAGGAGCTGCCGTGTGAGGGGGAGGTGAGCAGTGAGAACCTGCTGAGGCAGGCCATGAGGAATTCGGGGATTGTCATCGAGAGGGTTGCCGTGGAGGAGGTGCAGAAGCCGGATGAAGCTGCTTCGGCTGCTCCAGAAGAACTGGAAATGGTGGAAGTGGAAGAGGAGCCGTGTGGGGAGCAGTGTGTGAAATTAGATCAAGTGGAGTCTGTATGTTTGTATTCCATAAATAATTCCGTAACCTTCCTTGCCTGTGTTTGGCTGGGGGGGGGCAGCACTGTTGGCCTCACACCCCTGTGTTGTCCTCGTGTCTCTCCTGTGGCTTTGTGTCCCTTTTTACAGTTACACTTTTCCCATGAGATCTGAGTGCAGTGTTAGTCCACAACACGTCCTGTCTTCCTCAGCAAGAGAGATCTCTCTCTTGTCAGAGCTGGAGTATTTAAGTGGGAATTTGGGGGGCAATCCTTGCTGTGCACACCGGTACAAAACAACAAGTTTTACCATTTTCTCCCCAATAGGCCCCTGCCAAAAGAACCAACGGGTACAAACAGTACCTTTGCTCTCAGTGCAACGAGGCCTTCGGTGACACTGCAGCCCTGGAGACACACATCAAGAGCCACACAGGTAAAGTGCTGCAGCTCTGCCTCAAACTCTTGGCTGTGCCTGGCCAAAGTCAATTGGTGCTCAACACACCGAGAGGAGAAGGTTGACTTTGAGCTGAAAGGTTTCTAAAGAGAAGTTGCTGTGTTTGGGGACTTGCACTGCACCCTTGGCAGTGGGATTTTGGGGATGAGACCAGTATAAAGATGAGTGAGGCTGAGTGGGTTGTTAGGCTGGAACTGCTCTCCAAAGGCCTGAAGAGCCACTTCTGAGCAGAAGGGGGAAGGGGTGGGTTCTCCCTCTCAGGAGACATTCCAGCCGCACCTGGTTTGGGTCCCTGTGTCACCTGCTCCAGGTGACCCTGCCTGGGCAGAGGGGATGGACTGGGTGGTCTCACAGGTCACCTCCAACCCCAGCTATCCAGGGATTCTGTGGAAACCCACACAAGGTGAAAATACAATTCCCCTCCTTCCCTGGGTCATGTTTTTGTAAGAATTTAATTACAGCCTGTACTGGATCCTTGCTGCTGCTGCTTGTCCTGCATCGACCTCACCATGTCTCTGTTTCTCCCTAGAGTACAAACCCTTTAAGTGTGAGGAGTGTGGCAAAGAGTTCACCAAGGGCTACCTGCTGAAGAAGCACCAGGAGGTGCACGTGAACGAGCGGCGTTTCCGCTGCGGGGAGTGCGGGAAGCTCTACAAGACCATCGCCCACGTCAAGGGGCACCGGCGGGTGCACTCGGACGAGCGGCCCTACCCCTGCCCCAAGTGTGGCAAACGCTACAAGACAAAGGTATCCCAGCAGCCTGGCCTCCAGGGGGGCCGTCCCACAGCCAGGGCTTGGCAGGGCCTGAGAGAGAAGTGCCAGCTCACCTGCTGCTTATGTGGTGTCCATCCCTGGAAGCGTCCAGGGCGAGGTTGGACAGGGCTTGGAGCCCCCTCGTTTGGTGGGGGACAAGGAGACCTTTAAGGTCCCTTCCAACCCAAACCATTCTGTGGTCAGAAGAAGAGTGTTCACTCTAGTGGGCAACAGAAGGACAGTCCCCATGAAACCATCCTATTTCTGAAGAGGCTGTTCCTTCACGTGTGGAGCAAATGTGTGATAACATGTCCTGGTTCCAGCCAGGATGGGGTTCATTTTTGCAGTGGCCAGAGGTCATTCCACTGGGGGCAGGGGGAAGGGATCCCTTTGTTGTTTTCCATGTGAATCCTTCGTCTCTTTCTTGTGCCCTCTGTCAGTAGTCTTGTTGCCTGTTTTCCTATCTCACTGTTGTTTCCAGTGAATTGTTCTTACCTCAACCCACAATCTCCATCTTTTGTGCCTCCGACTCTCCTCCCCATCCCACTTTAGGGGGAGAAAGGATTTAGTCTCAGTGTGAGCCCTAAATGGCGGGGGGAGGCACCATTCCCACCAATCCCTGTGTCCTGTGTGAGTGTCACAGCTCAGCCCCGTGTCCCCTGTGGGTGTCACAGCTCAGCCCCGTGTCCCTGATGTGTCCTCCCCTCCCCAGAATGCCCAGCAGGTGCACTTCAGGACTCACCTGGAGGACAAGCCCTACGTGTGCCAGTTCTGCAGCCGGGGGTTCCGGGAGAAGGGCTCCCTGGTGCGCCACATCCGCCACCACACCGGAGAGAAGCCCTTCAAGTGCTACAAGTGTGGCCGGGGCTTCGCAGAGCACGGCACCCTCAACAGGCACCTGAGAACCAAAGGTGAGCTGCCAGCCTGGCCTGTGCACCAGCTGCTCCTGGGCTCCCTGGGTGGCTGCAGGGAAGCTGGAGAGACCCTTAGACACGAAACAAAGTGTGGATGTTTTGTGAGGAAAGTGTCTGGAGGGAAGTTCTCGCAGATAATCTTGTTTGGTGGGGTTAGCTGCGCTGGAGCTGCTGCTCCTTTAGCTCCTAGTCATGGATTTCCAGACTCCTTCAGGTAGTGCTGACAGGGTGTTTAGCTTCCAAAGCACAGCACAAGTTTACTTGAGGGGGGGGAAAAAGGAGTATCCTTGGAGATACTGAAATGTAATGCCTCAGCAAAGATCAGAGACTTAAAATACACCCAGACTCTTCCTGTACATTCTTCAGAGGCAGCTTTTGAAGTCCTCTATGGCTTCATCATCTGAATGTGGCTGTGGGAATTGCACAGGAGGGCTGCTCTGCTCGAGGTGTCACACAGGGCTGTGCTGGTGGGCTTAGAGTTCCTGTGTGACACTGGCCACTTGTCCATGTCACCCCCTGGCCTCGCTGGTGCTGCAGCACCTCCCAGGAGCTGCCTGAGCTGGCCATGCCAAGGGACACTGTGTGGAATTTTCCAGGTGGCTGCCTGGTGGCTGTGAAGGAGGTGGAGGAAGTGGTGGTGTCTGAGGAGAGTCAGTCAGCCGACAGCCTGGCGGCCACGGTGATCTCGGAGGATCCCCACACGGTGCTGGTGGAGTTCTCCTCGGTGGTGGCCGACACTCAGGAGTACATCATCGAGGTGAGGGGCAAACAGCTGCTCACTCACTCACGATTGGGCACAGGGTTGCCTCAGGGAAACTGCAGCTGTTTCAGCCAGGATTTTGGGGGGAGGTAAAACTGGATCAGCCTTGTCTGCAGGGCCCTGGGGGAGCCATCAGGATTAACCTTCTGTGGAAGGAAAGCACTTGGAGCTCCCTGAAGTGCTGCGTGGGATGTGGGCAGGAGAAGGAGAGCACTGGGAAGGCTGACAGCGGCTGAGGAGGAAAACTGGCCTCCCAAACTCACTCCAGCTTTCCCTGGTCTCTTCTCCCATTTCTCCTAGGCCTATTTAGTCCCAGATAATCTCTGTTATTTGTAACAGGCTGCCAAAAGCAAGGAACTCTGTATTTCACTTTCTCCCCCTTCATGACACGGAGCCAGTTCTCCAAGCAGGGTGACAGAGCTCACTTATTGAGTTCCTTTGGTGCTGACATAATTTTTCTACAGTAGGAGAAAAATCTGCTGCTTGGTCTAATCCTGCTGAGAGGGGAGATTCTCTTCCAGTTAGTTTTGAACATTTTGCATTGCTTTTAAGTGGCTCCTGATAATGGGATTTGGAGGGAATGTCGTGGAGTTCCCTTTGGAATAACTACTGCAGAAGGATGTGCAAATAATCTTAGTGAATTAAATCTTGCTAGCAAAGGATTTTTTTGTAAAAACCTAAAAAGGGGAATCATCTTGTTTTGTCTTTCAAGACTTCTACTGAAGACATGGAGACCAGTGAAGCGACTGAAATCATAGAGGGAACAAGACATGAGGTAAAGCAGCCACAGAAACTCTGGGTCTGGGGCCTTGGTGTCGATGAAATGAGTCCCCTCTAGTGGCTGAGAGTCAAGCTGAGTAAACCCAACTTCACATCCTTAATTTACCTGCCTGCAAGAGAACTGGAGCAGGACCTTGGACAAGGGGAGATGGTTTCCTACTGCCAGGGAAAGGAATTCTTCCCTGTGAGGCCCAAGGATGCCCAGAGAAGCTGTGGCTGCCCCATCCCTGGAAGTGTCCAAGGCTGGGACAGTAGAAGGTTCAGGGGGATGGAACTGGGTGAACTTTTAAGGTCCCTTCCACCCTAAACCATTGTGGGATTCTGTGACTCCACCTCTGTAGTTCTGCAGACCTAAAACCTCAGTGCTGGTCATGCTGGGTCTGATACCACCCCTCAGAGGGCCTTGGGTTGGCTTGGCAGAGCTAAAGGCTGGGTAAAGTGTACAGTGCCACTCCAGCTGTGGGGCAGTGATCCTTCAGGACATTCCCAAATCCTGGGGATCAGGGTTGTTGCAAAGCCCGAGCCTGGGTCAGCAATTTATTTAATAACTTTAAAAGTTTGGGTGTGGATTGTCAAGGTTTTCCCACAACCAGGAGGAAGTACTTCACTAGTGCCACACCTGCAGTGACTTGAGGGGTGACACTTTCCAGAGCCTGGTGTTGGGGTGACGAGAACTCCAGTGCCCAGCTGTGGTCAGGAGGCACTTCCCAACCCTCCCTCCTCCCAGCAGCACTCAGGGCAGCCCCTCCTGTCCCTGCAGGTCGACAGCCACATCATGAAGGTGGTGCAGCAGATCGTGAACCAGGCCAACTCGGGCCACCAGATCATCGTGCAGAACGTCACCGTGGCCGAGGCCGCGGCGGCCACCGACGCCACCGACACCATCACCATCGCCACCCCCGAGAGCCTGACGGAGCAGGTGGCCATGACCCTGGCCTCGGCCATCGGGGAGGGCACTGTGCTGGCCTCTGATGGAGCCCTGGCCGCCCAGGAGGCCACTGTCACCATGGTGGCATCCGAGGACATCGAGATCATGGAGCACGCGGGGGAGTTTGTGATCGCGGCGCAGGAGGGAGAGGTGGAGGTGCAGACTGTCATTGTGTAGGGATGGGGGGGGAGAGCCGCTCGGGGGGGCTCCACTCGGGGTGGGGGTGAGGCCTGAGCTGCTGGGGCTGTTCCAGGCACTGACAGCACTGACCTGGAACGAGTCCTGGGAGCTGAACCTCGGCGTGGTCACACTGAGGGCACTGCCAGGCCCCCCCTCCGGGTTGTGTACAGCAGCCCCAAATTAAGGAAGAATTGGGGAATCAGTTCCTGTGCCCAGGGCACAGCAGTGGGCTGGCTTTTAAAAGGGGTCAGAAACCAGGGGGTCTCTCCTGAGGGCCTGTTTAATCATATGCATTTAAAACACGTGGAGGAACCCAAACCTGAGGAGTGGTGGGGTGTGCTCAGCACCACTCACCTCCTCTCATGCCTTTAACCTCACTCCTTCAGGCCTCCCCAGGCACGGTACTGCAGTATTTCTCTTTTCTTTGATGCCCTGGACAAGCAGCCTTATGTTCTGGTCTCTGAATGCATCCCTGGACCCTGCACTGCCAGCCAGGCTGGGGGGCTGCAAAGCCATATTGTATAGGAAGTGGGGATTTTTTAACCCATATATGGATTTTTAATTGCATATTGTACAGAGTGGGCATGTAAATAAATACATTTTTAAAAATAAAATTATTTAAAGTTCTTACTCTGTTTTTTTTTATTCCAATTTCTGCTCTGTTACCACTCAGAAGAGTTTCTGGGAGGAGTAGGGACAGAAGAAGGGGGAGGCTGAAATGGCTTTTTTTGTGAATAAGCTGAAACCAGGGCTGAAGGGGGAGGCTTTGCAGGAGAGGAGATGCAGCACTTGAATTGAGGTGCTCCCGATCAGTCCAGAGCTGCAGTAAAAGGTGGTTTTGCAGGTGAAGATCCTGCCAATAATGATGTTTTCCCAGCTGAATCCACCCAGCCTGTTGTACACCCTGTTACACCAACAGGTTCATCATCTCCCAAACAAAGATATACTCACAAAAAGCTCCAATTTCCTCAAACTTCACCGGAGTTCTGTGTCAGCCCTTCCCAGAGACAAACACTGAGTGCAGGAGGATGGACCAGCCCGGCCTCTGCAGCCCAGAGAATTCACCAGTGATGCCCCAACCCAGGAGCCAGGATTGAACCCGAGAGCCTCACAGTGAGGGCTCCTCAGTGTTGCAATCACAACCCTGCAGCAATCTTGCTCCAGAAGCTGTTTGGGGCACGCAGGGCCCCTGCTGGAATAAACCTTAAAAGAGCTTTAAAAGTCCACAAATCCCCTCACGTTTTCTTCTTCCTTTCCGGTGCTGTGGGGGGCCTAAAGATTTCCTTTAAATTCCTCCAGATTCCTTTAGAATAAATGTTTGTGTAGCCAAGCTGCCTGGGGTGGGGCTGGGACGGGAGATGGGACCCCCCAAAGCTTCTGGCTTTGCACCATTCGTTGGTGGTTTGGTTGGTGAAGGCCAAGTACAGACAGAAGGAGCTGTACCCACCCAGCACCAGGGTGAGCAGCACAACGAACCCCAGCATGAAGACAATCCTGGGGAAGGTCAGGAAAAGGTGCTGCAAGGAAAGGGAGAAGGAATTTGGGTTAAAATCCTGGAGGGGCACTGCAGAAATGAAGGGAACAGTGCCCCAGCCCGGGGAGCTCAAGGAACAGCCTCAGGCTGCACCAGGGGAGGTTAAGGTTGGATATTCGGGAAAATTTCTGGACAAAAAGGGTTGTAAAACTTCACAACAGGCTGCCCAGGGCAGTGGTGGAGTCACCACACCTGGAAATGTTCAAAAACATGGATGTGGCACCTGGGGAGGGGTAGAGGTGCCAGGGGATGGTTGGACTTGGAGATCTTAAAGGTCTTTTCCACCCTTAACAATTCCACAATTCTGTTCCTACCTCAGAGCAGAGCACACAGATTTCCAGGAATGAATTTGCTCCCACGTCTGGATAATGTGTGGGAGGGTTTTCTACACCCATCCAGTTCCAACTGTTTGTGCTTTGCTTGTTTGTTGTTTTTTTCTTGGCTTAATTCATCATCCATTAACACAAATCATCCGAAACAAACTGCCAAATGAAGAGGCAACAATCTGGTGCAACTCTGGGTTTGGTGATTCCATCTAAGCAGCTCTTCCCCGAGTTAAATCTGGGAGTGCTGATGGTTCTGTTCAACCCCTCCCTGACCAGGGTCCCTGTGTGGGGCTCCAAGGCTGGAACATCCACTGTCCTGGGCCAGGTAAAGCCTCGGTGCCACAGAAAGGATGCGAATGACTCAAGTGCCAGAGAGACCCCAAGTCACCCTTGGCTCCTCTGGGAGAGAAAATCCTGAGGATCTGCATTCCAGGGCAGTGGCTTCTGCTTTAACACCTGAGGGGCTGTGATTTGTTTCCTAAATGTTATTGCAGGTCCTGGAGTGTAAATCCATCCTCTGTGAGCTGGATCTGAGTGACAGATCCTCAGGACAGAAACCCAGGAACAGGCAAATAGAAGGACATTCACAGAATCACAGAATATTCTGAGCTGGAAGGGACCCACAATGATCATCAAGTCCAACTCTTAACACTGGCTCCCTGGCAGGAATCGAACTCGCCTTCCATGGGGAAAAAAACCATGTTTTTCACATCTTCCACACCAGCACCTTTTAAAACCTTAAATTACCTGTTCACAGCTGCCCAAACCCCCCAGGATGGGGACAGACCAAACCAGGTAAAAACAAACTGAACTCACCTGGACGAGGAAGGCGATGCCCACGGGCTGCTCGTGCCCCTGGGCATCCAGGTAGGTGCCGTGCAGGGCGTTGGAGAGCAGCAGGGCCTGCAGGAGCAGGGCAGCCGTGAGGGCAGCCAGGCTGGCAGCCGTGGCCGTCAGGGCCAGCAGGTAGAGCAGGAACCAGGAGCAGTTGGAGGCCCCCACGCAGTTGTTGAGCCACACGCAGTGGTGGTCGAAGCGATGCACACACGTCCTGCACACGCCTGGGGACACGCAGGGCACGGCAAACGGGGGGTTAAGGAGTCAAAGGGGTGGGGGGGTTTGACATGGCCTGGGAGGGGGTTTTTAATCTGAAAAAATCTGAGTGAAAGGATTGAGCCGATGGTTTTTGGGGGAAGCACAATAATTTCAGCTGCAGAAGGTAAGGAAAATAATATAAAATCTCATATTGTGTTTGGTTTCTCTGACCGTAATGGAAGGTACAGATTGTGGCTCCCACCTTTATTTTATATGGGGGCAGCAAATTCTGCAGGAGAATAGGCTGAAAAACAGGTGGTGGATTCCTCATCCCTGGAAGGTTGGACAGGGCCTGGAGAAACCTGGGACAGTGGGAGGTGTCCCTGCCCATGGCAGGGGCTGGATGGGCTTGGAGGTCCCTTCCAACCGTTCCAAGATGTTCTGACTCTCTGAAACACTAAACCCTGAACTTCCATCTTAGCAGGGGCTAATTTCTCATTTAACTTCCAGCTGCTCTAAAGCATCTGGATGCATTTCAGGGTCTGTCTGCTCCTGACCCTGAAATATTCCATCAGGTGATCTCCATGAGAGGCAGCAGCAACCAACCCGTCCCAGGGAGGGGCAAATGCAGGAAATCTGACAGAGCCCTGAGCTGGGAACAGAGCAGCTGCAGTCCCTGGGGCAGAATTCCTTTGGGAAGGTATTACTTATCAAGGAATTCCCTCTCAGGTCCTTACTGCAGTGCTTGGACCTGGCTGGCTTCTCCCAGGCGCAGGTGGGACACACGATGCCTCTCTGGAACATCACACCATCGTAGGGGTAAACCCTCACCAGGGACGCGTGGTTTGATTTCGTTATAACACCTGGGAAGGAAACAAGAAAAATAGTAAAAAATACCCCAAAACCAAACCCAAACCACCAGCAAACCCCCCAGCATTTGTAGCATTTTGAAGGTGGGATTCCGAAGCTCACCAGGATCGGCCCTGGAGCAGAGCAGGAAGCAGCCCAGGTTCCCGGCCAGCAGCAGGTAGGGCAGGAGCAGCAGCAGGAGGTGGAAGTGCAGCTCCCAGCAGTACCCAAACACTTCCCAGGTGTACTCCCCAAACACCAGAGCCTGCAGGACCATGTGCAGGACCACGAACAAGGAGCTCCTGGAGCACAAAGGGGACAGGCTGGTTAATGCTCAGCATCCCCATTAACAGGTCAAGTGCATTCGGAGGTGATCAAAGCCTTGGCAAATGCAAGGAGACACCTCTTTTAGGTTTTCAGGCCAGCAGGGATTGTGTATTAATAGTGTTTTCTCCATCCACTGCCTTCTCTCCTTCCCACATCCACTCCTTTAAATATGCCAGTTAATTCACTGCATTATTTCCATGTCTTTGGGATTTTTTCCCCGTCAGTTCAAAGTCTCACAATCACTTTGCTGATGACAAAATATGCCACAGCAATAGGCCACGAAACGTTCTGCCAGAAGACATTTGCTGCTCTGAAGACAAAGAAAACCCCACTAAACAACCTCAAAAACACCGTGAAAACATGAGCAGCTGTTACAAAACAAGTGTGGCAGGAGGTTGGCAGAGGTGAGACCTGGTGGGTCCCGGTGCCCCCAGCACGTCTGGCAGTGTCACCTCTGCCTCAGGCTGTGTCAGGGCACAGGATCTGCACAACAGGCAGCAGAACACCCCCAGCACTCCCACCACAGCTGGGGATATCACACCCTGACGGGGAAGAGGAGTTGGAATCGTTGCTGAAGCACCAGAGTTCACAGACACTGCAAACCCCACCTGAATGCTGCAGGCTGCACGTTGCCCCTCCAGCCACCTGGACATCCCGGCTGCTGGGCTCAGATCAATGGGATTCGAGGGAGGGGATGGATCTGTGTCTGTCTGGCTCCATCTGCAGCTGCCAGAGAGGCTGTGGGAGCTCCCGTGGGGCTGCAGCCCCCACCGGTGTGAGCAGCATCTGTTACTGGTTTGTCAATGTGTTTGAATAGTTCAGGGTACCACCTTCTGAACAATGAGCAGCATGGCAAGGCTCAGAGGGAACCTGCAGCCCCTGACAGACATCCCCAATGGAGAGAGAATATCTGAGGAAAACACTGGAAGGTCTGATGGTGGCAGGAGATCCCAACAGTACCCAGAAATACGAGTAAAAAAAAATAATTCCAAAGGTGTAAAAGCACAATACCTGGTGTGGTAGAGCCTGTGCAGTGCCCTGTGTGTCACCCTCTGGAGCCGGGCAGGGATCACCAGTGACAGCACCTGAGGGAGATGGAAACACCAATTTAAACATGGAAACACCAAGCTGGATGTCACCTCCAATTTAAACATGGAAACACCGAGCTGGATGTCACCTCCAATTTCAACCCAAGTCCCCAGTCCCCTGGTTCTGTATCTGCAATCACAGCACCGGGGAAGAGGCATTTTCAGGGGCTCCTCAGCACAGAATCAAGGCTGGAAAAGCCTCCAAGGTCACCGAGCCCACCCTGTGCCTGACCCCACCTTGTCACTCCCTGGACACCTCCAGGGAGGGGGACTCCAAACCTCCCCCTTTTCCATGAAGAAAGACAGGCCAGAGGCAGGAATTCTGCTGGGGTTTGCAACACGGGAGGGAGTTTCTGTATCCCCGGGAGCCCCAGCAGCCCCAAAGCCCCGGATCAGGGTTAATGTGTGAAAGTTGTAAGGAGCTTATGGTGCTGTGGGCTGGGCACTGGCTGAGCAGGGGATGGAGCTGAGCCATCCCCCAGCCCCATCTGACAGACCAAGAGCAGAGCAGCAGAGGGCAAAGGCTGCTGCCCTCCAGGAGAAGCTAAAAACACCCCCCACAACCCAACCAATCCCCCCCAAATCCAGTTTCTTCAGCTGCAGCTCCAATCCAGCCCCGTGGCTCTGTGTCTAAAGGCCCTGCTGTGCTGAAGGAGGGACCTGCCCGTTCTCCTGGAGTGAATCCCTGAGCCCTGGCCCGTGCCTGGCATTGTCTGGGTGTGCTGGGGGCTGGCAGGTCTCTATAGCAACACGGGGCAGGAATTAGAGCAGCTGAGCCTATTTCGAGCTGACATGGAAGGAAAATATGCAGCGAGAGCTTCTTGCCTCAGATGTGAAAGACCAGGAGGCAAAAAGCATATGTGGAACTGAGAAGATGCGAAATATTTTTGTGATAACTGGGACGTCTCATCTCGGCAGCTCAAGGGACGAGTGTTTGTAAAAAGGGGCTGTTCAAAGTGCGCTGCAGGAGGGAACACAGCAGAAAAACAACCTGAATGTGACCTCAGCAGGCTCATACACTTCCTTAATCACAGCCAGAAATTAATTTAAAATATAGTCTAGAGAAATTATTTAATCCTAGAATCAGCTGAACAAGCCAAGTGCACTCAGCTGCTCCTTGTGTGACCCCTCCAGACCTCACGTCCCTCCTTTGGACACTCTCTAAGGGCCTTGTGATCCTTCTGACATTGTATTTCTGACATTGTATTGTATTGGTAATAATTATTTTATAATTATTATGTTACAATAATATAATATATTATTACATTATATTGTATAGATCTCACCTTATGTCCTTATATTTAGCATTATCTGTATTTATTTAACAGGTAAAATATTAATTGCATTCCTATGTATTTCCCAGGTACAAGTATGGATTAAATTCCTCCAGACAGTGGCTTCACCCCACAGCAGAATTTTAATTGCTGCTCGTTAAACATTCCAGAGCAGCAGCCCTTAAGAACTGGGGGGAAACAATCAATTTCTCTGCACAGACTATCTACAGACCAAAATCCAATATAATATTAGTAACAAAAACCAAAGTCTGCCTGAACTCCTGTGAACAGCATCAAATATAATTTACCATTTAAGTGACAATTCTCTCCTTGTTTCCCTTCCAGAAATGTTACAGCTTTTTTCCCCCCCTTTTCATTCAGACACAGCCCAACAGACAGCAAAATGAGCTGGTGCTTTTCCAATTCCTCGTTTTTACAGTGAAATGACAATTCTTAATCCTCTTTCAAAGCTCTTCATCCCTCCCTCTTTCTTAGCAAACAACAGTCTGCAGCATTAGCACACACACTAAAGAGCTTCCCCTAAAATATTTGCTGCCACTTATAATTTTCTCCCTATTTCAATCCTCAAACCTCCCCCATTTTTTCCTCTGGGTGACAGCAGCAAATAACACGAAACTGGAAATTCCTGGGGCCTGATTGTTATTGAATTTCTCAAAGCTGCATGTCCTGGTGTCAGTCCACCCTCACCCCATCCCAGACAGGCACATGAGCTTTGAGACCCAAATTGTTTTTACCGCCCGTGTGGAGAGGGTTTAACCATCTGAGAGGAAGTTTATTTCTATTCCCAACCCCACTTCCCTGAGAGCAGGTGTCAAAACAGGATGAAATATGAAAGGTACCACATTATCACTCTTTTCACATACCCTGACATGTTTTAGGGAGGAGAAATCCAGCAGTTGCACTAATTTGAGCACCGTGAAGGAGGGCACAGCACCAGAGCGGGAGATGGGCACTCCCCCGGCAGCCCAGCCCTTTACCTGGCTCGCCCTGTCGACATTCCTTGCGAGGAAACTCTCCTTCCTTCCCGAGCAGAGGCAGAGCAGGGCAGTGACAGCGAGCACAGAGCACAGGTAGAGCAGGAAGAGGGTCAGGAAGTCCATCCCGAGCCCTGGAACGGGACAGCAGCAGCTCTTGGAGCCCCTGGCGCCGGCTGACCGTGTAATCACAGAGACATCGAGGCTGGGAATTACCTCCAACATCACCGAGTCCACCCTGTGCCCCATCCCCACCGTGTCCCCAGCCCAGAGCACTGAGTGTCACAGCCAGTCCTGCCTTGGGCACCTCCAGGGACGGGCACTCCAAACCTCCCTGGGCAGCCCCTGCCAAAGCCTGACCACCCTTTCCACGGAGAAATCCCTCCTCATGTCCAACCTGACCCTCTCCCGAGGCCGTTCCCTCTCCCCCTGTCCCTTGTTCCCTGGCAGCCGAACTGCAGGTGCCCCCCGAGGCTCCTTTCCTCCATCTGAGCCCCCCCAGCCTCCCCAGCCCCGTTCCCATCCCAGCTCCGCGGGGACACGGGGGACACACCGAGGGACAGGGCAGCTCCACCGCGCTGTCCCAGCCCTGCGGAAGGGCCGTTCCCAGCCTCTCCAGCGGTTCCCAGCGGTTCCCAGCGCCTTCCAGCGCCCTCCCGCGCCCCGGCGGCCCCGGCGGGGACGGTGCCCGGGGCAGGGGACGGTGNGGGCAGGGGACGGACGGTGCCCGGGGCAGGGGACGGACGGTGCCCGGGGCAGGGGACGGTGCCCGGGGCCCGCTCAGCACCGGGAGCGGCTCCGAGCCCAGCGGGGGACCAGCCGCCGCCTCCCTGCAGCGATGGGGAGTCCTGGTTAAAGCCGCAAAAATGCCAATTAAATGACTTTACAAAGCCCGGGTTGTGCCCCGTTACCGTGTGTCCTGTGCGGCCGATGCGCGGCTCCTTTCTTCCCAGAGGGGTCGGGACTCTGCCCTTCCCCGTTCCTTGGGAATCTCCAATAATTCCTTCCCTTTGTGGCCTTCGGGGAAGCCTTTAAAGCAAAACCCTCGTGCCCCACCAGAGCTCGGAGCAACAAATTCCCTCCTAACCCAGAACCTCCTCACCCCGTCCCGTCCCAGGTGAGGTGGGTTCGCTCCGGCACTCGCTGGACCCCGCCCGGGGCCGGGCTGAGGTGGGAAAACAAAGGCAGGATGGATCCCCGCCGGGTGTGACAACTGACACCGCGGCAGCCGCCGCCCAGGGGCCGATCGGGTTACGGTGCCCGGCTGGAACTTGCCAGAGAAACTCAGCCGCTCCCAAGGCTCCCCAAGTGCTGGCATGGTTTTCCCGGCGCCGGGCCCCGCCGTGCCCCAGGTAAGGGCTCCGGGGATGCCCCAGGTAAGGGCTCGGGGGGTGCCCCAGGTCAGGGCTCGGGGGGTGCCCCAGGTCAGGGCTCGGGGGGTGCCCCAGGTAAGGGCTCGGGGGGTGCCCCAGGTCAGGGCTCGGGGGGTGCCCCAGGTAAGGGCTCCGGGGATGCCCCAGNCGGGGGGGCCCCAAGGGCTCCGGTACCCAGAGGAGGTGAAGCGGCTTGGCTGGAGGCAGGAGAGCAGAGGGGGAGTTTTGGGAAGGGACTGTTTTCCTGTGGTAAGTTCGAGGCACCAAACCAGACCCTGAGAGAGAGAAATGCGACCAAAATATTCGTGGGGCACCCATCCCCGGGAGTGCAGGCAGAAGAACGTGGCTCCTGCCGAAGGACGGAGGGGAAAAGCAATTTTTCCCATCTTACTGAACCCCCCAAATTTCTGCAGGGACAGGAACAGGCTGGTTTGGGACACTGGGTGTCACCTGGCAAGTGTGGCAGCACAGAAGGGGACAGCAGCTGGGCACGAGGTGGGTTTTTTTGTGGGTGGACATTCCAGGTCTGTGTGCTGAGGTCGGGACAGGAGCTGCAGCGAGTGGCACCACCCTGGGATCGGCATTGGCACCACCGAGGGGCTCATCCACTCTTGGTGCCCCGACAGGCTGTGCTCAAGGACAAACCAGCCGGCAAATCCTTAGCAGAGGTTGACTCTGAGAGGGAGATGAAGCTCATTCAGTCCAAGCACCGTGAAATCACTTAAAAACTCTCGGCTGGTCGAAATCCGGCAGAAGATCTTCAAAGAAACCATCTCCATTCACTTGGGATCCCAGAACTCAGTTCTTGCAAGGATTAAAATTCACTGCCCGTGTTTAAAGTGCCCAAGTGACTTAAAAATGGAGGGAAAAGGAGCAATTACTTCATCGGCTGGAAAAAAGGATTCACCGTGGTTTTGTGTGTCGGGAAATAGGGATGGAGATGCCCTGAGGTTTGTAGGGGGGGTTGTGTCTGTGTCAGCACGGGAGGGCAGATCCCCCAAGGACCGGGAATCGCTCCTCAGGAGGAGATTTGTGCAGGAGAATCTGCCAGAGAGGAGCAGGACAGGACAGGACAGGAGGGGCAGCGATGGTCGCTGTCCCCGATCCCACGTCAGCTCTCCCGGGGTTCCCGGGGGGGTTGTTTCCCATCGAGTTCAGGGAATGCCGGATGGCCGTGAGGTCACAGTATCAATAAGGTTGGAAAAGACCTTGAAGATCGTCTAGTCCAATTTATAATCCAACTAAAACCCAACACCCACAACATTTATATCATGACCCTCAGCATGGACCCCGAGGAGCTGCAGGCGCCTCTCCCGCCGGTGGACGTGTAATTCCCTAAACCCTCTTAGCGTGCTAAGCCCTGGGATCCCCGAGTGCTGAGGAAGCCGAGGAGAGAATCAGAAATAGCAGCTTAAGGGACAGTCGGTGGCAGCGCGGGGGCTCCGAGGCCGAACCCTCGCAGCTGTTCCCGCTGGGAGAACCCCGTGCTGTCCCACATGGAGCCCTGGACGGGCACAGCTCTCCGGGAGAGTCCCCAAGTCCTCAGCCCCCGACTCCCTGCAGCAAACCTCGTGTTGGTTGGACTCACCCCCCAAGCCCCCGTGTCCCTCTGCCGGTGCCCGCGGGGTCACTGAGGTCCCAGCACACCCAGGTCCCCCCGGCGCCGTGTCCCTGCTGCTCCGCAAAGCGCTGTCGCTTCAGATTTGCCCTGCGGGTGAAGGATTTCCCTCCAAGGGCACTAATCTGTTTTCCCTCCTTCCCGCTCCTAATTCCCCCCAGACCTGCGGGCTCAGGTCAGCGCCAGGACGGCAATTAGTGTGTCCGCGCTTCTCCTGGCGATGGAAAGAAAGCTAATTAGGAAAGGAAAAGGCAAGAAAGAGCTGCGCTCGTGTCGGAGCGGCTGGAAGGGCGCAGGGCTCCCGTGAGAAGCCCTGGAAGGGACAGCCCGGCCCTGCCCTGGTGGCACAGGACAGCAGCCCCGGGGCCAGGAAGATGCTCCCAGGAGCCCTTCGGGCCGGCGGGACGCACTTCCAGAGCTGATGGAAGAGAACCAAGGAAGCTCCGAGCCCTCGGCGGGACAAAGCTGCCCCGGGGACAGCCCCGGGCTCTGGATGGCCGCGGACTTCTGTAAGTGCTCGAGGCGATGGGCAGAGGTGGAAGGGGGAGGCAGCTCTGCGGGGCTCTGCCCGGAGCTCAGCCCGCAGCAGGGGCGCTGGGACAATCCCAGTGTTTACTGGGCTCTTGCTGGAGCTGTCAAGACCTGAGCTCAGCAGCTCCAGGGACGGTGTTCGGCCGCAGACAGATTTCACCCCACTGCTGCCGGACTTGCCCCATGCTCCACCCTCGGCTCTTCCCCTCTGATCTTTGACATCCGCACTGTTAACGTGGAAACCAGCTGTGTTTCCTCTTTAAATAATACCAGCATTCCCTGATTTTTATGCACCATTTTACCAGCACTGCTGCACGAAGGAGGGTTAGATTATCACACTTACACTGTCACTAACAGACCGGAGCAAACTGGGAACTGGGACCCCCGGGGCTGCCCGGTGGAGACCCCCAAAGCAGTGCTGAGGTGCTGTTGGAGGCTCCTTGATCTGAGGAGTACAGAAGGTGTGTTTCTTGGGTGTTTTCTGCACAGTCTGTAAGATAACTTGCCCAGGGAAAAGTTTCATTTTTGCAAGAGCTTAACGTGTGTTCAGCAACACAGATGGAATAACCATGGGAGCAAAAAGCATTTTTACAGACAGACGAGACCAAATGAAGAGGAAAAGTACCTGTGGGTTGTTTTAGCCGGTGTCAGTGGACGGTGCAGGCACTCACACATCAGAACCAGAGTGGGAAGGTTGGAAGGGAGCACAGTGGGGTCATCGGGACATCAGCAGCGTGGAAAGGGCATCCAAGTGCACCGTGCCAGGCGGATTTACCTCGGGCAGAAACAGCTCCTGCAGATGTTCAGGGCTGATGTGCCCGATTTCTCCTTGAGCATCTGTGGAGTCGGTCTGGACCACAAACAAGTCCTTCTGGAGAGCCTCACCTCGGCATTTCAGCTGTGATCAGGACAATCCATGCACAGGACAGGGAGGCACAAAGACCTGAGAGGATCTGGCAAATTCTAATGAATTTGCAGTAATTTTGTAGTTGCAAACAACTAAAATATTGAGGGTAGGGAAGGGATGGTTAAAATCAGAGTGGTTTATGTCCTTGGATCATCTGTTCATTAACACGACTTGCCAGAAAAAATGAAATAACCATTTCCCCCGATAAATAAATACAAACAGATGCTGAAATGCAGCTCCAGGGCAGAGGGGGAAGGTGGGTGCCACTGACAGGTGAGACCAAGGCCATGCCAGGCCACAGTCTCGGTGCCACGTGGAGCCCTGACCTTCCCAGAGTGGAGTCCTCACTGCTAATGGCACTGCCAGGGACTGAAGCATAAAAGCTGTTACTTTATGGAAATCTAAGGGAAAAGCAGCATCCCGGGGCATTCCTTCCCATTCTGAGGGGGGGGTAGCACAGACCAGACCCCTCCACCCCACAGGAACTGCCCTTCTGGTCGGAAAAGCCACCGCAACTCTTTCTCTTTCTCCCTTTCTTTTCCAGTCACGGCCATGCCGGCGACCAACGAGGGCTGGCCCGAGTCCTTCGGGTTCCAGATAAGCGGCTGCGGCCCCTGTTACATCCTGGCTGTGCAGGAGGGCAGCGCGGCGGCTCTGGCGGGGCTGCGCCCTGGGGACGAGGTGCTGGAGATCGAGGGGCAGCCCGTGTCCTCCCTGGGCTGCCAGGAGCTGCTGGGGCTGGCCCGGCGCTGCGCCAACGTGCCCCCGAGCATCGGGGTGGTGTCCCGGCTGCGGCACGTCACCGTCCCCCCGGCCCCGAGGGGATGCTTCGGCTTCCAGCTGGCGAGCGGCAGCCCCCCGCGAGTGGCCACCGTGAGCCNGCCGGGACAGGCGGCACAAGGCGCAGGAGTTCAGCAGGAAGGTAAGGCTGGCCCGGGGAACCGGGCACTCCCTGCGCCCAGAGGTTCGGAGATTCCCGCACTTGGATGGGGGATGCTCCCGAGTCGGTCACTGGGCTGGGGTGGGGATTTGGGGCAGGAACACCCAAGAGAAGGGGCTGATAATTACCTGGGGGAACAGAGGGATGCTGCAAAGAGCGAGGAGGTCCCCTGGGGGTGACCCCGAGTACTTATTCCTTTGCATTATAAGAATGTAGGGAAACCTCCAGGGGCACATCCCGCTCTGCTTCGTGTCTGGATGTCCCTTCAAAGTCCCTTCTGCCTGTCACCCCGCAGACATTTTAGTCCTACTTTGTTGCAAAAGCAAAAACATCAGTGTGGTTACATCTTCAGTGTGTTCCCGAAATCCTAGTGGGCATTTTACCAAACACATCACCTTGTACTAATTATACATTTGATCACAGGGTTTTTTAAAATCTTTCTAATTTCCATTTCAAAGTAGTATTTTAAAATGCTCTTATCAAAATAACCAGGCTGGTGGAGTTTTTCGATCCCGAGTTAATGAAGGAACAAGACACCCATAAAGAGATTTGTGGGTATCAGGCGAATCCCCTCAGCCAGCTTCTCCATTAAAGATTCACAAATACACACCGAGGTTTGGATTCCCGGGGCTGAGCATCTCGTGGGAAACAGATACCTGCTGATTACAGGAGATTAACAGGGAGGGGAGGTTGTTCCACGCCGCCTCTGTCTCCTGAAGTCACAACAAGCCAAGGAAAAGATTCCTGGACGATCACAGGGGAGAGAGTTGGTTGCAATGCTTCGAGCACCCACTCTGTCACCCTTCTTCCCTGCTGAGCACGAGCACCCACACCACCTCTGCCACCCCCTTTCAGGGCTGAGCAGTGACCCCCCTCAGCAGCCCCTCTGCCACCTCCCTTCCCTGCCCAGCAGAGCCACTCGTGCCATCTCCAGCCAGCCTGGGCAGAGCCGCAGAGCTCATGTGCTGCTGGAGCACAGCTCGGCTGCCAGACGCCTCTCCAGAGGGAATTAACAGCACAGATGTTTGAAAAGGCTTCCTTTTTTTTTTCATACGATGTAGAAAACAACAAGCCCAGCAGGGCGCTGTACCCCCTCATTTACCTGGGAGCTCGACTCTGGTCGGTGCTGCTGCCCAGCACCAGGCTGGGAGGTCGGAGGGTGCTGGTGGCTCGTGTTTCACACCTGCGCTGCCCACAGGTCCCTTTTTCCCAGCCTCCCTCATTTGGTAGAGCCCCGGGTTGGGTCACACCCGCCTGGCAGACAGAGGGGTGGCCACGTCAGTGGCATCGGGGCAAGACTGGGCTGTGACAGTGTCCCAGCAGCCTGAGGGCATCCCCAGGAGGCGAGGGAGCTGCTCGCAGTCTCAGTTCCAGGCCGGCATCTCCTGTGCCTTGCACGCTCAGGGGCGTGCCCTCCTAGCTGGGAAATGGTGTAGAAGGAGGGTCCCGTGCCAAGTGATTGGCTCGATGGTAATTAGGTAATTACTGTGCCTGTCCCACGTGGAAAGAGGGGGACAGTGGCTGGGAGCTGCTGCTGCTGTTTCCAGGGCTGATGCTCAACTTTGTACTTCCTTTAGTGCTAAAGGCAGGACCTGGGAGGGACCGGGGAGTGACACGTGAAGCTGGAATAGCTCCAAAAGCCCGCTGCAGTGTCCTTTGCCAGGCAGACTCTGGCCTGATCCCATCCCAGCTGTGCCACTTGTGACCCAGCAGCGTTTGGGGTCACATTGCTGTTCTGGTGAAACGTTTGGAGCAGCAGCTCCAGGGACGTGTGTGAGGCCACAGCGGTGCTGCACGATGGGCTGATGTCTGAGGGTCCCTCTCCTCCCTGTGGGGCTCCCCCCTCATCGGCTGGGCAGGAGCTGCAGACAGTCAGACACGTTTTCTGCTCAGCAGTGCGGAGGGTTCATCTCTGCACTGCTCAGTGCCCCTTCCTTCCCCTCCCCTGGCTCCCCCGTGGCAGGTGGATGACATCCTCGGTGAGCAGCCAGAGGTCAAGGAGAAGGTGTTCACCCTCCTGAAGCAGTACGCAGCCGAGAGGAAGGTGGAGTGCCTGGCCTACGCCCTCTGCATGGTCCTCACCCAGGAGTCCCACCAGCACCTCATCGACAGCATCAGGTACGAGGTGCCACCTCTGCACCCCCGCGGTGCCATCCAAGCACGGACACCTGTCCCTGCACCCCTTGGTGATGAGTGAGCAGGGCTGGGCAGTGCGGGTGTGGGTTGGCAGCTTCCTCTTGGGAAGGGGTTGAGAGGGTCCTGCGGGGAAGGTGCCAACTCCCTCCCCAGGGCACAGCTGAGCTGAGCTTGGTGACCACACAGCCTGGCATCCCAGCCTGGGTGGCTGTCCTGCCCTGCCCGTGGTCACCAGCCCCACGGAGCCACCGCCTGTGCCTGCAGCAGGGAATGTGGCTCTTGTTCCCGGCTGCTGGTGGGAAGGGAGATGGGCTTTGCCACAGAATGTCTGGAGACCCTCCAGGAGCCTGGCTGAAAAATGAGCTGAGGTTCTGCAGGGTGAGAGCGGGGCCATGGGCTGCCGGGAGCGCAGGGCAGTGCTCACACATCCCAGGATGCTCTGGCAATGCTCCCCTCGGGATTGGGATCCCCACAGCCTCCCAAGTCCTGGCACAGTGGCCGTGCCATGGGGTGCAGCCGATCTGCTGCTCTTCACAGCATGGCCTGTGCTGGGGACGGAGCTGGTGCCGGCCCAGGGACACGTGGGGGGATTATGGGCAGGCTGAGAGGATGGCCATTAGGGAATCAGGTCTCCATCTGGCCCTGCTCCGGGCCCAGCTTTCCAATTCCTGCTTTAATCAGTGGAATTGCAGGATATTACAGTTTCCATAACAACGTCCCGGTGCCGGGGTCTCTGCCAGGCCGGCGCTGGGGAGGGTGGGGGGAGCAGGTCAGTGGCCCTGGTCATGCAGTGTGTCCCTGCTCTGCTGTGACTGCATGTGGGTCACCCAGAGCCCCCCCGACCTGTCACCTTGTCCACATGCCCATGTCCCAGTCCCCACTGGGGACCCTGGAGTGACCCAGCCCTCAAACAGCCGAGGCTGGGGGCAGGCAGGGATGGCACCAAGGCAGGTCTGAGCCATCACCCCAAACTAAATCAAAAACCCCAAACCTCACCACCCACAACCCGGGAAAATCCTTTTCCCCAGCAAGACCCGTGGAAATGCCTCCAACGCCTCGGGTATCCCCTTTGTCCTCATCCCCTGGGAATTACATGGGATTATATTCCCCCCACAGAGGGGATTTGAGTAAGTGTCCAAATCTTCTTCCGTCCCCAAGCCCCTCTGTGGGGGGCACAGCAGGTTCCCCCCGGGGTGTCCCCATGCCAGCAGTCCCCGTGTCAATGAGGAGAGTGTGGCTGGTTCCAGTGCCATTGTTCCTTGCAGACCCCCAGTAACGGGGTCAAAGCCCCTGGTTGCCCCGTGCCCCCCGTGTGAAAGGTTAACGCCAGGGCTCGGGCAAGAGGCGCCGCAGATCAGGGAGCTAATCTGGCTTTAATGGAAATGAAATATTTAGCTCAGGGAAAAGATTTACCATCTAATCTTCATGAAATGAAGTCAAGAAAAGGAATGAAAAAGGTGCTTTGCAGAGCAGGTTTCCCAGCCGTGGGTGCTGCCGTGCCTGATCCCAGCTGCTGATCCCGGCCTCTCCCATCCATGGGCTCAATGCTGAGCACCACCTTTCCATGCTTTTACTCCCACTGAAGGTGCTGAGGGACACCCAGGTGTGCTGTGAATGTCCCCCACCCTCCAGACCTTGTCCTGCCCTGCAGAGCCCCCAGGGCTGGGACGAGCCACTTCCCTCCAGCCGTGGCAGTGCCCAGGCCAAGGACTGGGGGGGATGCTGTGGGTGATGCCAAGGAGGGTCCCCACTGCTCCTCCAGGCCCCGGGCAGCTGTGTGAGCCCCGGCCTGGGTACACGCTGGTGGCCGGGTGGGTGACAGCGCCACGCAGGGCCAGGCGGCCGGTCCGTCCCTGTGTCCCGCTGACCCTGGCACTGGCCTGATTGGATCTTCCTTCCCTCTGCACCAGCTGGATTTATTTTCGGGCTGCTGCCGCTGCCGCCTGTCCTCCCTCCCCGCTGTCCCCTCCCCGCTGTCCCCTCCCCGGGCTCCCCCCGGCCTTTAACGTGCTCCCTGCAAAGTGCTGCTGCTCAGCACAGCCCAAGGCCCCCCGACTCAGCACACGGATCCACCCGGGGCTGCAAACACATCTCCTCCGTCCTCAAGCCGGGCTTTTCCAGCATTGGATTTTTTTCCCCCTCTTCTTTTTATCTCGAATGGATTTCATCCCATTTGCCCAGAATTAAGCTCCTGCAGATTTTAATTTGCTGACATTTTTTCATCTGTTTGGTTGTGGATAGCAGGGATAATGCACGTGCTGCGCCGGGTCCTCCCCGCTCCCATCCCCTGCCCATATGGCTGATGTGTGTAGGCAAAGTGCACAGTTGTAGTTCTGCTCGAGGATGCTGAAATCCGCCTGCGAGGGGGGAAGATGAGCTGTCTCGGGTGAGTAACTAACGCACCTTTCCCGGGAGTGAGCGAAATAGGTTTAAATCAGGTTAACTCTGCAATCTCGCAGCCCCTGGCACCGCGAAAACAAGACGTACTGGAAGTTAATTAACTCTTAGCATCCGTAGTGCCTCGGAGCTGCTCCGGCCGGGGATTCTGCCGGGAGAGGGGGGCTCTAATTCGGGTTATTGCATCGCCTGCAATGTCAGAGCCTTTGTCTGGCCTCGGGGCACCGCGGGGTTTGTCTCCGCTTCTCCCCGGGGCTGTGCTGGGCTGTGTGTAAGGGACTCTGTGTGTGTGTGTGTGCGGGGTCTGTGTGTGTGTGCAGGGGGCTGTTCGTACAAGGTTTCTGTGTGTGAGGACTCCGGGTGTGCAGGGTGTGTGTCCGGGGCCTGCCTGAGTTGGGGAGGGCACTATTTCGGGCAGGCTGTGTTTCACCTCCCCCCAGTCTCCCAGTGCCGCTGATGCTGCCGGGCTGGTTTGGCAGCGGGACAGAGCTGTGATTCCAGCTGCTCCCAGCGCTGCTCGTCCCTGGACTCATCTGTTTGCAGTAGAGCTGGTGGGAAGCGCAGATCCGCCTCGTCCCCGGCTGCGGTGCTGGGGAACAAACCGGTGGTGGTGACACGGACATTGTCCTGTAACTGGGGTTGGAACACGGGAATGTGTGTGACATCCAGCCCTGCCCTGGCTGCATCCTTAGGGGGTAACTCGGGAGCTCTTGGGACTGTCAGAGGTTGTCTTGGATCTCCTGTAGTTTCTGTTGTGCCCCAGTGCTGCAGGGAGGATAATCTGGGGGAGTTGGGACTTCACTTCTTGGGTTCTGAGCAGCCCCTGCTCCGCGGGGAGTGCCGAGGGTCGGTGGGCCAAGGTGAGCCCGCTCCCATGGCAGCCGCTTCTGGTGAAATCACTGCCCATCAGGGGCTCCCTTATTGCAGGAGAGATTCCACCCAGCTCCTGGTAAAAACGCTCCCAACACAATCTATTAGTCTCAGCTTGTTTTTCACGGCAATAAAATCGCTCGGCGTGTTCCTGTATTAAACTACTCCAACCATCTGTGACCGTCCCTGGGTAAGAAATTCCATTTCAGCCCCCAGGATTTATGCACTATGGATTGTGGGGCTCTGCTGCTTGTTCCCTCCAGCTCCATGTCCCCACTCCTCCAGGGCAGGGGGGATCTTCCCAGCCCTCCTGGACCTTCCAAACCCCTGCTGCTGCCATGGACACTGCTCTGTCCACAGTCAGGAAAACCACCTGGGTGGCAGGACAGCAACGGAGTCAAAGTAGCTCTTATTTGCTTCTGTTTAAAAAAGAAAAGAAATCCCTGATCTGATAGCCCAGCATATGCTCAGCTGCCCAAAAAAGAAGGGAATTAGGGCAGCAGGGAACAAAGCGTGCCACCAGTGAGACAACTGGGAGCCAGAGAGTCCCTTTTTTTATTGGTGGAGTTCAAATAGGTCACGACCAAAATGCCTCGGTGCAAAATCTCCTGGTAGGAGATTAATTTCCTTTGGCAAATCAGACTCTGGCTGGGATGCAGATGGGATCAGCCTGACCCGCCTGCACCCTGCTGGAGTCACAACTTTCATTTGAGGAAGTGGTCACTTGGTCCAAGTTTTCTAGTGTCTCAAAGACAGCAGGGAAAGCTGCTTTGGTGCGGGTTTTCCCGGCAGAAAATGGGATGAGCTGGGTGGCTGAGGAAGGGCTGGGAGGAGCCCCAGTGCACAGCATCCCTGCCATCCTGTCTGCACCAGGGCTGGAAAAGCACCTTCATTCCTGTTTAATGAGAATGACAGTCCCATCTGCAAAACATCTGCAGCCAGAGGAGTGACTGCGGAGCCTCCCAACACTGGCATCGTGGGATAACAGCCCCTGTGGGAACCACCGGTGCCCGAGGGTCTGGAGGCACGTGGGGAGCTGAGCTTTGAGAAGCAGAATTTGGGGTTCAAAGCAGAATTCCTGTTCCATGGACAAAGCCAGCCAGGGTTTTCTCTCCCAAGTTCTAACATTTCGCTGGATCTAAGGGCTTTTCCAGAGCAGTAGCTGTTTCCACTGTGCACTTCAGACATAATCCAAGCGTAGCTCAGTGTTTTAATCCACCCTGGGACGTGTTTTTCTGCACAACTAACAGAGTCAAGGTCAGGCCTTTGCTGGTTGTTTTGGGGCTCAATCATACACTTTTCATTTTTCCTGCCTTTGCTGCTACCTGGAGATTGTGTCTGATGTTGGCAGCTCTGGGAAGCTTCACATCCTCTTCATCAAACGCCAGTGCTGCGCTCGAAGATGGCGTTATTTAAATGAAGGATGGGGGTTTGTCTTTTATTCCAGCTGCTGTGGTACCCTGGGGGTAACTGGTGCTCCGTGGTGGGGTTTGGGCCCTCCACTGGTCCTGGTGCCGGTGCTGAGCCCAGTCCAGCCCAGCAGCTCCACCTCCACACGCCCTTTGCCTTTGAGGTTTCTCACCCCTCACAGCAGCACGTAATTTAAACAGAAGCACTTTAGAAGTCAACTAATTAGCACCAGGGAGGCATCCCCCCGGAGTTCAGCGCCGAGCTGTGCCCTCCTTTCTGCTACCAGATCCTTCCAGCCGGAAACCACAGCGGCTGCAGTTTTTAGGGAAAGAGAGAGAGGCTTGGTGGCTGCGAGCTGGGGCAGAGCTGGCACCAGGGAGGGCAGAGCTGGCACCAAAGCCCAGCGGACCCCGACGGAGGCTCTCGGTCGATGGTGAACCTCCCCCTGGGACTGAGAGCGTGGCAGGACTCAGGGCGAGGGCAGGCAGGGGCTCAGCCCGGGTGGAGTTGCCCATCTGGCCGCGGTCCCCGGGCACTGTGGGGGTGCCAGGGCGGCAGCGGCTGGCACGGTTCGGTTGTTGGATCCGGCCGCGTCGTGGGCGTGAGCCGAGGCTGAGGCTCAGCTGCATGAGGATCTGAAGCGTCTCCCTTTTGTTCCCGCTGCACCCTGACAAATGGGGAAGGACCGGAGTTTCTCTCGGCATTTTCGGTACGTGTCCCTGCTCTTCTCCCCCTGTGCCCGGGCTGTGCCCGGGGCTGTGCTGGGAGAGCCTCGTGCCCCACCAGCATCCCCGTGATGGCTCTGCTGCCTCGGGGGCTGTGGGGGTCCTGCTCTGGCACCGAGGCAGCCCTGTCACCCCCCTGTGCCCAACACAGGGGTGGCACAGGCTACTGGGGGGAGGCGAGCAAAACTCAGATGAAAAATTGGGATGGGGAAGTGGGGAGTGGTGGGAAGAGCCCATCTGGGTCTGCCTTGACTGTAGGCCAGCCAGGGGGTGGGCAGTGAGGAGGGAGCCTGGGGGTACTGGGTGTGATGGATGGAGTGAGACCCGGGGAGGGGGAGGCCTCTCCCATCCTCTCTCCAGCAGGAACCAGAGCCAGGGCTCTGGAGCGTCCAAGGAGGAGGAACAGGAAGGTGAAGGCAAAAGGTCAGGGCTGGGGGGCTCTGCCGCTGCCCCCAGACTGACCACTGCCAGCGGGGTGGGCACATCGTGCTCCGTGAATCCTGGTGGGATCTGCTGGGACAGGGAAATCCCAGCTGGGTGCTGCTCCTGGGAAAAGCCAGGCTTGTCCCATGAGATAGCAGGATCCTGCAAAACACGGGGCACCATCTGCCTTGGGCTGGTGCTGGTGCCAGTATGTGCTGGGATTGTACTGGAACTGGGCCACCCACGCTCATGACCCCCCTGTGCTGCCTTTGGTGGGTCCCTCATCAAGGACCAGGCCTGGGCACACGTTCTGGGGGTCAGCAGCCGCTGAACCGCAGGGCATCAGGGCAGCTCTGGGGCACGAGGCCGTGCGGGTTTTGCAGAAAGGAACTATCTGGTGTGCTCTACTGGGATTGTTTGTACCAGTCACTCGGCTCTCTCCTGGCTTCTAGCACAGAGCCAGTCCCCGGTGGGCAGGGAGCTGTGCCCCTCAGTGCTGGTGAAGCAGAGGTTGGTGCAAAGTGGGACAGTTCTGCTGGAACAAGCAGGGCCGAGTTAATTTGGCCAGTGACCCTGGACTGTGCTCATTTTGCCAGTGAGGAGCCCAGACTTCTCCCTTGTGGGCACCCAAGGCAGAGGGCTGGGGGCCCCCTCCCTGCCCCAGGGCTGTGAATGCCCCATTCCACAGCTCACAGCCGGGGGAACTATTTATTATGTAGTGCAATTTCAGTCTTTTCTAGTCGCTGCTTAATCACAATTCGCCCGGGAATTGCACCAAAGTGTTACTTATTTTAAATTATCACCAAAGGTGTAAGAATTGCTCCGTGTAAGCATCTGCCAGCCTCAGGTGGCTCGTGATCTGTCTTCTCCTGCAGCAGCTCTTGTTCTGAGTTCTGTCTTTTGTTGTGGGGAAATAAAGATGTCCTGGCTCTGGCAGGTCTGGGAGTTGAAGCCTCTCCTTCCTTCTGCTCCAGCTTCGCCCAAGTTTTTGTGTCCCCGTGGTGAAGCTGCCCCAGGGGCTGCCCCCACCAGCCTCAGCCTCTCCAGCTGTGTCCCCCTGGCCCAGTTTGTCCCAGTTGTTGCTCCCGTGGGAGGCAGGGTGTCACAGCCCAGGCAGGGTCTCACAGCCCAGGCAGGGTGTCACACCCCAGGCAGGGTCTCACAGCGCAGGCAGGGTCCCACAGCCCAGGCAGGGTGTCACACCCCAGGCAGGCTGTGCTCACCCCGGCAGCTCGAGGGGAGAGCACTCAGGAGGCTCCCGGGGTGGGTTTGTGTGAGCAGCTGCGAGGGGCAGGGAGGGGTTGCTATAGAAACACTGGGAGAGAGCGGCTCCTGCAGGAGCCCCGAAATGGGCAGGCACAGGGCAGGGGTGGGTGTCCGAGTGTGGGCAGCTCGCTGCTGTGGTGGCACAAGGAAAAGGTAAAGATAAAGTGTCTCCTGGTGCTCTGGGGTTCGCCCCGGCTGAGCTGGGAGCGCAGCGCTCTCTCCTGGGGTCCTGCTTTGCACTCCCTGTGCACCCCCGGAGGGTCCTGGGGGTCCTTGTCGGGGCACAAAGGCCACTTGGCTCTTCCTGCCAGGCATGACCCGAAACAGAGTGAGTTCCCAGTGATGTCCCCTTGCCTGCGGCACCAGCACCTCCCAAGGGACACGGGGCTCCTGCCTGGCTGTGGAAGGAGCTGGAATGGGGGAATATTCAAGGCTGGAGCACAGGAGAGTGAAGTTCAGGGCTCCAACAGGGAATCTGGGCCAGGAGATGGGGAGCAGCATTTTGGGGGGTCCCGAATGTGCTGGGGACGCAGCAGATCTGGAGGTGAGGTCTGACCCCATCACTGCAATGGAGCTGTGCAAGGGATGGGGGAAAGGTGCAGCTGCTGTCCCCGGTGTCCCCAGCACCCCCGGTGTCCCCAGCACCCCCGGTGTCCCCAGCACCCCCGGTGTCCTCAGTCCTGGCACCTCCAGCTCTGGGAGGACTGAGGCCAGCAGGGTTCTGACCTTCCCTGTGCGGGGCTGGCTGGGTCACAGCTCCTCACTCTCTTCCCTCGTCCCTTTCCCCCAGGATTTTCATCCCCAAGAAGCACCGGCAGCGCTTCGACGAGGTGGTGTCGCAGAGCCTGATCAGCAAGTTGTGCCGCTCCAAGAGCGAGCAGCACGGCCACAGCCACCGCCTGCGCCGCAGCCGCAGCGAGGACCACCAGGAGCGGCTGCTCGTCTCCACCCGCGCCAGCTCCGTGCCCCGCAGCCACGAGGAGCTCAGCAAGAGCCTGCGCAAAAGCACCTCGCTCCTCACCAGCAGTGTGGCCTCGGGGGCTGCCCGCAGGTAACGCCTCCCCTGGGTGCCCGCGGGCTCCCGTGTGGGGCGGGGATGCCAGGGGGGTTTGGGGGGTGTTTGGTGGGAAATCCTCCTGGGATCGGCACAGACAAACACCTCCCCTTTGAAGGCTGAGTGGGTTTGTGCCCCTCTGGGCCACCCTTTGTGTCCCCTGGCTGTTGCAGGGCTGGCTGGGATGAGCCACCTGAGGAGCTGAGGCTCAGAGGGGCTGTCGGCTCCTTGATGGGTGGGATGCAGGGTACCCAGCTGTGCCAGGGGGATGCAGGGTGTCCAGCTGTGCCAGGGGGATGCAGGGTGTCCAGCTGTGCCAGGGGGGTGCAGAGTGTCCGGCTGTGCCAGGGGGATGCAGGTACCTGGCCACAGAGTAGGCTGGAAGGAGCTGGTAGCCAGGAGGGGATCGGGCCCTTTCCCCAGGTAACAAGAAAGGAAATGGCCTCAAACTGCACCAGGGAATGTTTGAAATGTTTGAATTGGTCATTAGGGAACATTTCATGGCTGCCCAGCCCCAGCGCAGGCTGCCCAGGCTGCTGGAAGTGCTCAAAGCACGTGTGGCTGTGGCACTTGAGGACATGGCTGAGCGGTGAACACGGTGCAGGGGTGACAGTTGGATTTGATAATCTTCAAGGATCTTTTCCAGCCTCAGTGATTCCACAGTTCTCTGCCTGGTCCTGGCCTGCCCCAGCAGTGTCTGAGTGCGAGGCTGTGGGAGGAAGGACGGACAATCCCTGGAGCACAGGGATTAACCCACTTCCCTGGCCCATATGGCCAGACCTCAGCAGCCCTGCAGGGCACAGAGCCTGTGGCTCCTGCTCCAATCTCAGCGCCAGCTCACCCACCACAGAGCAGGATTTGGGGAATCCAGGCTGTCCAGCTCCTGCCCACCTCCCTGCCAGGATGATTTCTGGTGTGACTTGTCCAAAATACACTTCCAGCACTGTCCCTCCCTTGGCTGTAAATGATCTCAGTGGTGCTGCCTTCCCCCAGCTCCTGTCAGCCTCCCAGCAGGGAGATATTCCAATGCCTTCCAAGATTTCCCAGAGGAATTTGATTTCTCTCCCATCAGCCCACGAGACCTTTGCTCCCTGAACCACATTGTCTCTCTAGTTCTGTGTTCCCACTAAATCACAGACTGGTTTGGGTTGGAAGGGACCTCAAGGAGTAGGGGCTCCCCTGCTGTGAGTGGTTGGAACCAGATGATCTTATATTACATATAAATATATATATATATATCACCTTTTCCACAATATATTTAGCCCATGTTCCACTTAAAAACCACATTTGAAAGCTACTCTGGGCTCCAAAGGGACCTTGTGGGGACCCTGGGGGCGTTGGGGACTGCAGCACTCAGGAGACAGCTGGGCTAACAGGGAGGAGCTGGGGAAGGAGGAAAGGGCCAAATGCTGGACTCTGGTGTTTGGTTTTCTCCACCTGCAGAACTGTGCGAGTTTATAAAGGCAACAGGAGCTTTGGCTTCACACTCCGTGGCCATGCCCCAGTGTGGATCGAGTCTGTCCTGCCAGGTAAGAACAAACCCACCAGGTTGAGGGGCACTGACCGACCTCTGGTAAATGCACTTTGCTAGAAAACTGTAAAAAGGGACTTTTCCAGGGCTCTGTGATGGAGTTTTCCCCATGCAATAATGTACAATTTAAGCTGGCTTCTGCACTCCCTGTTTGGAAAGATGGAAAATACGTGTTCAGGAACTATCCTGAAGTGACACCAGTGTTCCCAGTGCTCCCAGTGCAGGCTGGGTGAACGGTCCCAGCCGGCCCAGCAGCAGTGGGTGCCCAGCGTGGGGGATGTCCCTGGGCATGGGTGGGGGGCTCAGAGCCCAGCCCAGCAGCTGCAGCCCCTCGTGTCCGTGTGTGTTTAGGGAGCCCTGCAGAGAAGGCTGCCCTCAAAGCTGGAGACAGGATCCTGTTCCTCAACGGCCTGGACATGAGGTGAGGGGGGGCAGGGGCTGGGCACACGGGGGGGTCACTCTGGTGCCAGAGGAACGAGAGCTGCTGCTCCTGGAGGGGCTCCTGCTGCAGTGCTCGAGGGGTTTGCCCCATGGTCACATCTCCTTTAATATTCTTTGACAAACTCTGGCTCTGTGAGCAGCATTCCCCTCCATCCCTGCTCCTCCTCTGCTTTCTCTGATGGTACACGATGCAGGACATCACCAAGCAGGGTCCTGACTGCAGCCCAGCCCCCGACTGGAGCCACCCTGTGTGCATTTGTACATGTTAAACCCCCAGGGTTCTGCTTTGGAAAGCAGCAGAGCACCCTCCAGCCCACCAGTCCCTCCCACAATGGGATCATGAGCTTAGAGCCACATGGGAATCACATTCCCACCCAGAAGTGAATTCTTCTGTATTGGATTTGAGCCCCAAAGCGACGGAACCAGAGATGCCCGTGGCCCTCCCCAGCTCAGGGCAGCAGCCCCCACGTCCTTGGTCGGTCCTTCCACACAAAAACCTTCCACACAAGAGCAAAGGGTTAGAGGAGGCTTTGGGATAAGAGAGAGTGATGAATATTTAAAGGTTAAACATCCGATGCTGCTTCTATCAGGGCTCAGCCTCTCACATTTCAGCTGATCCAGCAAACTGTCGGCTGATGCAGCACTGCCAGAAAAGAGGAGCCGGGTTGAGGGTTGTCCTCTGAGCTGTGTTTTGGCAGACCTTACCCCAGCCTGGCCCATGCCCTTCTCCAAGGGCATCCTGAGATTTTTTTTTGCCCACGAAATGACACTTTATCTTCACCTTGTATTTTCCTTTTATGCAGAATTAGGGCAGGCAAGGAGAGACCTGCAGCACTGTGTCATTTAAGGGAAAATTCATTTTCTGGGTCTGGGCGTAGCTCAACACCGGCTTCCTGTGCCAGGAGCTCCCCAGGGTGCCCACAGACATCCCCATGGTCAGTCCCTGGGGTGGGTAGAGCAGAGAGCCCACTCATGGGGGTCTGCCTTGGGGAGGCTCCTCTCTGTGCTGCACAGGTAAAGAAAGCAAGAAAAACAGAGAATGGAGGGCAGCCACAGCAGGGCCCAAACCCACCTGGCTCTGAGCAGGAGGAGGAGGTTTTTCCAGGATGGATGAAGGCAGCTGGAAGCTCCATCTCCCTCCTGCTCTCCTGGGAGCTGGTGCCCACCGTGCAGCCCCCAGGGACGAGCGGCCCTGACCCGCCTCTCCTGTGCCCACAGGAACTGCTCCCACGACAAGGTGGTGTCGATGCTGCAGGGCAGTGGGGCAATGCCCACCTTGGTGGTGGAAGAGGGAATTGTCAACATCTCCAGTGGTAAGAGCGGGGATGAGGGGCTGGAGCGGCAGAAATCCCCCGAATCCTGGGTGTAGGAGGGCATTGCTGAGCACCTCCGTGGGCTCAGCAGGTTTGAGGCGCTGCCTGCAGAGATGCTTCTCTCCCCGGGGCTTGTTTTCTGGGATCAGGCTGGATCTCGGGCTTGGCTGCTCTCCAGGAGGGCTCATTCTGCTGTGTGGCTGTCCTCGGTGTCCCTGGCCAACGTCCTTCCTGTGCAGGGTGTGCTGTGCCACAGTAACCCTGGGCACCATCCCATGGATGTGGAGGGGCTGTGCCAGGAGGGATGGTCATCCTGCTGCTGGGGGGAGTCAGGGGGAGCCAGGGGAGTCTGGGGCAGTGGGGTGGGGACAGCAGGACCCCAGTGCAGGGCACAGGCTGCTCTGTGTGGAGGCAGCAGGGTCACTGTTATGGAGCTGCTGCTCTGTAATGCCCAGAGCCAGGAATTAGGGACTGGCCCTTCCCTCTGGAGCAGCAGTGGACTCCCCTTACTACATTAGGAGCCCTGGGGTGCCAGTTTGCAGGTGTGTTAAACCCCAAACGCAGCAGATCATAGAGTCACAGAACCCCAGAATGGTTTGGGTTGGAAGGGACCTTCAGGACGGTGTTACTGTGCCCCATTGGCACAGGCAGAGACACCTTCCACCAGAGCAGCTTGCTCCCAACCCCATCCAACCTGACCTGCTTCGGAGGACAGAGCTGCCGGCACTCCAACTGCTCCACTGACCTCAAAACAAACCCAGAAAAGATGGAATATTTTTTTTGCAGACTCTGACTCTGCCGAGTCCCTGAGCAGCTCCTCCGCCCTCACCTCCCTGCAGTGGGTTGCAGAGATTCTCCCCTCTAGCATCAAGATCCAAGGGAGGACGTTCACCCAGCAGCTGGAGCACCTGCTGACCCCCCCCGAGCGTTACACCGTCTGCAAGGCGCTCGAAGGCTTCTTCCAGCACCGGTAACTCCCCGGCAGCTCCGCTGGGAGGCTGCCACAGCCAGCTCTGCTGTCCCGGGGGCTCTTTGTTCCCCAGCTGGATGTGTCCCCATCTCTGTCCCCAGGGCACGGCAGCACCTTCAGCTTTGCAGGTTAATTTGATCCCCGCCAGTGCAGGCTCTCTTGCTCCCTGGCAGCCCCAGGTCCTGTTCCGCCTCTTTCAGTGCATCTCTCCATGTTCCCAGCCTTCTCTTCTCACCGTTTTGGCTGCAGAATTCCCTTGGTGGCAGCACGGGAAGGGCTGTGTCCTGCCAGGCAGCACATCCCCTTTGTCCTGCTGCAGGGATCCGAACCGAGCCCCTGGCACACCCCAGGCTTTCAAGAGTGACCATTTCCTGCTCTTGCTTGGTCTTCCAGCAGAGTTCTACTGGGGGCTGTCACAGAATCATGGAATTAGTAGGTTTGGAAAGGACCTTAAAGCTCATCCAGTGCCACCCCCTGCCATGGGCAGGGACACCTCCCACTGTCCCAGGCTGCTCCAACCTGGCCTGGGACACTTCCAGGGATCCAGGGGCAGCCACAGCTTCTCTGGGCACCCTGTGCCAGGGCCTCCCCACCCTCCCAGGGGAGGATTCCTTCCTGCTGCAGGAGGATTCCTTCCTCCTCCCTGGATCAGGAGCTCAGCCCTGCTGTTCCCAGCCAGCCCTTTCCCCATCTCTTCACACCCCAGAGCCCAGAATGGATGGAAGCCCCAGCCCAGCCCCCTCTTCAGAGCATCCCTTATGTGCTGCTGCCCCCAAACCAGGACTCTGCAGGGTTCCTCTCTGCCCTCTCGTGTGTCCTCACCCCTTTGACTCATAGAATCCTGGAATCCTTTAGGCTGGAAGAGCCCTCTGAGACCATCGCGTCCAACCATTCCCCCAGCGCTGCCAAGGCCCCCAGCACCCCTTGTCCCCAAATGCCACACCCACGCTGGCTTTTCGTCCCTGCACCTCTGCCGGGAGGTGACCAGCTGACTCCAAAGCCCCCGAGGCAATCCAGCAGCCAGGATCCCACAGAGGCTGCCTGGGATGCTCTCCCTGCCCAGCCTCTCTCTCCCGCTCCGCAGGAACATTGACACCCTCATTGTGGACGTGTACCCGGTGCTGGACACACCGGCCAAGCAAGTCCTCTGGCAGTTTATCTACCAGCTGCTGACCTACGAGGAGCAGGAGCACTGCCAGCAAAAGCTTGACAGGTTTCTGGGGTACAAGTCCTTGGCAGGTGAGAGGAAAGTCCCTGTGCTCCGAGGGGGGACACGCTGTGTCCCTCAGGTCCCCTCTGGGAGCCTCTGCAGTGAGAGGAGAGAGGGAGAGGGGGTCCTTGGGAGCCAGGGCCTGGGAAAGCTGCTGGGGCGAGGAAGCCCAGGAAGGGAATTTCTGATTTAGGGGCAGCATTTGGGTAGAATTAGCGGTGACACAGTGTCCCTCGGGATGTCCCCAGCAGTCCCATGGGTTGGGACAGGCAGGGAGTGTGGTGCTGCTCTCCCAAAAAGATGTGGAGTGCAGCTGGAGATCCCCCTTCTCCCTGGTCCCTCTGTCCTCTCACCATCACTTGGTTCTGTGGCAGCACAAACGCAGCAGTGGTTTGTTTGCTGAGGGCAAATTTGGGGTGAAATTTAGTCGGTGCATTTGGGCCCTTAATTGCTTCCAAATTCATCCATTCACAGCTATTTACATTGACGAGTTTATTTTAGACTCAGCAAAGGTAAAAAAGGCGTTGGCTGAAGAGAGGCTTTTGGAGGAGCGCAGCTCTTTTAGCAGCAAACAGAAACAGTTCCAAGTCCTGGTGTGGATGGATTCCATCCCGGCTGTGGATGGCATCCTGTGCTGCACACGCTGGATTTGCACCCTCAGTCACCTCTGCTTTGTGTGGGCACAGCCACAGCCCAGGTCTGATGGGCTGTACATTCCCAAGGATGTCTGCCCTGTAATTGGCATATAAATGAATAAATTTGCAGCTGTATTCCGGGAATACACAGCAGGTGTCTGCAGCCAGGAGTGGAAGGAGGCAGGGCAGCAAATCTCCCTGTCCCGGGGTGTCAGTCCAAGTTCCAGGCTGGTCCCTGGCTCCTCTCAGTGTCTCAGGTGAACGGGCCAGTCCCTGACCATGAGCAGTTCTGGCTGTTCTGGCCCGTTCTGTGTGTCTGCCCTGGAAGTGCAGTGCCAGAGATCCCTGAATTTGGGCTGTTCCTTCACCTGGGCTCCCAAACTCCGTTGATCTCTGAGCTCTGTCAGGCTCTCCAAGCCCTGGTACCTTGGAGATGCTCCAGTACCTCCATCCTGCTGCAAACCTGAGCCTCTCCCAGCTCTCTGCCACACTGAACTGCACATGGACAACGTGCCTCTTCCAGGCAGCATTTCAGTGCTGGCCCCTCTTCCCTCTGGTCCCACGAGGGCAAGAAGGAGTTTGCTGGGACCAAACTGGTTTGTTTGTGTCCTGTGAGTCGGTGGATGCCAATCCTGCTGGAAGAAGTGCCTGGGTGTCCCATCTCTGGGCATCCATCCCTGCCCTGTGCTGGCAGGAGCGTCTGGAACCTGCTCAGCTCCCTGGGGATGGTGTAGGACGGAGGCAGGGCTCACCTGGGGATGCAGCCCCCAGTCCAAGAGGTGCAGGGGAGCCCTGTGCCGCCGTGTGGAGGGAGGGGGGGCAGTTTTGGGGTCCGGCCAGGCCTTACAGAGTCTCTCTCCTGCTGCAGCCGAGGCAGAGGCGGAGGATCGGTACCGCAGCTCCGTCCGAGGGGCCTCCCTGTGCCGGGGCAGCCTCCGCACCCCCCGCCCCGAGGAAGGGGGGGCAGCAGGTGGGTGCTCAGGGGGGTGGGGAGGGTGGCCTGGCACCTGGGGGTTGTGCCTGCTGTGTCCTTCTGCTCCGTCCCAAGCCCAAATGCTGAACCCTAACCCTAACCCTAAACACGAACAATGGGAAAAGATGATGAAAAGGTGGAGGTCAGCACAGAGGCATCAACTGGAAACTCATGTTTTCAGAAATACTTGAAATAACAAATTCAATAAGAGCCTGCTTGGGCTGAGGGGGGATTTTTTCTTCTTTGCTCAGATGTGAACTGGTCCCGCTGGTCTGAGCCCTCCCTTCTGTGGGACACAGTGTGTCGCTTCCTTGTGAATATTCTCAGATTGCACCAAATTCCAGGGGAAACCAGCATTTGTGAAATCTGTGTGAGGAAGGAGACCATGGGTCAGGGCCACACTGAGACCCTTGATGACCCACATTCACAGCACAAACCCTCACAGCCTCCTGCCCATTCCCCTTGCTCTTGGCTGATTGCAAAGGGCACTTGACCTGCACTTGTGGCTTCTGACCATGATGTCCCCACCAGGATCTCCCGGCCACGTAGTGTTCCTCAGCTGTCAGGGGGGTCTGAGCCATTTCCCAGGGGAAGATCCCATAACCTGCCCCCAAGCAGCATTTCTGGCCAGGATTAGAGCACGGGGAGCACCGACAGCTGCGTGTGCTGGAGGGAAGCTGCTTGGCCGGGCAGATGTTCGCCAGCTGTGGGGAGCAGCCCTGTCCTCAGCTGCCCCGAGGGAAGAGCAGAGCGGTCTGGAGCTCCTGTGCTGACCTTGCACCCACGTGTGACGGTCCCTCGGGACCCCCAGGCCCGGGAGCTGGGGCAGGGAGGTCACTCTGGGTGTGTGTCCCCCAATGACAGGGGGACTTTGACGGGTCAGGGCCATCGGGCACTGAGGGCACAGGCAGTGACTGGTTTGTCTCTTCCTTCTCCAGGCAGCGACACCGTGGAGGTCCCAGTTCGCCTGATCCCCGGAGAGAGACAGGCTGGCGATGGCACATCCCTGCCAGAGACCCCCAACCCCAAAATGGTGTGACGGGGAAGGGGGGGACACCTCTGGGGAGAGCTTAGCCCACATGTGTGGGACATTGTGCCCCCAGGGAGGGCTGGCAGTTGGATTCCTTTCCTGTTAACACAGGAAAGTGAAAAAAGGCAACGGGGAAGGACGTGTCTGTGTGTAAATACCTGCGGGTAACTGCCAGTGTCCCTGCCTCACAGCCCACCTCCCTGGGCAATTAGACTTTAATGAGGCTGCTGTCTGTGGTTTCAACAGACAATTAACAGCGGGGGCATTCGGAGCAGCCAGAGTAGCCCAGACCGGGGTGAACCCACCCTTTAAAGAACAAGAGATGGGAGCTGGTGGGTCTGTGGGCTCCGTCCTGTCCTCGGGACAGGTCTCTGGGGACACAAGCCCCATCTCGGCTCGGGCACAGCAGCAGCTCTCTGCCCTCTCCCCAGATGTCGGCCGTCTATGCAGAGCTGGAGAACCGCCTGATCGGCAGCTTTGCTGGCAAGATGGGAAACACGGCCCTGCCCAGGGCATCGCCCCCGGCCCCGGAGCTGGCACACGCCGCAGGTACCTCTGGGAACAGCTGGGGCGGTGGGGTGGCCGGGCAGGTGGAGAAAACAACTTCTTCTTGGTGCCATTTCCTAAGGGAGCAGTGACAGTGGCACGTGTGAGCCCAGGGGAGCTCTTGGGGTGGTGAATCCCGTGGGATCCCAGAGTTCTGCTGTGCAGCACAGGGGGAACTATCCTCCCTCTCCATCTCCTCTCCTCAGCCTGCCCCGTTCCCCCCAGCCCGCTGGGTGCAGTGCCAGGCTGGGTGCAGCTGGTTGTGCTCCGTCCCTCAGGTGCCCGCAGGTCGGCCATGGGGCTGTCGTGGCCCAGCGAGCCACCGGCCTCCCAGCAGTGCTACTACCGCCTGCACAGCAGCGTGGCCTCCCCCTGCAGCACCGAGTCCAACCCCTACGTGAGCCTGGACAGCAGCCCGGCCCCGTCCCCCAAGCACCGCCACTACTCGCTGAGCCCCCTGTCACGGCGCAAGAAGCTCTTCACCTTCTCCAGGCCCCCGCGCAGCCGCGACACCGACCGCTTCCTGGACGCCCTCAGTGAGCAGCTGGGACACAGGGTCACCATTTTGGATGACTTCCTCACCCCCGAGAACGACTACGAGGAGGTGAGGGTGGCACAGGTCTCTGGGGTTGGACATGTGCTGGTGGTGGAGGGGGNCCCTGCACCGGGGGCTGCTGCACCGCAGGAGCGAGTCCAACCACATGAGTGTCAAGAGGCTGCGCTGGGAGCAGGTGGAGAACTCAGAAGGGACCATCTGGGGACAGGTATGGCCTGGGAACGAGGAGCAGGGCTGGGCTGGGGGGCCCGACCCTTCTCTGGGGAGCAGTCGCCTGTGCTGAGGCTGTGCACGTCTTGTTTTCACCCTCCCAGTCGTTTGGACAAGCTGATGGAATGGGGAGAGGCTCTGGAAAGCCTCTGAGATGATGGTTTTGGCTACAGCATCCTGAGGAGCACTGGTTTCCCTGCCCTCGGGGGGCTGGCACAGTCAGGAGCTGCCTCCAGATGTGCTGTGCAGCTGTGGGAGGTTTGGTCAGAGCTGAGGATGGTCGGAGCAGGGGGAAAGCAGAGTCAAGGAGCGAGACTAGACACTGTGGACTTGAAGAGGTGCAGAAAACTGGAGGTGGACCCAATCCCTGCAGGAGAACTGGCCTCCCTGGGCTTTAACTCGCAGCTATTGTGTCCCTCCTAACGTTCAGGACATGCCTCATCCTCTGTGCCCTGAGCAGAGAGGGGAGCTGTGGGACCATCTTCCACTCCCACCTCACCACAGGCACCTGACATCCTGCAGGTCCCTCTCCCTGGCATTCCAGAAAGGGAGGTGCTTCTTCACAGGGAATTTTCTTTTTAATGCAAAAGGTTCCTGAAGCTCCCGTTTTACCCTCCAGTGAAGGAATTGTGCCCAAGTAACAGGTGAAGGCAGAGGGGCTCTGTAGGATTTCGCCTGTGTCAGGAGCTCAGTGAAGCTGTGGAGCAGTGGCCAGGTCTCCTGTCACAGGACGGTGCCACCACCCTGTCCTGGCCTCTTCTGGGGACACGGGGTTTGGTGTGGGGGACAGGGAACGTGCCCAGCACAGGTGGGCACTGCCAGCTCCTGACCCTTCCTTCCTCCTGACCCTTCTCCTGACCCTTCTGCACCTGACCCTTCCTCCTCCTGCAGCTCGGGGAGGACTCTGATTACGACAAGCTGAGTGATATGGTCAAATACCTGGACCTGGAGCTGCACTTCGGGACACAGAAGCCCACGAGTGAGTACCTGAGCCCACCCAACCCCAGGTGCTGGGACTGCAGGGGCTGGGGAGCTGGGAGGAACTGGGATTGGTGGGCAGTGAGGCAGTGCCTGCTCTGTGACATCACCCGTGGCATGAATTTGTTCATACTCAGGATTTGGTGGCTGGTGGCACAGCAGATCATTGAGGTGCAGATGGTTTCACTGTCTCCCTTAACTGTCTTTGCTGCCATGATCTGTTTTCTCTCCACATTTCACTGGGCAGAGAAACTCAGCTGGAGGGTCTCCCCAACTGCAGCTCCAGTGCTTTGAGGACACTGACAATGCTGAAAAAGCCATGAAAACATCCCTGTGTCCATAGAGACCATTGCAAGCAGCACTTTCCTTTTGACATGCATAATAAGTAATTTTATAAATGACAAATGTAATAGATTAATTTCCCCCAAGAACTACGACGGGGTCTGGAGCTCCCTGCCTGTGCAGCCCCCCACAGCTCTTGAGCTGGGGTCTCCTGCAGCCCCACCATCCCGGATCCCCCATCCCCTGGAGTTCCTGGATGCCACAAACCCAGGGAGAGGGTGCAGGCTGGAGGTGCAGAGTGGTGGTGGCCAGGACAAAATGCCAGCTTGATGTCTGAGCCCTCCTGCAATGGACACGGTGCCCAGCTGGCAGTGCGGGTGGGGTGAGATGGGATTCTTCTCAGCGGGCACCTTTTTGGGGGATATTTCTGAGCAGTCTGGAGTTTTCTGTGTGTTTCACCTCTCGTTTTACCTTTTTCAGCTCCACCTGAGTCCTCCATTGAGGAGATCTTTGAATCGCAGGATTCAAGGATTCCAGAGCCATTGCTGTGTGCAAAGCATCACTTCTCCTCTCTCATTCATGGTTTCACTGTTTTCAGGGCAGTTTTCTCCCCCCTGGAGCCGACTGGGCCTGTCCTTACCCACGATTAAATCTCTCAGTTTCTCTTCCAGAGCCAACTCTCATGCCTGAAAACTTTAAAAAGAAAGACGTGGTTGAAATTTTGTCCCACAAAAAGGCCTACAACACATGTAAGTGAACTCCAGGGAGAAGGTGGCCCCAAAACGGGCCCACAGGTGGGACCAGGGATGTAGAGAACTGGAAAGGTAAAGGGAAGTGCTGCATGAGCACAGTCCCATGGGCACAGTCCCATGGGCACAGCTTGGCTGGATGGGATTTCCTGCAGCCCAGAGCCCCTCCAGCCTGGGCTCAGCCCCACTCAGGGGGAAGAAGGCAACTTTCTGGGAAAGGATGGAGATGGGATGTGACTCGTTGGGCTGGGGAGGGAGAGGGGCAGAGCTGGCATGGCCCTGGGGGGGTGAGGTGGGGCAGTGAAGGGGCAGTTCTGCTTCTCCAGGATGTGCTTCTGGCAGGAAGGAGGGTGTGAGGGCTTGGTGGGACCCTCCAGCCCCTGATCCCCTGTTCCCCTGGCTGCAGGGGATGTGGGAGGGGGTCGTTTCCAGCACAGCCCACCCTGAGCTGTGGGTGATGTCCATGATGGGCTGCAGTGCCATGGGGGGGGGTGTGCAGGTCCAATGTGGCTCTCGGGGTCCCCGTGCAGCCTCTGCAGGGTTGTGGGGGGCAGGAATCCCTTTCTCTTCACATGGAAAACCACTCTCCCACCGGGGAGACGCTGAGCTTCACCTCCTGTCCCTGTCCTGCCAGCCGCTCTGTCCCTGGCACAGCCCGGGGACAGGGGCCTGTCCTCCTGCCCTCCCAAGTGACGTGCCCCCCTTGCCCCCAGCCATCCTGATCGCCCACCTCAAGCTGTCGCACCTGGAGCTGCGGCAGATCCTGATGACGATGGAGACGGACCGCCTGGAGCCCTCCCACATCAAGCAGCTGCTGCTGTACGCCCCGGACGGGGAGGAGGTGCAGCGCTTCCAGAGCTACAAGGAGAACCCCGGCAAGCTGAGCGAGCCCGACCAGTTCGTGCTGCAGGTCCCCGCGGGCTGGGACGTGCTCGGGGAGTTGGGGGGGTCCGCACGTCCTGTGTCCCTGTCACCTGCTCACACTCGGGGTGGGATGGGGGGAGCTGGTGGCACTGGGATGGTGCCTGGGGGGGTCTGGCAGCCCCCGTGGTGGCTGGTTTAGAAATGGAAGCACCACGACGTGGTGACAGTGACTTTGCCCAACTCTGACGCTTTTTATTGACAAAGTCACTCGTGGATGTTGGTGTGAAACTCCCTGTCCTGTGGCACCAAAGTGACCCAGCTGCTCCACGTGTCACCTGTGCTAAGCCAGGGCGTCCTGCTTCCATGTCCAGGGCACTGAGGCAGCCGTCCCTCCCTGCAGGAGGGGTTGTGGCAGATGGGGACAGTCCCTTTGTGCTCCTTTTGCTCCCAGATGCTGTCAGTGCCCGAGTACAAGATCCGCCTGCGCAGCCTGCACTTCAAGACCACCCTGCAGGAGAAGACTGAGGAGATCAAAGCCAGCTACGAGTGCATCTGCAAGGCCTCTCTGGAGCTCAAGAGCAGCAAGAAGCTGGCCAAGATCCTGGAGGTCAGAGCAGTCCTTCCTCTCAGCACCCCACAGGAGCGCCCACAGCTCCAGCCCCGTGCCTGTGCCCTGGGCCCCTCCAGGACCATCCTGCTGTTGGCTTGGGGGGTCCTGGCAGGGTCCCCACACTCCCCATCCTCCTGAGAAAGTGTTTTTGGGGTCCTGGGATGGGCAGAAAGAGAACAAATCCCATTGCAGATCCTCCTTGACCCTCCTGAGATGAGCTGTCCCAAATTCAGTAATTCATTTGGCTTTGCCTTTAAAAAAGGGATAAATGAGGTCAGCTTGTGACCAAAGGCATTTCCAGATGAGAGATGAACCTCCTTAGTGGCTCCTGACCAGTAACCCCCAAACAATTCCTTAAACCCTTGGGGGGCAATGGTTCTCTGCACATTAATGGGCAGTGAGCAGGAATTTGGAGCCCCAGGGGCTGGGCAATGGGGTAACACAGGTGCAGGAGGTCACCAGCCCCTCATTCCCTGGTTCTCACTTTGCAGTTTGTGCTGGCGATGGGAAACTACCTGAACAATGGGCAGCCCAAGACCAGCAAAACCACGGGCTTTAAAATCAACTTCCTGACAGAGGTGAGGCCAGCAGGGCACACTCGGGGCAGGAGCCTGGCTCAGCAAACCCAAGAGACCAGGGGGGACTGGGAAGGGGCTGGATGGACTCACAGGGGGCTGGGGGGTGGGAGGAGAGGAAGGTCTTCGTCCTACATGGGTTGTGGTGGGACTCCTGAGGGATGGGAGGGAGCATCACTGATGTGGGCACTGCTGCTGTGTAACCATCCAATGTGCTGTTTAACCATTAACCACCCGGCACAGCCGGGCACTGCCCTGCACGTGAGGGACACCCCGAGCGTGGGGGGACACCCGCTGCACCTCCTCACTGCCTCTGCTTTGCTGCAGCTGAACACCACCAAGACCGTGGATGGGAAATCCACCTTCCTGCACATTCTTGCCAAATCCCTCAGCCAACACTTCCCAGAGCTCCTGGGCTTTGCCAAGGACCTTCCCACAGTGCCGCTCGCTGCCAAAGGTAAAGGGTCAGGAGCCTCTGCCAGCCCTGCCACGCTCTGCTCCTGGGTTGGGCTGGGCCTGGGGTCAGCCATGAGCTGCACGGCGTTGGCATGAGCAGGACAGGAGCCCGAACAAGTGAGAATTGGTCCTTTTCTGAGCCTGCAGACAAGGAGGTTCAGGGGGACCTTGTGGCTCTCTGCAACTTCCTGACAAGAGGGGGGAGCTGGGGGGGGTCGGGCTCTGCTCCCAGGGAACAAGTGACAGGAGAAGGGGGAATGGCCTCAGGCTGTGCCAGGGGAGGGTCAGGTTGGATACTGCAAAAATTCATTTGTGGAAAGGGCTGTCCAGCCCTGGCACAGGCTGTCAAAGGCAGAGGTGTAGTGCCCTTCCCTGTGTCCCTGGAGGGATGTCAAAGCCATTGTGGATGTGGCACTTGGGGACATGGGTTAGTGGGGGCCTTGGCAGGGCTGGGGGAATGGTTGGACTCCATGATCTTAGAGGTCTTTTCCAAGGTTCCGTGATTTTAAATCATGCTATGAATTTCTGCAAAGCACCAGCTGAATTCCCCTTGCACACCATCCCCTGCTGTTTGTGAGCAATTCCCTTGGGAATTGGATAAATAAAAGAGCAAATTCAGCCCTGGAGCTTTACATTTCCACTTGAGGAAAGTTCTGTACCTGTAGCTTTTCCAGCTGGAGTTTGTATCCTGCCTAACCCTGAAATAACCCCTCTGTCCCTGGAGGCTCCAACTGCCCAAACTCCTGCCATATGTCCTGCCTCCCTGGGTGCCCCCATCCCCTCCCCAGCACCTGTGTGTCCATCCCTGCCCTTGTGCCACCTGCTCCTTGTCCTTGGCATGGTCCAGGCTCCTCTGGATGCTCTTGGCATCCCTCGGGCTGAGCAGCAGCAGCTGCTGGTCCCAGCAGGATGGGGTGGTTGCCCCCCTGGCCTGGTTGTGCAGAGCCCTGCAGACAGACAGACAGACAGACAGACAGACAGAGCCCCTGGCCCACGCTCATCCCCTCCCTTTGCTGTGGGAATCACCTCCAGCACTGCTGATCCCTGTCCTGCAGTGAACCAGAGGACGCTGACAGCCGACCTGAAGGACCTGCACACCACGGTCAGTGACATCCAGATGGCCTGTCACAACATGCCAGCCACAGCAGAGGACAGGTTTGCCATTGTCATGACCGTATCCTTCTGTGAGAGGGGCAAATCACCGGTGTCACCTACTGCCCTCCAGTCAAACCAGTTCAGTGCCTTTGTGGCTCCTGGGAAAGCAGCCAGGCTGTGCCCAGCACCATCGTGGGAACCTCCCCTCGCCCTCAGCCAGCACAGGAGCACATTTTGTGGTGCACAACCCCGGTGCCACAGGGCCAGGGAAGGTGCCAGGCTGTCCCTCCCTCAGATCAGGGCTGGTGGGGACAGCTGAGCGTCCCCTCCACACGTGTGTGTGCAGCAGGTCCCTGCTGACACCCGGGCTGGAACCCAGCCCTTTGATGAGAGCCTGAGCAGCGATTCTGACCCACACCAGACCCGTGGAAGGGCTGTTTGTCCTTAAGCCAATTCCCCCAGTCCTTCCTGGAGAGTGCCCAGCCTGCCATGCGCTCCCTGGACGACCTGCAGCACAAGGCCATGGAGGAGTTCAGCAAGGTGTTGTCCTTCTTTGGGGAAGACTCGAAAATGACAACTTCTGAGGCTTTCTTCGGCATTTTCGCAGAATTCATGAGCAAGTTTGAGGTGAGTCGAGCCTTTGGGAGGCGGCCAGGGGTCCCTGTGAGGTGTCAGTGAGGGGCTTTCCCTGCGTGGAGTGGTGGGAACGAGATGGGGTTTGTGAGCACTGGTACCCGGGTGTCTGCAAGGGGCAGTTTTCCTGATGCTGTTAAAGTGCAATTTCTCCAACATTCAGGTTGGCTGGCGGGGCTGGGAGGCTGAGGGAGGGTTAATGCAGTTGTTCAGAGAACCCCAGAATGGTTTGGGTTGGAAGGGACTTTAAAGACCAGCCAGTTCCAGCCACGGGCAGGGACACCTTCCACTGTTCCAGGTTGCTCCAAACCCCGTCCAACCTTGGGCACTTCCAGGGGTGGAAACACCCTGGGAAATACCCTGACCACCCCTCCCTGTGCCCCGGGCTCAGTGTGGCTCTCCTCTCCCCACAGAGGGCTCTCAGTGACGTGCAGGTGGGCGAGAGCCAGCGCAGCCCCAGGATGACCTCCCCCCTCGCCTGGTGAGGGGCCCGTGGCGACCTGAGCTGCAACAGTTCATTGCCAACAAAGTGCAATTTGCTCCCGTCGAGTCTGGTTGTAAATACGCTGCTGCCATCTGCCCCCACCCAGCAGAGCCACGGACGGAGGGGCCGGGGCAGGGGGACACCCAGGAGGCACCGCAGGTGACAGTGGGTGACGTGAGGGGGAGGCACAGAAGGTAAACACCACACTGACCTCCATTGGCACCCTCCGTTTCCAGCGGGTCTCTGAGTCAAGGATTTCATGTGGAACAGCCCCACTCCCTCGAGTTTCCAGGACAAGAGACTCCCCCAGGTCCCCGTGTCCCCACGGCCCCTGCCCAAACATGGGGCTCTTCCCAGGCAGGCACTGCCCACCCTGCCAGCTCTGGGGCTGTGGTTAAAGCCCAGTCAGAGCGTCCCTGGGGAGCCAGAGCGGGTCAAGAAGGGAAAGGAATGCGGAGGAATGAGGAGGATGGGTGCCACCAACATGGGTCTGGTCTGCTCCTGCCCAACTGCACTGCAGAGTGAGGAAAGCCCTGAGTCCTCCCCAGACATCAGCCTAGCTTAAAGCTGTGCCAGAGGCTGATTTGAACCTTTCCCGAGAGTCTAACACCATCTGCACGAGGCTTATTGGAACTCTCTGAGCATTTTGGTGCCTCCTTGGAAAGCACAGAACCCCTGGGGCCTAAAACTAAGCAGGAGTCCTCTGCAGCCCTGGGTGCCACCCTGAGGCACCTGGGAGACAGCAGGAAATGCATCCCCTGCCCTCCTCCAGCCAGGCCTGAGCCCCTTTACTGTATGAGCAGTTGTTCCTGGGGAATATCCCAAGGAACTCCAGAAGTGTGCACATCCCCCTCCTGAAGTGCACATCCAGCTCCTGAAGTGCACATCCCCCTCCCAACACACACATCCCCCTCCCAACACGTACATCCCCCTCCCAACATGTACATCCCCCTCCCAGCACACACATCCCTCTCTCGGTGCATGCCCATCCTTCCCCAAGCTCTGGCTGTCTCTGGGTTCCCCTGCACTGGTCCCTGGGCTGGCAGGGGACCAGCATCCTGTGGCCAGTGCCACGGTCCCCCGAGAGCTTCTGGCAGCAAACCCCCAGAGCGTTGCTGTTGTGAGACATTTCTCTGTTGCCTTCCAAAGCCATCCAGCCCCGGGTTGGTGTGGGGACCCCTCCTGCCCCCCCTGGCCAGAGCAAGGGCTGGTCCCGCAGCCTGCGCTCAAGGACACACCCACCGACCGGTGCATTATTTATGGGAGACCTTCCGACCATCCAATCTCGGGGGTTTGGTAATTTTTTAATCCCTGCTGTAGACAGTGACGGATATTTTCACGAGTGTTCTCCGTTTATACAGCTTTAAGTGCCAGGTAGTGTGTAGCCCCCTGTTCCCAGAGGTCCTGCCCTGTCCCTGCCCCGATGGCAGTGACAAGGCCGTGCTCCCTCCGCTCCACTTCCCCTCCTGGATGTTGCACACTGCAGTCCATTGATTTTTTTCTTTTTTTAAAAATATCTTCAATGTTTAAACCGCTGGAGGTTCTTTTGAAACTGTCATGACAGGAAAATGCTGTACATAGATTTTGCTACGTGTTGTCCCTTTCTGAGGTAGTTAGAACTCCAACCCCTTTGGTATTTTTATGTGAATATTTTCAAAGGACCGGGACTCCTGGTTATATGATTTGATAAGAGGACTATCCACAATCCAGTCTCTACCCAATGCCTATGTGCTATTCCTGAAATAAAGCTACTGCCTCCTGCCTCCTGCCTGTCTGTCCAGAATTGCTGCTGGGATGGTGTGAGGAATTCTGCATCTTCTGCCACTACACCTGTGAATATTGGCCCCTTGATTCAGGGTCTCACCTGGCTGGGTGGGGGCTGCAGTGGGGACAATCCCTGCCTGTGCTGCAGCACCAGCCTGGATGCTGCAGGGACCAGTAGGAGCAGCAAATTCTTAAAATAGTCTGGATTTTTTTCCTCCAGCCTTCAGAAGAAAACATTTAGTGCGTGTAAGAGCCAGTGAGTTGTTTCCCTCTGAGAAGGAATTGAGTTTATGGCCCCAGAGCAGTTGAGCTCCCTTGCCACTATAGATAGAGGGATAGGGATGGGGATGGGGGTGAGATAGGCAGGGATCAGCTCTGCACCAAATGTCCTGGTTGTAGTTTGGCTGCTCAGTCCCTGGGTGCTCCCCGGAGGCTGGACCTTGGCTCCCTGCAGAGTTATCCCAGACATCCCTTGCTGGGATCTCTAACCTTCCCTGGAGGTACCAAACCCCACCTGCACACGATCCTGAGGGCTGTGCCCCAGGGGAGCAGGGAGGCTGGATGAGGTGACCTCCAGCTGTCCCAGCCGAGCTGAACCATCCTGTGGTCTGGTCTGAAGTGCTGGAGCCCCTCCTGATGATCCCTCAGCCCCCCTGGCTCTGCCGTATCCTGGGGACCAGCCCAGTGTGGCTGTCACACCTCTCAGTGGGAGCTGAGCCCCCAGGCCACCCCAGCAATGGGGGGTCGGTGTCTCCCTTGCACCAGGTCCCACACGACAGTCTCATCATTCCCTGCACGTCCCCTTTTCCTGGGGTTTGGTAACTGCAGACATGAGGTAATTCCTCCCCAGACCCCTCCTTGGAGCCTCACACAGCCCAGCCTGAGCAGAATTCCAGCGTCAGCCCCGGTCACGGGATCAGCCTCACAGGAAAGCCCGTCCTTGGAAAGGAAATAACAACTCAGGCAGCAGCCACTTCCATCCTCTGGCACCGACTGGAGACACTGACCCTGAAAATCGCAGCTCACATCCCAAACACTGGAATAGTTCCACTCCTTCCTGCAAGAAAAGACCTCAAAGAGGAAGTGATAAGCTTGAGTAAATTGTGGTGTAAACAGGATCACAGCTGGGATTCCAGGCTGGCACCTCGTGGAACCATGTCTGAACCTTCCCTCTGAGTATGTGGATAATGGTGTCAATGGCCACGATCTGGAATTTTCCAGCTGCTATGAAAGGTGCCAAAGAGACAAACAGAGACCTCAGCTCCAGACTGGAAGGGCTGGAAGTCAGGAAAAAGTGGCTGGGACTGGGAAGCAGCAAAAGGCTGCACGTGCAGCCCTTGAGGGTCTACCTTGTTCTGACGATTTAGTGAAATCTGGGGTTCACAAATTGTAGCAGATCCAAATAAAGCATCTCCCGTTGATTCAAAGAGCTTTAGCTACATTCATCAGACCCATGAGTGGGAAACAATGACACAAAACACAGACACTGGGTTTTTTATGGAATCATCAGACCCCAGAATGGGTTGGGTTGGGAGGGACCCTGAGATCATCCAGTGCCACCCCTGCCATGGGCAGGGACACCTTCCACTATCCCAGGTGGCTCCATCCCGCCCTTGGACACTCCCAGGGATGGGGCAGCCACAGCTTCTCTGGGCACCCTGTGCCAGGGCCTCCCCACATTCCCATGGATGAATTTCTTCCCAGTATCCCATCCAACCCTGCCCCCTGGCAGGTTAAACCATGCCCTTAGAAGGTCACCAGCTGCCTCCTGCCGCGGGCTCTCACTGTGCTGTGCTGTCTCTCCTCAGCATCACTCCCTGTGTGTTTCGGCCCTTTCGGGTCAGGAGGGTTTCCAGATGATGCTGAAGACAAACCTCCAGCCTTGTCTGGGCTGTGGGATTAACCTGCAGCCTCAGCACTGTGCTCCAAACCCCAGCCCGTGATGCGTCCTGCTCTTTGTAAGGCTCAGGCGCAAACACGGAGACAGGACAAGCTGTCAGCTCCTCCCTGTGCCATGGGCTGTCAGCTCCAGAGGACATCAGCGTGGATTTTTTATTGTTCTGTGTCCCTTCTGTAGCTGCCCAGATTGCTTAAGAGAATGGCACTCCGTGGAGTTTGACCCGGGAGCCCTGATAGTGAAAATAATACACTTCTCACCAGAGCCACGGGAGACCAAAAGAGTAACTTCGGTCAATTAGTTTAACTTTGACTATAAATATTCCTTCTCATTCCTTGTGACCCTGTTAACAGCTCCGCTGGCAAACCCCGATTCTCTGGCAATATTTAAGCTGCCTGTCAGTTGGCAGAGCCTTGGTGGTGCCCGGCGCGGGGAGCAGAATAAGACCCAGCTGAGCACAGTAAGTTCCCTTTCGGCTTCTACCTCGAGTCGGGGAGCTCCGGTCGGGTGCGGGGCTGGTGCCGGGCTGCCCCCGGCCTGGGCGAGCCGTGGTGCCCGCAGGAGGTGGACGGACCTGGGAATGATTTAAAAACCTGTTGGGGAGACCTTGGGAGCCGCTCGAGCGCCACGTGGGCGCGTCCCCCGGCCCCGCCGATAAAGGGCGGCTTCAGAGGCTTCATTTCGATGCCACGGATGTTCCTGCCGCACAATCTCTGGCGAGGAAAGCGCTGCCGCCTGTGCCAGGCACCGAGGGAGCCCGCGCTGTGAGCTGAATTCACAAAACGGGCAAAATTTCCACTGGGAGGTTGGAATGGGAGCAGCGGCCGCGCCGGCTCGGGAGGAGCTCTGCGGGCACCTGTGCCAGGCTCTGGGAATGTCCCTGGAGCGCATCCCGCCTTCCCGTGTTCGGTGGCAGGCACGACGGACCCTGCGGGGCTCTGCCCTGCCCGGTGTGGAGGGACGGGCACAGCTCTGTCCCGGCCGTGTCACCCAGCGCTGTCCCTCCAGGGCAAGCCGGGCTTCGATGAGCCTTGCGGGTGCCTCAGGATGCAGGATAGATTCTGATTCTGTGATTCTGTGCCTCCCTGCCTCAGGTCCTGTGCTGGGATGGAAAGAATCAGCAGTACCAGAGGGAGGGTCGGAGGTGTCGGGGTTAGCAGCTTCCCCAGGCTGACATACCAAACCCTGTTTTGCTTTTCCTAGTCAGAGGTTGAGCGTGCCAGTAAAAACTCAGCCACAGCCAAGACACATTGGCTCTTAAGGAGGAAAGATAGCACTGGTCTGGTTGTCAGTGCCCTGCATCCTTGCCAGGCAGAAGCTCCCGAGGGATTCAGTGGGATCCAGGGGGGTTATGAGGCATAGGAAAGGCTGGGCCAAGATGCTGTGAGTGCCTGGAGCCAGCCTGGCATTGCCACCACTGCCCTCAACCAGAACGGGGCTCTTGACCAGAGCACCGAGCTGTCTACCAGATCTTGGCTCTCCACCAGCTTTGGCTCCGTGCTGGAGGCTGCCAACACCCCGGGATACAACCCCTGGCTGCAGGAAGTGTGGGATGGGTTGTGCCAGTCACCAGAAAACCCCTTGTTTATGGCCTGACCTTTGGTAAAGGGATGAGCCCAGCGGTGCTTCCCCAGACACATCCCGGGCTGCAGGACAGGGCGTAGAGGGGACACAGGGCAGGCCTTGCCCTGCTGAGCACTGCCAGCACCTCTGGCACACTCTGGTCCCTCTCTGCTCCGTTCCCACCCCAGCAGCCGGTGCCCAGTGGGGCTGTCGGGGTGGGAGCACAACCAGGGACACCCCAGGGGAGTCCTCAGGGAGCTGAGGGGAGGTTTGGCTGCTGCCCAGCACCTGACACTCGCAGTTGTGACACCTGTGGCTGTGGGGCAGGGAGCTGCACGCTGGGCCTTCAGAGGAAGAACTTGTTCAACCACTTGGTCCAGCTGCCCACGCCAGACGCCCCAGGCTGGTGCAGGCCACCCCTTGCCCCACCTTCTCCAGCTTTTTGACGGGAAGGAGCTTATAAGTGTCTCCTTCCAAGTGCAAGAGAGGCCCGAGGACCCATCCAGCTGCACAGGGCAGGGAGCAGCAGCCACCCAGCACAGCCATCCTGGTGAGCTGGGACTGGGGCTGGAGCTGAGCGAGGCAGTGCTGGGACTGGTGAGCGTTGGGGCTGGTGAGCGCTGGGACTGGCGAGAGCTGGGACTGGCGAGAGCTGGGGCTGGTGAGAGCTGAGACTGGTGAGAGCTGGGACTGGTGAGAGCTGGGACTGGTGAGTGCTGGGGCTGGTGAGAGCTGAGACTGGTGAGCGCTGGAGTTGGTGAGCGCTGGGACTGGCGAGAGCTGGGGCTGGTGAGAGCTGAGACTGGTGAGAGCTGGGGCTGGTGAGCGCTGGGACTGGCGAGAGCTGGGACTGGCGAGAGCTGGGGCTGGTGAGAGCTGAGACTGGCGAGCGCTGGGACTGGCAAGAGCTGGGACTGGCGAGCACTGGGACTGGCGAGCGCTGGGGCTGGTGAGCGCTGGTTCTGCTCCTCTGTGGGGGAACCATCTCCTGGGCTCAGTGGGGTAAAAGGAATAATCCCAACACTGCTCTGTGTGGCACTCGGGTTCTTTGGGGACCGACAGCAGCCAGACACTGTCTGAGGTGACCTTGGCTGCCACTCACCTCCTGTCCTGCTCTCAAAGTGTGGCTGAGATGGGCTGAGGGGAGGAGAAGAGGAGGAACTGCATCAATGCAGAGCCCCAGCCAACCTTCCTGCCTGCACTTGGTCCTGCCTCTTCTGCCAGAGTGCAGCAGCCTGACACCGTGGATGCTCCAGGGGGTTCCAGGGATCCTACAGTGATGCAATATCTCTTCTTCAGGCATTTCTGGAGAAGGGAATGAGTTTTTATGTTCCTGTGGGAAGCACATGTGTATCTCCCCTGCAGGAGATGCCTCTGTGGGCTGTCGAGGCAGGAGCGCCTGGCCTGGCATCAGCTTTTCAGCTGCCTGTACAGGGGTTACCCACTGCTCACCCCCAGCGTGGCAGAGGGCACATCCCTCCCTCCCTGTGCTCGGTGACACGCTGCCAGCCCCTGTCCCTGACATGGAGCAGAGGGCAGTGCCCCCTCACCGCCACATTGGCCTCATTCAGGAACCCCACGCGCTCTGCACCAGGGCTGGGGTTCCTGCTGTGGCACAGAAGGAAGATGGCAGCACTGCCAGGGTGGTTCATGCGCCCTGACATCCCCCTGGCTCGTCATGGGCACGGTTCTGGCAGCAGCTTCTCCCTGAGGCCGGTCCCTCAGCACTGCTGCACTGGGGCCCTCGGGCTGGCACCACCAGCTCTCCCCATCTCCCTTTCTCTGCCTGTTGCAGCTCTTCCCACCTTCCCTCTTGTGCACCCGTTCCTCATCCGTTCCTCATTGCACAGGAAATCCCACCAGCTCATCTGCACGACTCACAGAGGGAGTCTGGGGTGGAGGCGAATGCCAGGGACAGGCTCCTTCCCCCAGCCAGAGCCAGGGCTGGAGCCGAGAGCCCTGAACGACTCCAGACACCTTCCCAGTGCTGCCCCATCCTCCCCTGACCATGGCACCCCTTCTTCAGCAGATTTATGCATCGAGACCCAGGAGTGCTCAGCCTGCCTAGGAAGCCATGGAGCCCACCAGCCTCCCCCCAGCCTCCGAAACCCCCTCGGGGGACGTGTTCCCCCAGAGGGGCCTGGAGCCCATAGACATCGCTGTCCTCGTGCTGTACTTCCTCTTCGTCCTCGCCGTCGGGCTGTGGGTGAGCACACATTGTTAAAAACCTCATATGGGCCTTGTTACACCAAAAATATGGCTGGTTTGGCCTCAAATTACTTTCCTTGGGCTGGAATCAGGCTGGGTTCAACTGAACAAGCAGGAAGAGGGAGTTCACAGGTCCTTCTCCTTCACCTCAGCCTGGGGAAGTGCCCTCCCTGCCCCAGGGAGGAGCTGACCAGCCCTGTGTCTGCCAAGGTTTTGAGAATCCTTGAGAGGAAGAGGCTGTCTGAGTACAGAGTATTGCTAAGGAAGGAACTGCTGGATGATAAATCACATGTGCTTGTCCGCAGGGGTCCTGACAGCAGATTCCATAAATTAAAAACACTGTCTCTGGGTAATTAAAGCAGAAAGGCGTCCTTTGGCATGGCCTGTGCCAGAGCAGGAGCACCAGGTGGCTGTCAGGAGGCAGAGAGGAGTTGCTGCTCCCTTCACGGGTGGTGCAGAGCTCCCTGGGAATCGCAGGGATCTGTGTGAGGAAGAGGAGCCTGTGGGTCGTGGGTGCAATGCTCAGCCTTCCTCCTGGCCACCCCCCATACCTGGGGGTTCCACAGCCCTTCTCTGAGTTTATTTGCTGGAGTGATTTAATCTGCTCATCACAGAAGTTCAATCAGGACCCTGAGATGATGGAAACCTCTGTGGGTGGCTCAGGGTGGGTGGCTGTTCCCATCCCTCATCCCCCAGGATTTCCCAGGAGCAGTTCCTTCAGGGGTCCCTGTGCTCCCATCTGGTGACAGCTGAGAGTCTCCCAGCGGGGAAATGTCTGGCTGATGCCCTGAGCAGCCCCTGGCACGATGGCTGATCCTGTTCTGTTCTGTCCCCAGTCCATGTGGAAGACCCAGCGCAGCACCGTCAAGGGCTATTTCCTCGCCGGGGGACAGATGGTCTGGTGGCCCGTGAGTATCCCCGGGCTGCAGCCACACTCACAAGTGCCCCAGCAGAGTTTATTTCCCCAAGCAGCAGTAAATAAACAAATAAACACTACTGCCATGTTTTGCACAGACCTGGTTCCACACTGGCTGGTTTCCCCCCACCCCAGACTGGTGCTGGGGGAGGCAGAGCTGGTGCAGGGCAGGGGCCAGCCCGATGCCTCCCAAAGCCTGGCTGCTTCTGGAGACTTCCAGAGTTAACTGGGGGCATTCCCCAGCACCAACACAACGTTGTGCTGGGCCAGTGTGCTGCCTGGGGTGTCCTCTGTGGTGGTGAGTGGGGAACAGCATCACTGTGAGAACGGTGCCCTGTGCCAGGCCTGGGTCTGATCCCCTCTGTTCCTGCAGGTGGGCGCATCCCTGTTTGCCAGCAACGTTGGAAGTGGGCACTTCATCGGCCTGGCCGGGTCTGGAGCTGCCTCGGGGATTGCAGCAACAGCCTATGAGTGGAATGTGAGTGTGGCTGCCCAGGGCAGCTCCAGAGAGGCACCACACCAGGGCACAGCCCTGGCAGCTCCCACGCTCTGGATCCTGCTGCCCCAGCTGCTCCCCCTGATCCGAGCCTGGACCTGCCTCTGTGACCCTCCCCTCCCTCTGTTTCAGGGGATGTTCTGTGTCCTGGTGCTGGCCTGGCTCTTCCTGCCCATCTACATCGCATCGGGGGTAGGTGGGGGGTGTCCATCCATGGTCTGTGGATATCCAAACCACCTGTGTGACCTGAGCCTTTCCTGCTGCACCTGTGCTGCTCCTGAGTGACCCAGGGGACACCTGTGCTGCTCCCGAGTGACCCATGGGGCACCTGTGCTGCTCCAGTGGCTGCTCTGGTGTCTGGTCTAATGAGGAGCAGAGCTGCTGCCAGGGTCCAGCCTGTGGGTTTTGGGGGGCTCAGGTTGGTGTGAGGGACCAGCCTGTGGGTCTGGGGGGCTCAGGCTGCTCCATAACCCCTGGTTGTGAGGAGATGGGGGGAGATTCCCAAATCCTTACAGTGAGCCTTGTGCCAGGCATCACAGCAATGCCAGGGCTTGCCAAGCTGCTGTGCTGGTGTAAGCAGGCAGCAGAGAGACAAACACCAAGCCAGGGCAGCTCCCAGAGCCCTTCTGGTCCTGTACCAGTGCAGACACCCCCCAGCTCCCTGGTGAGCCCTTGGCAGCTCTGGAATGACCATGTCCCACCTCCCCTGAGCTGTGTCTCTCTACAGGTCACCACCATGCCAGAGTACCTGAGGAAACGCTTCGGAGGCAAAAGGATTCAGGTGTTTCTGGCAATTCTCTACTTGTTCATTTACATCTTCACCAAAATATCGGTACGTTAAAGAAAAAAAAAAGGGGGTAAATGGATGGAAATGGATTGAATTTAATTCACTTTGGAAGTGTGGGCTGAGCAGCGAGGCTGAGAAATGCCATCAGTGGCACTGCCCTATTTGTTACCAACATCCCCAAGGGGGGGAGACTAGGTTTGTTACCAACATCCCCAAGGGAGCAGGTGAACAGCAGGAGGGAAAGCTGGTGAGGTGTGCTGAGCAATGGCAAGGTGGAGCTGGGAGTGTGGACGAGGTGGTGGTTAGATTTTGCACCTCTGGGAACTCATCCAGTTCCTCCCCGTTGCACATTTATTGCCTGTGCAGATACCAGGTGCTGTTCTGCAGGATGGAGAAGGACACAGGAGCTGGTCCAGGGTTAGGAGGAAAGTGTTCAGTGATTTATTGCACCTGCTTGAATAAATAACTGAATCAACCCTTGCACAACACCTCAGTGGCTGTTCATTAACAGCCCAGCAAGGCACAGACCTGTGAAAACAGACAGATCCCTGCTGGGGTTTTTCCTGTGTGTGGGACATGGTGTGTGACCCTACCTCTGTCCCCTGGGAAACTTCTGACAAAGGGAAATGGCTTTAAACTGAAAGAGAGTAGGTTTAGATTAGACATTGGGAGGGAATTCTCCCCTGTGAGGGTGGGGAGGCCCTGGCACAGGTTGGTTGCCCCATCCCGGGGAGTTGCCCCATCCCTGGGAGTGTCCAAGGGCAGGCTGGAGCAGCCTGGGACAGTGGAAGGTGTCCCTGCCCATGGCACGGGTGGCACTGGGTGCTCTTTAAAATCCCTCCAGCCCAAACCACTCTGGGATTGTATCGTGTGAGTTCAGGTGGCTGAGGAGGAAGGCTCAGGGTCTCCTCTAGGCAACTCCCAGCATTTGATGGAATCTCTGATAACACAATTCCTGGATCCAGGATACTTTCACACCTGTCTGTGCTCGGCAGTTTGGCTGTTCTAAACCCTCCTAAACCACAATGTTCTCACGTAGCTGCAGAGCTGGTTGGTCAGGGCTGGGCCCAGCCTCAGGACACTTTTCCCTGTCCCCATGTCACCAGGAGCAATTCACAGGTGGCTGCTGGGGCCGTGGCAGCTGCCCCAGTCCCCACCCCACCCTTGGTGCTCGGGGGAAGAGATAATCTCACCCTGCCCAAATACCTTTCTCAGGGAGAGCTGTGCACGTTCCCTCCCTCGTGACACCCCCATCATCCCCCCCAGTGTCACTCCTGCCACCAGTAATAGTCATGAACTGGCTGAGGAGGGAACTGGGGCTGCAGAGGGCTGTGCCATGGGGACCAGACACTGTGGGGAGCTGGGGGATTGTCAGAGCAGACTGGTCCCAGTAGAGGCCATGGGCTGCTCTCTGAGGGGCTGGGTGGTCACTGGGCTGCTTTCTGAGGGGCTGGGTGGTCACTGGGCTGCTCTCTGAGGGGCTGGGTGGTCACTGGGCCACTCTCTGAGGGGCTGGGTGCTCACTGCCCTGTCTGCAGGTGGACATGTACGCCGGGGCCCTGTTCATCCAGCAGGCCTTGCACTGGGACCTCTACATTGCCGTGGCCGGGCTCTTGGCCATCACCGCCGTGTACACGGTGTCAGGTATGTGCTGAGGGCCACATCCTGCCACAGACCCTGCAGAGGGAGCTGAGCCAGCCCTGAGAGTGTCCATGGCCAGGTTGGGATGGCGGGAGGTGTCCCTGCCCATGGCACAGAGGGAGAACTGGATGGGCTTTAAGGCCTTTCCAGCCCAACCATTGCAGGATTCCCTGAGTCGTGCACTCTGCGTCCTCGTGCTCTGCATCCTCTGCAGTCTGGTTTTGCCGTGAATATGGATACTGGAGGGGTAAAAGCAATTGAAAACTCACCTTTTTATTAAAAATTATCATGTGAGAGTAAGGCCAGCCCAGGCAGGGTCATGTCAGCTCTGCCTGAAGGAGCAGCTCTGCTCGGGACAAGGCATTTGCAGGACACGTTCTCCCTGGGCTCTCTGGAAGGGTGAGGGTGTATGAGCCGTGGAGTGAGGAATGACTCCAGTCTTGGACGCCCTTTCGGAGCTTATGAGTGGCCAAATGGAAAACAGCCACGCACGGAGCAAGCAGAAATCCCAAAGAAGAAAGGTTATTCCTTTCCCAGTGCTCACCCCCAGTGATGTAAAATTCCACACCCCCCCCTGCTGCCTTTTTGTTCTTTCTCCTTTTTCATCCTGGGCTTTGTTTTGGAGCTTTTCCATGTATTTCCCACAGAATTGTTTCTACTGGGCCGGGGCTTTTAGTGACCAAATGGTGACTCATGGTGATTCAAGCCATGAGAAATTCCGGCCAAAATCGTTGGCCAAACCACCCCCCAGCATGGTCAGGGCTCATGCCAGTGAGGTCGCTCTCTGCTCTCCCAGGTGGGCTGGCAGCTGTGATTTACACCGATGCCCTGCAGACCTTCATCATGCTCATCGGGGCCGTGACTCTCATGGTCTTCAGTGAGTGTTCCCCTGAGGGTTTATCACTAAAACTACGAGAAAAGCTTGACCAGGTTAAATATTGGGGAGAAATTCTTCCCTGGGAGGGTGGGGAGGCCCTGGCACAGGGTGCCCAGAGAAGCTGTGGCTGCCCCTGGATCCCTGGGAGTGTCCAAGGCCAGGCTGGAGCAGCCTGGGACAGTGGGAGGTGTCCCTGCCCATGGAGGGGGGGGATGAGATGAGCTTTAAGGCCCCTTCAAACCCAACCCACTCCATGATTGTGTGATTCCATAAGGCAGCAGCACCTCCTCCAGCCAACAGTGAGTGTTCTGCTCTCCCCCAGCTCAGTGGGAGCATCAATAACCCCTGATTTTTAAAGAACACTTGTGTAACACCACCCATAGCCCACTAGACCCTGAAATCAGAGCTGCAGCCTGGCAAGATGCAATAACAGCTTCTCACGACCCATTTCAGGCTTTATTGAAGTTGGTGGCCTGGAAGGTTTGCAGACAAAATACTTCAGTGCCATCCCCAGCATCCGCAAGGAAAACAGCAGCTGTGGCTTGCCCAGAGAAGATGCTTTTCACATCTTCCGAGACCCTGTGAACTCGGACCTGCCCTGGCCAGGGGTCCTGGTGGGAATGACCATCCCCTCCCTGTGGTACTGGTGCACAGATCAGGTGGGTCACTGCTTCCTTGGCAGATGCTGGTTGTTGATGGAAGCTGGTTACAAACCTTGGGGTTGCAACATCGCCTGGACTGATTTACTGTTTCTCAGGGGAATTTAGTAAAATCTGAGGGTTTCAATCCTAAAAATGCAAACCTTGATGTGCACAACCGAATGTTGGGAATCAGCTCAATGTAGACAGGGGTAGGAATGTGTTTGTGAGTTTCTCAGTCTGTTTTGTTTGTTTGTTTTGGTTTTTTACACAAGCATTTCACCACCTGGGAATTCCCTTTTCCAGCTTCCCAGATGTCTGTCTCCCATCTCTGCTACTGACACCATCAGAACCAGGAAGATGAAGCCCTGAGTCACCTTCTGATGTTCCTGTTGTGCTTTCCTGCTCTTACTTTCACTCACTCCCCTCGTTTCAGCCTCTGTCCTGCTGCTGCTGCCTTGGCCAGGCTTGTCCCCAGGGTCAGGGAAGTCCCCAGGGGAGGAAGGAGAACAGACAATTCTGAGTGTGGGGGTTGAGGCCCAGGCTCTGCAGCACAGTGTCCTGCCAGGTTCAGCTGGGATGGCACAAGTGGTGCCTTCCAGGTCCTCAGGATCCAAACCAACAGCTCTGAAGGCACAGCCAAACTCTGATCACCGTCTGGAACACCCAGAGTTCAGTGGAGATCAAAGCTGGGACGGCTCCATCCCAGCCAGCTCCTCACTGCTGGCAGCCAACCCAACCCATTTCTTCACTCCTAGGTCATTGTTCAGAGGTCCCTGGCTGCCAAAAACCTCTCCCACGCCAAAGGGGGCTCCTTGATGACCTCCTACCTGAAGATTTTGCCCCTCTTCATGATGGTGATGCCAGGCATGATCAGCCGGGTTCTCTTCCCAGGTAAGTGCTGAGGGAGAGCTCTGCTCCCTCTGTGCCTCCTCCCCGGAGCTGGGGCAGCCTGTGCCAAGGAAGCTGAGAGGCTCCAATGCATCAAACACCCCAGAAAGAAGAAATCTTCCAGTTATGGAGGATGCAGATCCTCCTCCAGCAGCCCCAGACGCCTCTGTTGATAGTCCTCTGTCATTTGCTGGAAGCTTCCCAAGCTCTCCAGTATTTTCTTTAAAAAGCAGTTTATAACACTCAGCAGAGTAACTTGTTTAGACACACCGGTTTGTTGTGCCTTGGGAATGCTGCCTCTCACTCCTCACTGCTTATTTCAGATCTGGTGGCTTGTGCAGACCCAGAAAACTGCCAAAAAATCTGTGGCAACCCCTCTGGCTGCTCCGACATCGCTTATCCCAAGCTGGTGTTAGAGCTGCTGCCTGTAGGTAAGAGCCTGGGGGTGGTGCTGGCTCTGCTGGGGGCTGTGACAGAAGTTCAGGGAAGGAAACTCCCTGAAACTCATTTCAGTGGGGTCTGTGGTGGGTTTGGTGAGACAGTGACAGCAGGAAATGGGAGAGATGGGGGATGATCCCGGACCCAGAGGATCATTCAGTCAAATTTGGATGAGACAAAGAACAGATATTTTATCAATGAGAACCAAGGACTAACACTTCCCTATCACTGTTATTTTAAAATTGGAGCCAAAGCCAGTTTAAAGTCTGTTGTAGCTCACAGCAGTGCCCAAGGTCCCCCTGTGCTGGAGCTGCTGGGGGTCCCTCAGGGCAGCTCTACTCCCCCTTCTGTTTCCAGGACTCAGGGGCCTGATGATGTCAGTGATGATAGCAGCTCTCATGTCCTCCCTGACTTCCATCTTTAATAGTGCCAGCACCATTTTCACCATGGACCTCTGGAAACACTTCCGTCCTCGCTGCTCCGAGTGGGAGCTCATGATCGTGGGCAGGTACAGAGAACCAGGACGTGTGTTTTACCAGGGCCTGAGTGCCAGCGGCACCTCTTGGCACAGCCTGCTGGGGGAACACCCTCACCCTGCACGGGCTGGGTGGAGGACTGGAGTTGTGAGTTCAGTGAGAGCCTGGCATGGAAAAGGAGAGTGTGACCCCAGAGTAAAGGCCCCTCTGTCCTGCACAGGGTGTTTGTGCTGGTGCTCACTGTGATCTCCATCCTGTGGATCCCAGTGGTGCAGGCTGGCCAGGGCGGGCAGCTCTTCATTTACATGCAGTCCATCAGCTCCTACCTGCAGCCGCCCGTGGCCATGGTGTTCATCCTGGGCTGCTTCTGGACCAGGGCCAACGAGAAGGTGAGAGGATGGGCCCTGCAGGAGCCTGGCCAGCCGGGGCTGGGGTTAATGCTCCGGCATTCCCCAAATCCCTTCCTTTGCAGGGCGCCTTCTGGGGGCTGGTGGTGGGGCTGCTGCTGGGCGTCATCCGGATGGTGCTGGACTTCATCTACCCCGAGCCCCAGTGCGGGGAGCCCGACGGGCGGCCCGGCGTGGTGAAGTACATGCACTACCTCTACTTCTCCATGGTGCTGGCCGCCATCTCCACGCTCACCGTGCTGCTGGTCAGCGTGGCCACCGAGCGCCCCGGCCCCGAAATGGTGCGTCACCCCCTGCACCCCCCTGCTCAGCTGCCCGCCAGGATGCCCCACAACACACCCCTGGGAGTGATGTGGGCAGGAATGAGCTGGAGATGGAAGTCTCCATCCATCCTTTATGGATCCCCTGCTCTGCTCCAGCACCTCTGATTTGGGTCCCATTAATCCCACCCTGCAATCTGCGCAAGGGTAGATGCTACCAAGAGCTGTTGTTGAGTTCAAACGTGTATCTAATCCATGACAAATTAGCCTTTTCCCCCCTCTGTTTTCCAAGAAATTCCAGCTGCTGGGTCATCTTTACCAACTCTCTTAATTAACTTAGTGAGGAACCATTTTCACTTGCAGAAAAGAGAAACCCAGGGCAGAGAGCACAGCTCCTCTGGACCAGGTTTGTGCCAGTTTGACTGTTTTCAGTAGATGTACTGAGGCTCCAGAAAAGCACTGAGGGCAGGAAGGAGGGGCAGTGGGCCCTCAGAGCTCACACAGCAGCACAGCCTCTGTCCTGGTGAACTCAGAAACCCCCAGGGAGGGAGATGCCCTGGAGGTGTGTGACCAGCCCACAGCTCACCTGCCGTCCCAGCAGTTTTCCTTATCTCCAACCCGAATTTTCCAGCTTCACATTGTGCTCATCCCTCTCTATCTGCACTATCATTGAGGACATCCCTCTTTAATAAGCCTTTAGGTATTTGAAGAAAACAAACCTCCCACCTCACACATCTTCTCTAAGCAACCTCAGCTCTTTGAGTCATCCCTCCCTGGCCACAATTTTAGTTCTTTTTGCTCCTTCCTGCCCTGCTCTCAGTCCAACCCAGGGACGGACCCACACTCAGTAGAGAGCAAAGACTCCTCCTGCCCAGGTGGAGCTGTGAGGCTGCAGCCACCCCTCGCTGGTGCCCATCCCCTGGGCAGCTCCAGCTGAGCTCGGGGCAGCAGAGCAGAGTCCGGCCCCTCTGCGCCTTCTCTCCGCAGGCCCCGGGGCAGCGCTGTGACAGCAGGGTATTAACACCCCTCTTCATGCCATCAGATAAGTCGCCTTACGTGGTTCACCCGCGGGGACCCTCCAGCCAAGCCGGAGCTGGCAGGCAGCCCCTGCCCCGCCGCTGCCAAAGGAGGGAGCCAAGCCGAGCCTGCCGCTCTCCGGGCTGAGCTGAGCATCGCCTCTGACCACAGTGCACACGACAGGAAATGTGAGTGCCCTGATGTCCTGCTCAGTAACTCCCCACACAACAGCCCCTGCCTTTCCCAGAGACAAGAAACCCTGAAACTGCTCCCTCTGGAATGCTGTAGCTTTGGGGTGTGCGGGAAGAACCGTAGAATTTTGGGGTTATAGAGTATCCTGAGCTGGAAGGGACCCACCAGGATCACTGAGTCCAACCCCTGGCCCTGCACAGACACCCCGACAATCCCACCCTGTCCCTGAGCATTGTCCAAACACTCCTGGAGCTCTGGCAGCCTTGGGGAGTGACCAAACCCTGGGGGAGCCCTACCAGCCCCTGGGGGAGGAACCTTTCCCTGAGATCCACCTTGAATTTCCCTGACACGGCCCCAGCCATTCCCTCGGGTCACATTCTGACCTCGGAGAGCAGAGATGGAGCTGCCTCTTCATTGCCCCTCAGGAGAAAGTTGCAGACCCCGCTGAGGTCTGACCTCAGTTTCTTCCAGGAGGAGAAGGGCTTTACCTGACATTTCACCTGAGCAGCAGTTCAGCTGCTTTTCCATCTGTGGATGGCATTCCATAAGCTGGAAACCAAGGAGCTGGATGGCATACAGAGCCAGGCCGGTTGCCTCGTGCCAGTGACCAGTGGCACCAGCTGCCAGGAGAAGTGGTTGGAGAAGGGGGAGGGTGGAGGAAACCCACAATGACCTTGATGGAATTCCCTGTTTTTCTGTGGTGGTTTCTGGTCGGCTCTAGCAGCAGGGAGAACCCCGAGCCCTGGGCCGAGCTCTTGACAGATCAGTGAAGGAGGATTTGCGTTTTTTAGAACTTGTACTTGTCGGTATTAGGTACAACCACATGTAGCACCTCTGCATTCTCCAGCCATGATTTGCACCCCCTGTTTTTGCCAGGCTCGGGACCCTGTTTCTGCAGCGCTGCAGCTTTGGCTGGGTGTTCCTTTGATCTGTGAGAAGCTGTTAACGAGTCACAGCACAGTTCTGAGGTTGCTGTGCCTGAGCGTGGCCTTCCCAGCACTCAGCCCAGTGTCCCAGCCCACCCCAGAGCTGGGGCCATTCAGCTGACACGTGCCTGGCCTGCAGGAACCCCCCTGGACTAGGGGAGCTGAGGGGGCACCAAGCAGCTACAGCTCAGTTTTTATCTCTGGTTACTGTCACCACAGCGTCAAATGCTGGGAAGAGCAGAAGCTGCTCTCAGAGCTGCAGGGAGGATGGAGTGGGTACTCCAGAGCCCGGCTGAAGGGGGTCTCTGCAGCTCAGTGTAGTGAGAACCTTCATCCAGAGACTGCTGGGGCACAGGAGCACTCACAACATTCCTGGGATTCCCTGTGTCCGTGAGCTCCATCCCTCACTCCCGCCTCTCTCTGTAGGTGCAGCCGAGGCCAAGGGCAGCTCGAAGCTGATGAGAACGTTCCTGTGGCTCTGTGGGATGGAGAGCAGGCAGGAGAGCACCGAGAGCACAGAACCAGCCAAGCCTGAGCCCCTGCCTGTGGCCTCCCTGGAGGAGAAACCGCTGGTGAAGCACATCCTCAACATCAACCTGCTCATCTGCCTCTGTGCCGGGGTCTTCCTCTGGGCTTACTTCGCATAGCCAGGCCAGCCCACGTCGACTAATTTTAATTGGTGTAAATATTAATGATTAGCAGAGAGTTAATGTAATTCTTAATCCTTTCTAAATGTTATTTCTTTATTTAAGAAGACAGACCTTCCCCTCCCCTCCTTATTTCTAATGGGGGCCAGCACTGCCAGACCCCAACTGGGACCAACCAGCTGAGGAAGGTTGGGTTGGTTATTTTAAATATTTAATTTTGCTCTTTGGCCTTAGAGCAGTGCCTGGAATTCAGGAAGTCGGGATTCCCTTCCTATTTATGCCTCTTTAACCAGCTACAACCACTTGGGTCTCCTTTGGTTCAGCTCCTGCTGCGCCACTGCCGCAACATCCACCAGCACCAGCAAGAAAACTGTCCCCAAAACTGGCACCAAGGCAGCTGAAGGACCTAAACCAGCCCAAACCAGCAGCCCCTGGGCCCTCACAGTCGTTCTGGGAGCACTTCAGCAGAGAACCCTCGTCCGGGAGCACCAACCTGCGCCGGCCCCTCTGCCCACGGGTGGCACTGGGGACAGGGACGTGCCCCTGTGCTGGGCCTTGTGTAGCTGCAGATAAACTTATTAAAAAGCCAGAGTTGCTCCTGCCTGCCTGGATTCTGTGGGGAGTGGGGGGGCTGCCTGGGCACACGGTGGTGGCTGGTGGTGGCCCCAGGCCCCTCTGCAGCTGCACTCCTGTGGTTAACAGGAATGTACAGCTGGAGGAATAAATGTACCTTCATTCCCAGAGTGCAGGGAGAACTGGGCTGAGCAGCCACTCATCCCAGGGGAGCACTGTGACCTCCAGGGCCCGCTGGGAGCAACAAAACTAGAATAAAGATGCCTTAAAGTTGACAAAAGACAATTTTTAATCTTATAAATGTTCACCCAGCCGCCGAATCCCAACAGCTGTTTCAAAGTTCTTTCAAAATTCAACCGTTTCCAACACAAAGCACAACCCCCACTTCCACAGTGTCCTCGTGGAAGAGTTGCACATGATAAAAAGCAGGTTAATACAAATAACTACGAAATCAGGGTAAGTACTGATCCTAAATAGCAATGAAATGATTAAAGAGACAGGAAGTTCCTCCTACAGCATGACAGTCCTTCAAGGCACTGGCTATATCCACAGTTCCACAGGGTGACTGATAACCAGCAGTCACCACCAGCACTCGGGCACGGGGTTGGGTCATGGATCGAGGAGAATCTGCAGCAAATCCCCGAGGGAATGTCCCTTGTGAGGCAGTTCCTGGCATGGGCTAAAGAGCTACGAATAAAATCTAACCGTGACATTAAAAGGGTTACTTCCAGAATACATACATGCACTTTAAATAACTAATGTTCTGCTTCTCATTCATTTGGAATTTCTGCCAACCCCGCCTGTGGCAGCGCTGATCACACTCCCGAGGTGAGTTCCTGCAGGAATTCCTTCCTTCCAGCCAAGAGTTTGAAAAAAACCATCGTCGAGACACAGATCATTAAACTTCTTCTGAGCAGCTGAACTGGAGCCTGGGCTGAAGCTGGTCCTCTCCAACCAAAGCCATCCCATAAATCCCAGTCCCCCTCATCCTGCTCAGCTCTGCCTTTCTGCCAGAAGAAGCTTTTCCCTGTTCGGACTGAGGCTTTTCCCTGGGGAGGGCGGAGTGTTCCCCTCACAGGGCGGTGCTCTCCGTGTCATTGTCAATGTCCAGCAGGAGGTGGTTGGGCAGGTCTCTGCTCGCCGGCTCTGGAGGAAGCTCTGGAGGAGAGGTTGGAAGTGGTTCTGGAATACTGGAATTAGAGTCTGCACAAAAAGGGAACAGCAAGTTTAGCAGCTGGGATGGGGCTGGCTCATTCACTGGGGGTATTCCTGGGCACTTCCTTGGGCAGAGAAAGGGGAAGATCAACAGGTGGGCACAAAAGGGGAGCCCAACTCCACAGCCTAGAGTTGCTTCTCCTACAGACATTGGTTTAGTGTGTACAAAAAACCAGAAAAACATTTCTCCCTCAAGAATGGAACTCAAAGTACAATTTACTGTCCTGTTCCTCAGTGCTCCTGAAGAGCTGCTCTGGGCTCTCATCAGCAGAATCCTCTGGAACCCAAATCATCCCCCAGGTAACCACCACCTGTGACTCTGAAAAGCAACAGGAAGGTGGGTGGTGTCCAGAGGAGGCAGAAATTATTTAAATCCAATGCAGATTAACCCCCTTTCCTGTGTATAACAGGGCATGTCACGTCCTTCACCTCTTCTGAGGGGAGGAGGATTTCACTCAAGCCAAGATGTCCAAGAAGGACCCCAAAATGCTGCATTACTGCCAGAAAAATCCCTACGAGTTCAAAAGAGGTAACTGGAAATGCTGTCAGTATTTTGAAAGGCTGGTTTATAACATGCCACATCCCTTACTGCAACCCAGCAGCTGTCCCAAATAGACAGTAATTTACATCACTTAAATCAATAAAGGATCCAAAGAAATGCCTTGTTTTCAAACACAGGAGGCACAGACAGGCATCCCAGGGAGCTGGGACTCAAGCATGAAGTCCTGAAGTTGGCCCAGAAGTCCCTTGAACATTCCTGAAGTTTTGAGGCTAAGTGACACAGAAGGGGGGAGAGCAGCTTCCCCTGCCCCTCTGAGCCCACCACAGCCTCACACAACCTGCAGGGACCTGAATTCCAGCATCCCATAATACAGCACCTGGAATTTCCCCATGTCCTGGCCTGACACTGGTCAGGCAGTGAAGCCACAGAATCAGAATGGTTGGGGTTGGAAGGACCTTAAAGCTCATCCAGTTCCATTCCCACCATCCCAGGCTGGCCTGGGACACACCCAGGGATCCAGGGGCAGCCACAGGTTCCTTCCCAACCCCAACAACTCTGGGATCCTGTGACACAGAGGAGGAGCACCCGTGAGACACCAGAGATCAGCGACACTTGGCACAGGAGGAGCCTGTGCACCAAACACCCCAGTTCTAGACTGGTGCCCATGGGGAGAGGCCGAGGGGACACTGGCAGGGTGGGGCACCCCCAGCATGACACTTTAGTAGGTTTAGTCAGGGTGAGCAGCAGCCACCGGTGGCCATGCCCCAGGTGACACACACAAGCAGGTTACGGGTGACAAGGGGTTAGTGGCATTAGCACACACATGATCATCAATTAGCAACAGCTTTGGCCAATCATGTGCCTTTTCCTTACCATTCAACTTGCCAATACAGTTCCTACTGAATGCTGGTCAAACATCTAGATTATTTAATAAAATCCTTGATTAGAATATTCTAGGGTTTAGGCCTTTAACACCATAAAGAGAATTTGAGGCATTATTAAAGTCCAGGGCGTGGACAAAGGAATCAGCAGCATCCTGAACACAATTCAGAATTCCTGTTCTGGGATTATGAGGTTTGCTACAACTTCATTTTGGCTTGTGTTGTTCCCTCACTCCACCCTGAGGTTAAAATGAAACACAGTGACTGCACACTGTGAGTCAGGTGAGTCTGTGAGTGCTCCATGTGCAGGTGTAGGTATTAGAGCAGAGCCTCTCGTGTGACAGCCAGTGGTGTTAATTCACAATATTAATCCTCGAAAAACAGATTGCTCTGGAAAAGGTGGCTGCTCCTGCCTGGAGTGTACTGCTGGAAGTCAGCCTGAGTACCACTCCAACTCTTCCCCAAAGGGGTTTTTAGCAAAACAAACTGTATTTTCCAGGTTCCTCTGCCAGTGTTGAAGAGATAATCCCTCCTCAGCAGCTCTCCTGCTGTGTGCACAGGACACAACTGGGTCAGTTTGCCGTGGTTGGCACTCAGAGGAGTGAGAAGAAGCTGTGCCCATCACTCCCCTCTGGCAGGTGCTTGCCTTGCCCAGCTCCAGCTCCCCCAGCTGAAGTTAAGGAGCTCTCCAGTTGCACTGGGGAAAACAAACCCTCCTGGCCTGCCAGAGTTACAGCAATTTCCTCAGAACCAGGAAAATCCCCAGACTCCGAAACACTCAGACAACACGGTTAAGCCTTTCCTTGAAGTTTGACTCATCAGCACAACTCCTGCTCTTTAATTATGAAGTGCTGCAAAGATCCAGAGCCCAGAACTTCTGAATCCAGCTTGGAACTTGCATTGTGTGCTGCAAACCTACATTAAAATGGAACCATGAGCTGCAGGATTTACCTGCACTGAGGAGAACAAACCTGCCGGGCACAGGCACTTCGTGTTCACAGGGCTACAAAAATCAAGCAGCAGAGGCTTCAAACCCTCTGCCAGACGGGATGCCACGGAGGGATGGCACACACAGAGCTGCCAGAGCACAAATTCCAAGCTCAAGCTACAGACAGGAGCGGTTTAGCTGGGATTGCACAGTTGTGTGAGTACAAACCTTATTCGCAGTAACCATCCCCACCTGTGAAGGCACCGGGACAGCTGTTAGGCAACGGAATTGATACTTTGCATCCAACACATTAGTCTGACTCTAGAGAAGCTGCAGTGTCGTGGGAAAGTTTCAACCATTATTAATCATAAGTGGATTTAAAAGCATTAGTCTTGACACTCATTATCTCCTCCTTCAGAATTTCCCAGAATAAGCAGCGACTCAGCAGGAAAAGGTTTCAAAATCTGCTGGGTTTGAGCGGCCTCAGCAATGGTATTTTGAAAAATACAAACTCAATTAATTATCTTTATTAAATTAATATTATTCCTTTCCAAATAGTAACTGGAAGTTTCACAACGTTTCTGTAAGAAAGTTTCTCTTTACCTCACAACTGTCTCAAAACAAAGATTGCATTTAAAATATGAAGCTCCATAAATATTGACCTAAGAAATACATTTTAGTGGAGGTGATCCTTCAGCTCCTAGATGTCCAGCTTCAAAGCACATCAGAAGATTGTTCTCATAAGGTTTTCAGAACATCCTCTGTGTGTTTTGGTTATTAAAACACGTGCCACTGACCACTTTTGCCCTTTTCTTATCTTAGTATGTGCTGAAATCCACTAACTTTGGCTACATCTCACTCCCCCAAATATTTGCCTTTTGGTGACCGATGAACAAGCAGAACCCAGTACCAAGGTGCTGAGCCTGGAGACAGCCCTGAAAATAATAAACCAAGCTCTTCTCCCCCTGCCCCCTCATCCTTCTGCCCTAGGAATGAAACCCTCNGGGGTGGCTGGGAGCTTGGATGGGGGACAGGCTGCTGGAGTATCTCCGAGGTGCAGAAACCTGGGAGGCAGAGGTCTGGGCTGCTCCTGGGTTTGCGTGTTGGGCGGGAGGAGAAGAGCTTCTGGCGGGTGGTTTGGGAGAGACAGAAGGTGGCTGAGCAGCTGGGGAAGAGCTTTGGCTTCCTGGCTGCCCCGGAGGAGGGTTGGCTGGTTTGGGGGGGGCTGGTGCCGGCTTTTTCACAGCTGTGGAGACAAGAGGGGACATTTCAACATCATGAATTTCTCACAGGGGCATTTAGGGACAGCACAAGGGGGAATGGCTTCAAACTAACAGAGATTAGATTAGATATTGGGAAGAAATCCTTNTCAAAACAAAGATTGCATTTAAAATATGAAGCTCCATAAATATTGACCTAAGAAATACATTTTAGTGGAGGTGATCCTTCAGCTCCTAGATGTCCAGCTTCAAAGCACATCAGAAGATTGTTCTCATAAGGTTTTCAGAACATCCTCTGTGTGTTTTGGTTATTAAAACACGTGCCACTGACCACTTTTGCCCTTTTCTTATCTTAGTATGTGCTGAAATCCACTAACTTTGGCTACATCTCACTCCCCCAAATATTTGCCTTTTGGTGACCGATGAACAAGCAGAACCCAGTACCAAGGTGCTGAGCCTGGAGACAGCCCTGAAAATAATAAACCAAGCTCTTCTCCCCCTGCCCCCTCATCCTTCTGCCCTAGGAATGAAACCCTCAGTGAGGAGCTGCCCCACGCCCCTGTGTGCAGAGCAGCTGGGTGGGCATCCCATGGACATGAGCCCTTTAGCACTGTGACAGTCCCTGGTGCTTTCCAGTCCCCCCCAGGGTTCATTCTGGCCACAGGCTCTGCTTTATCCATTCCCCCCGGAGCAGGGAGGGCTGCAGTCACTCACCTGTGACTATTTTGGAGGCTGTCTGTGTGGGGCTGGCAGCAGGGGTGTCTCCAGGCAGCTGGGAGGGCGGGTGAGGTGGCGGGGGCACGCTGGGTCTGTTGCGGGGTTTGGGCACGGGCCGTGGCCGGGGCAGGGTGCCGCCCTGAGGGACGGAGGGAGCCGGGCTGGGCTCTGGGGGGG
>WEKX01011489.1:118432-146345 GCA_013390025.1 Pitta sordida
GGGAGGCCCTGGCACAGGGTGCCTAGAGAAGCTGTGGCTGAACATCCCTGGGAGTGTCCCAGGCTAGGCTGGAGCAGCCCGGGACAGTGGGAGGTGTCCCTGCCCATGGCAGGGGGTGGCACTGGATGGGCTTTAAGGTCTCTTACAACCCAAACCATCCTGGGATTCAGTGACTTTAGATCACACTCCCAAAGAAATGAGCAGCCCAACAGAATCCTCAGGGGTGTTATCAACATAAAATGGTGTATTACCAAACACAAGCAATACCAGTAAGAATCTCCAGATGTGTGCACATGTTTACTAATCAAGAGCCTTTGAGGCAGTTTGTTAGAGAGCTCTGGTGACACCATGATCAGCATTCAGAGAGCCCAAAGTCACAGCTGCTTTATGGCCAGGCCTTAGTGACGTGCCAGCAGATTAACCTGCTGTCTGGAATAATGGAAGAGAGATGGATACACTTATTTCAGTAGCATTTCTGCAGTACATGAGGAGTTGGCCTGGAAAGCAACACAAACCCACCTCTCCTCAGTGCATGGGGACTGGGCCCTGCTGCGTTCTGGGGCTGATTAACAGAGAGCTGATTAGTGCTGCTGGCTGCCTGGCTCGGGGCCGCCTGCCCGCCGTTTCTCACCGGAGGAGGAGTGGCTGCAGACGTGCTGTCCTTGGATTTTGAGGTACTGAAAACCAAAAATCCTGCATTAGGAGGAGATTGGAACCCTGGGAAGTTGTGCCAGGGAAAACACCCATGCAGGGCATGACCCAGGGCTGTGTGCAGTGCAGAGGTGAGGAGCTGCAGGGAAGGGCCCAAGGACAGGTGTGGAGAGAGCAGCAGCTCTTTTCCTGTCGCTGGCTGGCTGGAGTCTTCTCTCTGCCCTACCTGGAATTAAACCTTTCCCTTGCTGGGGGACCAGAACTCGTCCTGAGGGAGAAATCTCTGTGAAATCTTTAATAATCAGATGAGGAAACTCCGCTGTCTTCCTGACCTTTGGCTGTGAAGGCAACAGGACTGGGGAGTGTGAGCTGGGCAGTGTCCCCTGCTCTGCCTGTGCACCCACACCCTTCACTCATTCCTTGACATTGCAGCAATTTAGCCTTCAAAAGGAGTAACTTTCAATCCCATCCACTGGCACTTGGCAATCCTCCTTTCTCCAGAGGCTGCTACTGAGCTGCAAGCCCTTGAACAGAGTCTGTGCAGCTTCTAAGTGCAGCTTTCAGACACTACCCCCCCCCAAGGTAGTTTCAGCTGCCTCTGCCACCAAAGCTCTGCGGAGGAAATGTGGGTCGGCAGGGGACTTCCACATGAGCTGGTTTTGTAAATGTGTCACCTGAGAACGAGCTTCATGCAAAGGAGTCAGTGCTGCATCAGCCCCACGCTGGGGCTTCCCCCCAAGGTGCTGAGGGTGACGTTTGGCAGCACCACAGGCTTCACACGTGGTTTGTTTGCTGCACCTCTGAGCCCACAGAAGAACTGAAAGCCAAGGGCTGCTCTCAGCTCCCACGGAAGGAAGGCTCAGGTTACTGCCATTAACTGGAGCCCAGGTAAACTCACACTGGGGACGTGCTTGCAGGGCTTCCACAGCCACGGGACAGCACAAAGGCCTGGGCACACACCTGTCCTGAGGAAACTGATATTGAAATAGGACAAACTGACTTCCCAGTGTTGTAGCAAAGAAGTCTGGTCAGCACTAACACTTGCTACATACAAATAAATAAACAAACAAACAAAACAAGACGTATCCAGATAACAAGTACAAGAAACAACAAACGAGACCAACAGGTTTCTCATATTGCCACTGGTAGGTTTTTTTCTTTCAGCAGCAAACTGGTATCACCCTGTGTGCACACCTGGGAGGGCCAATGTGGGCAGCAGACACAGGGTCCTTTGGACTATTTTTCATCATTTTTTCCTCCAATAATTTTATGATTTTTAGAAAATGGATTCGGGAACACACAGAACTATATATGTTGTTATTTTAGCAGATGAATTCAGAAACTTGTGTGCCACTTCAGAAACCCAACTGTGGCCCCCCACACACGGCAGCAGAGCTCCTGCTGCCCACCCCTGAGGGGTTCCCACCTGCCACAGGGGACGCACCAGTTTGCTGCTGGAGCCGTGCCTCTTACCTGGCATCCTCAGTGGCCGGGGTTTGGGGCTCTGCTGAGGCAGCAGGGGCAGCAGTGCCCGCGGGGCTGGGCTCTGCCCCGGGCTGGGGGTGCTGCTCAGCCGTGCCCGTGGCCGTGCCCGTCTCGCCGGGCGGCAGCGGGGGCTGGAAGGCCGGGGATGTGTGTTTTCTGTTTACAGTGCCACACCTCCGAGGGGTGGCGGGCAGATCCAGAACCTTCACACCAAAGCTACAGAGAGAAGAGAGAGTGAACAGGGCAGGCGGCCGAGCACGGGTGGTGTCACAACCCCAGGGCTCAGCATGCAAAGCAGCGACAAGGACAGCTCCCCCTGAGCACACCCCGGGGTTAACGCTCCCAGCCTGCACCACACCAGCCAGGTTAACACATGCCACGGGGTTTGGCTTATCCACACACACAGAGGGAACAAACTACTCGGTTACGTTTGAAGACAAACACTGATGACAATGAGGTCAAGGCACTCGACTTGACATGTAAATACGGACATTTCCTTACACACCACGGTAGTTCCTCACTGAATGTGTTCTGCCACATGAATTCTGTTTCTATTACACACTAAGCTGCAGTACAGAGTCAAAGAAAGCTACTGGGTATAGGCTGTGATTTGGGGGTTGGAATGAGATGATCTTCGTGATCCCTTCCAACCCAAATCATTGTGTGATTCTATTTGTGTTTCAAGGATAACTGCGGATAAAGGGACCCCAACGCCAACAGGTTTTAGAATGCATAAAGCACATTCACCCTCTAATTCAATTTTTTTCTTGTTGTGTTAAATCTTGAGCTGATTTCCTCCTTCCTCTGCGAGTGCTGACAAATTTGCATGTGGCTGCCCATAGCTAACAGGTGACAACATCTGCATCAACAGCTAAAAACAGAACAGCACATCACTTGAATATTCATGATGAGTGGTAATAATGAACGTTACACTACATGTTATATGGGAAACAGCACGTTTGACTGGTATTTTTTTAGCATTCTACTGCTTGCTGTGGCAATACTGTACCATCATCAACTCAGGAGTCTTATCATGAAGGCCTCAGGTAACAGCACCTCAGCTTATGGGCTTTGAAAGAGAAGCCATGGAATACCAGAAGTTAGAGACTGAGAGATCCTACCACAAACACACTTGTGTCTCAGTGGATTTTAGACTCCCCCAAATCTGTACTAGGGAAATGGTAACCAGGAGCAGCAATATCTGCTTGGGACTTATCATGCATGGAGTGTAACTGGGAGGAAGGAAGAGCACGTTACCTTTGAGCCATCCTCAGGCTGCAGTAACATGAAACAAAGCACTGTTGTTATCCACAGCATTTCCACTAAATTCCTCTCCTGAGGCCAGTGAATGTGTCTGGTTAAAGCCTCCCCAGGGGAGGGCTAATCCTGGACACCTCCCTGAGGAATGACACCCACCTTTCCTTCTTCAGCAGATCCCCCTCCATCACGGTCATGCTGACAGGCCTCTTCCTCTCCAGGGTCCCACACTCGTAGTCGTTCCCAGCGTGTGACAAGTGATTGGAATTCACAGCAGGAACTGCCACAAACGCCCCTGACACATTGAAATCTTCATCTGGAAGAGAGACAGACAGAACACACCCTCAGACACACGGATCCCAAGCGGTGCCTCCCTGCAAAAGCTGCTGGGGGTGGGTTCACCTGGGCAGGGGAATATCAAACTCTCTGAGCTCTGGCAGGAATTTACCTCCAGGGAAGAACCAGTCTGCGTGCTGAATAATGGGCTCAATAACTGCCACCACGTGGACTGAGGTTGCTGCTGCCATTTCAGCCAGGGATCTGCAGGAGACATTTGGAGAACACTTCAGGGAGAGTTCTGTCAAAGGAGGGAAATTAAAAATAATCCACACTACCTAAGCCAAGCAGGAGGGATGGACTCCTCAGTACCACATAAACAGCAACTTGGCTGAGCTCTGGACCATCCAGAAACACTCAGCTTTTGAGAACAGCCCTAAAGAGCTTCTGCCTAAAAGCTCCAGGAGGGACAGGCAGGAAGAACACTTGAAATACTCTTCAGGTAAACAGTCTGTTGCTGTGAAGTCTGCAGGATTGGTGGGTTTTACCATCAATTCTATAGCTCCGGGAAGTTGTTTTGCAGCTCTCCTCAAAGAACTCACCCTTCATTCTTTGCCCACAACAGGTTGGGGCCCAAGACTATGGCAATGTTGCTGGGAGTCATTTTGTTCACGTCGCTGTTCTGTGCAAGCTTTGCTAAAAATTTGATTAAATACCTACAAGAAGGAAAGAAATAATTAAACTGCAGGAACTAAGGGCATGTCTCGCTGAAAGCAAGTAAATACAAACTCAAGAACCTGTGAAGGCAGCTCCCAGGCACACAAGTGAGACAAGCAGCCTCCTGGCTTGGCAGCCAGCCCAAAGCTTCTACTCATGAATCACAAAAGTTCAACGGGGGAGCAAAAACCAGCAGCTCCCACCTTAGCAAAATGGAACTACACAACTACCCTGTTTTCTGAGAAAAACATTTAGATTCAGCTGGTTTTGTGTCCTGCACAGGAATTTCCATGCTCCAGCCAGAGTTGGTTCATTCTGATTCGCTACCCCAAGGAACAATGAGATGTTTCAGATGAATCCAGGTGATTTCTGAGACTGGAAAGCACAGAGAACAGCACAACATGGCCCTTCAGCAGAAGGGGCCTGTGCATCACCATTTCATGGCATTAATTACCACCACCTCTGCGTTCTGACTGCTGGATAAAACGTGTTTTTATAAATCACACTGCATCTGGCCAAGAAAAACAACAACTGGATTCGAGTTTTGAGCCCCAGAGCAGCTGAGCTCAGAGATGCTCACACATACCTGAAGTTAACACGATAATGCTCAGGTAACCTGTTACAAATCCTCCACAACTCTTGGAGCTTCTTGTCCTGGTCCTGAATACTGAAAGGGGAAAAAAAATAATCCATGTCATCTTCCTTTCAGAAATGTGTTGTTTCTGTAGTGACAAAGAGATGATGGTACAATCTTCCACTTATTCTAAATAAAGGCACTGGTTTGTACTCAATAACTCAGTAACCTGCCAGTCAGATCCCTGAATTATCTCTGAAACTGCTTGAGCATCAATACTGTGCAACCTTAAGGTTAAGCAAACCAGCTATTTCACTGCATTTTGTGTGCTAAGTATTAAGCTAAACCCCAACATTTAAAGTAATTTGTGATATGAAATATGTGTTAAAGCAGAAATAATAAAGGTAACTGGGTGAGCTTGGCTATTTCCTTGGAATTCCTGCATGAGGAAGCAAATTTGCTGACCCCACACAGCCTGTGTCCCCGTGTGACTGTTCCCAGCAGGCTCACCTTGCAGCTTGTGTCCACTCCTCATAGAGGCTGTAGGTCATCAGGGGCTCCGGCAGCTCCCGCAAATAGGATTTCAGGGCCCCTGCAATGGGACAGGGACAGCTGGGCTCCTGAGCCACACCTCAGGGGACACTCTGCTCTCACAGCTGCAGTCGGAGCCGTGCAGTGGCTCCCGGGCCTTGGGGAGACCTGACACTTCCCCAGTGCAGCTGCTCAGACCCTCACACAACAGGCCTGGCCGTAATTGTACTGTGAGCTGACAGAAATGTGCTCTAAAACTGGAGCCATCTCCTCAGAACAAAGCTTTAGAGACCTTATTAGAGATCTACACATGGCTCTGACCCCCCCGAGCACATCAACACTGTTTTCATGAGAGGAAATGTGCCACTTGGGTGATGATGACCACCAGTTAAATCCCCGCTGTCAGGAATCCAACAGGAATGATGAGCAAGGGCACCCTTCCCTTGTCTGTGGCAAACTGGGCCATGAAGGGAACTTTGCATTCCTTTTCACTCACAGTTCATCTGCAGAGATTGACACCTCCCACTGCAGCAGGACAACAGTTAAATCAGCAGCATAACGCTGTGCTGCACCCATTTACGGCTGGTTCCGATTTGGAACATCCACAGTACCTGCCACAGCGTGGGGATCAGAGTAGAACTCATCCAGCTGGGAAGTTGAACAGTCCAGGGCAGCTTTCAGCTTTTTTAACTTGGAGGCTCCAGCAGCAATCCTGAACAAGCCCTGTGTCACAGGAATAAAGTGATTGGTAACAACACACAGCACGTTTTATATAAGCACAAGTTCTGTAACAGCTTCTCTCAGAACATTCTGGGCTTGGTGTCTTCACACGTGTCACATCCCTGTCACCTGGCCATGCTCTAGTTCCCTCTCACCCTTGGCCCGTCCCTGACTGTGAATTCACCCCAGGGACACTTCAAACAGTGCCGAGGGTTCTGCTGCAAACATTTATTACTTTCACTACGGAACAAATGACTTCAGGAGCAGGTCAACAAGCACAGACCCAGTCTGGGAGCTCGGCTGGGCTCTCTCTCACGTGGAGTCACCCACCTCCTCCCTCATGCCCGTCTCCAGCAGCATCATGACACAGGCCTCAATGGGGACGGCGATCTCCCGCCCGCTGCGCTTCAGGTGCTCTTCCAAGGGAGTCCCAAACGCTGGTTTTTCAGTCCATTTGTCTGGTTGGAGAGTATCAAACACACTGAGCACAACACTGACCACCCCCCAGAACTACAGCCCCGGGCAGAGGAGAGGAAAGCCTCTAGTGCGGCACAGGACAGGTCACACGACAGCAGGAGGTGCACAGCCCTTCACTGGTAAAGTCCTTTGGATCGTGAGGGAAGAGAAAATGAAGCTGCTGGTGGCCAAGGGAAAAAATACTTCTGCATCTTTCTGGCTGGAGTGTCACACACAAATCCTGTGTGTAACTGGAATTGCAGATCCTGAACCTCAACACGAGTGCCAGCACATGGCTGCACACGCCAGGAGAGCTGATTTGGCCTCAGGCTGCAAGAATCTCCGAGGGAAATTTTGGCTTGGGCTGGTCTTCATTTTAACTGTATTTGAGGTGACTAAAAACTGAGCTGTTCATACAAAGTTTATTCCTTAAATCAGCATCTTACAATGAATATTAACACAACTAGTGTCTCATATCAGAACTGCAACAGCCCAGCACCGGAACACAAATTCTCAGTTCAGTTCCTCAATTGTTGTTTAACTCAAATTGGCACAAATTTCTCCAAATTGAAATTGGAGAATTGGGAATTTATTCTTTTGTACAATTTACTTTTTAAACAATTTCTGCCGCTTTAACTGAAAAAATGCAGATGTAAAAGGTTCTTGTTAGTACAGATGTGTTATTTCTTTTATGTGGGAAAAATGCTGAGGAGAACTTCAGAGCACTTGAAAGAGAGCTCTGAAGACACAAAGTGTTTCTGTAAAGGATTTAATTATCTGTTTTTCCTTACAAAACCACATCAAGCACCTCCCTCGTAAGGTTTTAGCCTCTCTCATTCATTAACATGCCATGACATGCACATGGAATTTCCCAAGTTCTGCAAGTTACAGCAAAAATTAGAAAAGGAAACCTTAGTAACTTGTTCACAGTCACAGCTCCCAGGCCTGGAAGCGTCCCAGGCCAGGCTGGAGCAGCCTGGGACAGCGGGAGGTGTCCCTGCCCATGGACAGGAAGGGCTTTAAGGTCCCTCCCAACCCCAACCATCGCAGGATTGCATGGCTCCAACTCACCCTGGAGCTGGGATCCCTGCACTGGAGCATCACCCACCTTCTGGGGAGGCCAATCTGCTCTGCACAAACCTTCCACACACCAACAAATCCAAAATCAAACTTATCCCTTGGGAATCTCCTGTCCAAACCTCACCTGCCTGCATCCCCTCAGCTCCCACCCTGCCAGGGTACAGACACCCTGTGCCATCTCCTGGATATTTCTGTATTTAACCGGGTCAGCTTTTACAACTGTGGCCCTCACTGAAGACACCTGAGCCCTGCTCAGCTCAGGTGATACTTCTGTCAGACTTTGTTCACCTGCTTCTCCAAATCACTTGGGAGATCCAGGGGCAGCAGAGTCAGGGTTCAGAGGAGCAGCTTCCCAAACACATGGGGCAAGTTCATCCCAAATCATTCAACTTAAACTGCCCCTGACAGTGAGAAGCTCAGTGGCACTTCCATTTCTGCTTTGGGAAGAAACGAAGCTGGGCAATTCATGTTTTTAAACTGGTGTTAATCAGCATAAGAACCCAAACTTTCAGTTTTTCAGTGTGAAGTCCACAAAATGAGGGAAAAAAATAATCAGGAGTTTTCCTGATAATCACCTGGTAACCATTCCAGAGCCAAGGAGCCCTAAAACGTTCCTAAATCACAGTGACACTTTGATTGGCCTCCAAAGCCAAGTGTGGATCAGCAGAAGGGCACACGATACCAAGGGAGAAATTGTAAGCAAATAGAAAAATCCTTCCTTTACCCTCCCGGGGTATCAGAGGGATCCTTTAATATTTTTATTAGTGTGTTAAACATGGGGGGAGAACTCCAGAGAACAGGAAGATGGAATTATGCTTGGGAATGTAAAACTGTTAAGATCCAAATGGCCTCATTAAATCAGTGTGCATGCAAGAGATTCGAGGTAAAGGAGGAGAGTTTTGTGCATAGGTGGCACAGGCAAGGAGAAGCATCAGCCAGAGCACAGGTTACTTTACCTTGATGGGCTTGGATTTCGGGGAGGACCTTTTCTATGACTGCTAATGCTTTTCTATGGTAATCTGCTTGTGCTTCTAATAACTGAGAACAGAAGCCACAGTTTAAAAACAAAAAGAGCATTAGCTTCCCACGAGCACATAAAGACAAAAAACTAGAAGGTTTAGCACTCCAAAGGTGATCTTTGAGAGGTGTCTGTGCACAGAGGGGCTGGAGCAGGGGCACACAAACACTCACCATAACGAAGCAGCGAGCATAGTCCCCCTCCTTGGACACAAAGCTGTACATGTCTGCTGCAAGCTGGTCCTTTGGGGAAAGACATTTACATCACATTTACAGGGGCATTTAGAATTAGACAGACAGACAGATTTCCCTGTGTTGGTTTTGCCTGCAGTGAGTCTGAACTACTGACTGAAGCACCACAGGGAGCAGCAATGCACCTGCTCTGCTCCATGAATTCCTGAAACCAAATGAATTCCAAGTCCTGAGCTCTGGTTCCCACAGCAAAGCAGTTGCCCACTTCAGTCACCAGCCGGATGGAATGCACTAAGTTATTTATAGCATTCAAAGAAGAGCACTAATGAAAATGGTTTCGGTTCTCAGCTCAGCTGCAGCACGACAGAGGATTGGTCAGCTGAGAAGTGAAACTGGATGCGAACCACTCAGAGCTGCAACAGGCAGAACGGCCCTTGGATGTCCCAGCTTGAGTTTCATCCAGGAATCTCCCCCTGCCCAGAACACCCAACATCCACCCCAGGCTGGGACACAGTTCCTTCTCAGAACCTTCTCAGACAGAAACACAAAACAACGTAAAACACCCGACTTACAACACCACCCTGGAGTTCCTCATTAAACTGAAGCAATGTAGAGATCAGCTGGTGTTAAAATACCCTCCAGACAAGCAGTTTACAGCCACATGACGTGCAGCTGCAGCAGCCAGGCAGCCCCAGGCTGACACAGCAGCTCTGCCCTCTGCTCCTGCTGATGGGACACGGGTCCTCACCTTGCACTGCTCCACTTTATTGCCAGCCTCATCCATCTCTTCCTTCAGAGATTCTATTTTCGAAGGGTGCACCTGGAAATTCGTTCCTGAAGTCTTGTGGGCTTGGTTGTACCTGTGGGAGAAGAGTTTCATTGGGTAAAGATCATTATTAAACCAGAATCTGCGTTTACGGCTCCCCTGAAACTGGTTTCTTTTGACAGGAAACCCCCCACAGTTTCAGAGGTTTTTTCAACAGAACTGAGATGTTCAGAACACACCATTCATGACTTGCTGACACAACCCACAAACTACAAAAATCCACCAGAAATCCTGATTTTGCACAGTCTAACAGGGGTGTACGACATGTTGGAACCACCAGAAATGCTCCATCGATTCCCCATGGCAGTTTAAAACCATTCCAAGGATGAGGTGAATAAACCAAGACCCTCCCAAAGCCTGTGAAAGCACCTGTGGTTACACAATTAGCATTCTATGCCATTTCTGAGCTGAAAACTTCAGTGATTCCTTATTTAAGTAGGACATTTAAGTGAACTGGAAAGAAAATGAATTTCCAACACTTTTCCAATCACACACAGGCATGTGAGAGCTCCAGGACCTTGGCTGTGTTTGGATCCAGCAGTCCCAGGTTCTTTTTGGGTGTCATTTACCTGCCAGTCTGGCTGTTCTCTCACACAGCAGCACCGCAGAAGTCCCAGGGCAGATGTCATGGGATGCCAACAAGAAGTTCACGTGACTAGAAAAGCACCCAGCGAGTGAAATCCCCTCCTACCTTCCCCTGGCAGAATCCCAGTCCAGCACCAGCTTTGCAAGTTGCTTCCTCTGCTTCTGGATGTTGGGGATCTCTGTCTGAAATGAGAATTTGAGGCTGACGTTGATTTTTGGACTGTGCACTGCAATGAACTCCATACAGCAGCATCGTTAGCAGTGAGAGAAACCCTTTCTGCCCAGTTTAGCCACAAAGCCAGAGGCTTTCCTGAGGGGACTCACCTCTGTTAACAGGTACAGGGGGTCCAGAACTTCTCTTTCAATCTGGACTTCATGCTGGGAAAGCTCCATTGCCAGTTTATTCTCTGCATCCCCACAGGTATCCAGCATTTTCCTGGAGGGATTACAGCAACCTGTGAGTTCAGAGCAGTGGTGGCCCTTTGGGAAAGCCTTTGCTGGGTAAAGCAAAGCACCACTCTGTGCCATAAACCCAAATGCTCTGTGCTTTCAGATTGGCAAGGCTGTTATTAAACCTTGGCCTTCTAAAATTCCTGAGCTGTAACAGTATTTTTGGAGGCTTTGAAACATCCAGGTGATGACACCAGCCCTAAGGGCACAGAAGTCAGCACTGATTTCCAAGCCCATCCTTCCATCTCACCAGAAGCAGGATTTTACTGTCTCCTAAGCTCTTTTTAGGGTGGAAATCTTACCACCCTAATGCCAAGCAAGGACACATGCAGCAGTCTCAGTCTCTAAACCCATGATTGGACCTTTATTTCAAGCCTGTTCTAAGGAAACCCCCCATTCTCTGAGATTTTAATCCGTGTTTAAACCTCCTGCAGTGGCTCACAAACATGTACACAAAGTTCTAAGGTCATTCCACACTGTCTCCATTAGAATTCCCATCAGCTCCAGGGCTTCAGCAGATGGGAACATTCATTTGTTTCAGCCACCTTCCTGCACACTGCAAATAACCACTTTGCCAGTCCAAGGAAATTGAGATTATTTTAAACTAGAAGCCATTAATGCAAACTGGCAATTCTATGAAGCAATTAAATCAAACCTGCAGAATGCAGTTAATACGATGATAAAAATGCAGTTTAATTGTAGAATACACTACATTTTAAACTTCAAATGGAGATAACAATTCTACTAATCCACCAGGATAAGGGACACTTTCAAAAGCTTTCATGAGAGCAGGGAAGCAGAACCCTCTGGAATGCGATTCAGCCCAAAACTTGCCCCCAAACCATTCCAGAAAAAACTGCATGCTCACTGTTTGTCCCTTTGGACTGCAGAAGGAATCTGGGAATATTCAGTTTCATTAGACTGAAACCAGTCTTTGTGCACCCAGAGTCTCTAACGAGAGCCCTGCAGGCAATGAGATGTCAAACACTCACCCCAGCAGAGTTTCATCACTCAGCTGGATGGATCCCTCTTGCATATTTTGAGCCAGAGCTGTCAGAGGAAGTTTTTTCTGTGGAACAGAAGGAACAGTGCTTAGCTGGTGCTGGTCACTCTTTCCAGCTTCCCCAGTACCTCCCCTCGAAGGCTTTGCTCCTCTTCCATGTGGTTTCCATTACACACACACAGAGCTCAGCCTTGGACTGGAGGAAAATGCCAAGTCACAGAAAGTTTCAAGCCTCAAGACTCCTGTTTTCAGCTCCTCTGAAAACACTTTCTTTTCAGCCTTGGCAGGAATGAGTGGCCCAAAACGTTATCTCAGCCTCTGCCAAAGAGAGATAACCAGCTTTACCCTGAGATTTAAGCAACCAGCCCGGTGCCTCTCTCCTGGGTGCTCCTGCTTTCAGCTCTCTGTGACTCAACAGGAGGAGAAGACTTGAGTATTAATTATTTCTGGTACTTATGCTTTAAGAAAAACTCATGGCTTTGCTAAGGAGGAGCAGAAATCAAATGTGTGCAGAAAAACATTTGGAGCTAAGTGGAGGTGTCAGTGCAATTCTAAACACGAGGAGTTTGACCAGACCTGCAGAGTGTCTCTCTCAGAGCACCCAGGAGTGCCCTGACACCCCTCAGGTATTCCATGTTTCCATGGGGAATTGGAGCTGGTGTTTGACCAGTGTCAGGACAGGAGCTGGCCGTGCACAGCCCCCCTTCCCTGGGCCACCTCGAGGCTGAGCTGGGTGTCCAGTGCCATCCCCTGCCCAGCCCAGGCTGGAGGAGCAGCCAGGGCAGTACTCACGTGTCTCTTGTCGGGGTCTGTGCCATGCTGCCCCTGCAAACACGAGATCAGGCGCTTCTGGGCCAGGTGGCACACGGACCTGACGGCATCCAGGCGCCTCTCGATCTGACGGGCCCCGGGGGGCACGGGGGGAAGAGAAAACAAAACGTAGAACAGAAGTTATTTCCCTGGCCTCAGCAGAAAGCCTTCCCCCCCTGCACCACACTGCTCTGGGCTGTGGATTTCTGAAATTCTCCGGTTTACAAGAAATTCAGCTGCGGAGCAGAAGTTTTGCCCGACAGCAAAATCGTCTGGAGAGAGACTGGAATGGGTTTTTAACTGAGTGGCACAGCAGTTCTGTCAGAGCTCACAGCGCTGGAGACTGGGGGAAACATTCCCCTGCTTGTCTCAGCTGAAGGAATCAGGCTGGCCCTTGGAATCTGAGATGAATGGCACACACAGACACTGAATGAGTGAGAAAACTGGGGGAAAACTCTCCATCTCTCACTGTGACCGTGTGAAACAGGTGCTGAAGACACGCCTGACACCAAACCTGTGGCTTTCCCCAGCTGGGGAACACAAGGACAAAGCTCCTACAGCATGAACAGTGCAGCATTTCCAAGGAGACATTAATGGGACTCAAAAGGAGTTAAAAAAAAGGGGTGTCACAGCACAAACAACAGCTCTGTTTATCTCCACATAACTCAAAAATGGCTTCATGCACAGCCTGTGAATAGCAAAAATAGATCCACAAACTGTTCTTTTAAGGGGTTTTAAATAAGGAATTTGGAACATCAAAAGCAAACAAAGTCCTGAGCAGTGGGACAGAGCTGCTCGTGGCACTGAGCTCTCTGTGCACAGCACCCAAAGAATGCTGTTTATCTGCATTTTGATGACTCACCAAGAATAACAGGAGGCCCTTTGGAATGGATTCTATTTAAAAGGCAAAAAAAAAAAAGTAGATTTCATCTGTAGAAATAATCTGAACAGACTCCAGCTTTGGACACAGCTCTAAAATCACGTCTATTATATTTTCAGGAGGGCAAGATGAATCCAAGTTGAAGTGCTCAAAAAGCTCAGTAAAAATCTATCAGGGTGAAATAAGATGCAGAGAAAGCGCCCAGGGACTGCCCTGAAAGCACAAGGCTTCACCTTTTATTTACAGAGCAAGGAGCAACAATGCCAAAATTGAGCACAGGTGGAGAAAGTCCATTTGGAGATACAGGAACAAGATATTGTTTGTAGCTGTTGCAGCCAAGATTATTCACTTCTGCTGTGTTATGTTCAAAATTCAATCCCACATTTCCAGAATGGTTGGAAGGGACCTTAAAGCTCATCCAGTGCCACGGGCAGGGACACCTTCCACTGTCCCAGGCTGCTCCAGCCTGGCCTTGGACACTTCCAGGGATGGGGCAGCCACAGTCTGTGCCAGAGCCTCCTTTTTTCACAGGAGAAAGCCCACCCTCGACACATCCTAAGCCATCCACTAGTTATGAAAGAATGGTTTCTATGACTTCTTGAAACACTGATGGCAGGGTTTTTGCCCAGCTGGAACACGGTGACACCCTGTACCTGAGCCAGCCCCAGCTCCCCGGGCAGCCCTGCAGGGTGGCTCCCGTTCCTTAGAAAGGCTCTGGAGCACCTGTGCACTCCCAGCTGCCTCTTTCCAGGCACCCTGAACACCATCCTCAGAGGGGAGATGACTGATAACGGGAACATGACCCCAAAACTCCACGATAGAGCACTCTCCCCTCTGATCTGCTGTTCAGATCAAAGATGGCAGGAAAACCACAAAGGACACGAATCTCCTTCAAGCCACGTTTGAACTGACAAACGTGACCCACAGGCCACGCTGTCTGTGCCCTCAGGGCATCCCCAGAGCACAGCACAACACACAATTGTTTGATTATCTGCCACAAGGCCGGGCCACAAAGCGGGGCTATTGTAGAAGTCTTTTCAGTACTGAATTATATCCCTTGTCTCCAGACTGGAACACGTTCAACAGACACTTGAAATGGAGCACAGCCCTTCAGAAAACAGAATTAAAAAAGGCCACGACCATCCTGGGCCAAAGCCTGAGCTAAATATGAAAGGAGCCCAACTGTGAGCCGTGTTTATCAAGTGAGCAGCACCACGTTTCCAGGCTCGGGGCTTAGATAAGAGCCCTCCTGCCCCTCCACCAGCCCCCAAGAGAAAACAAACAAGTGAGTAAATTCTTCCACTTGGGTGTAGCCAGGCTGCTCGGGGCCTGGGAAAGCCTTGCTTGCAAAATTTTTTTGGCAACAAGCAGCAGAGCTTTTGGCTTTCACTTCTTGTTACAACTCTGCAGCGGAGCAAGAAAACAGATGGGCCCTCACAGGCGACCAAGGTGATCAACATCCTTTCTGTCACTGCATGGCACACCTGATCAGACAGTAACAACAGCATGGCCGGGGCATTCAGGTATTTAGAGTTTAAGTCAAATAATCCCCTGAAAATGTGGGGAAATGTCTCAGGGCAGCTCGTTACCCACAGAGAAGCTGTGGCTGCTCCTGGATCCCTGGCAGCGTCCCAGGGCAGGTTGGAGCAGCCTGGGACAGCGGGAGGTGTCCCTGCCCATGGCAGGGGTGGCACTGCAAGGGCTTTAATGTCCCCTCCAACCAGCCTGGGACTCTGATCCTATGATTTAAATTCCAGTTTGAAGGCTGATACCTTCCCTCACCTCCTGCTGGACCCTGAGCAGCTACAGAGACCTGAGCCAGAGGCACTCACATCATCCAGGGGCTGCCCCCAAACGTGCAGAGATGCTTTGTGATTAATCAGAAATAACCACCACACTACTCCAGGGCCCAGGAGCAGCCAGCCCAACTTCCCTCCATTTCTGTCCTTTCTGTAAGTATTTCATAAAGAAACCAGAGGAATAAAACCACGTAGGACAAGTCTGCAGGCAGATCTGCTCCATGGGATCAGCCACTCCTGCTCATCTGACAGTTGCAACCAGAATTCCGCCACCCCAGTCATGTTTGACGAGATGATAGCCTCTCACAAGGATGACAAGTCTGCAAACAAATCAACTGTGTGACAAATTTGAGAACAAATGTCACCAGCTAAACAAGAAGTACTTCTACACTTATTTATGCCAGTACGAGGCTTCAAGAAATTAAGTTTCCACTCTCTCTCAGCAAGCAGCTGGTGTGATTTTTTTTTTTGCTGTATCTGTTAAGGCCCAGCTGACCTGTTGAAGAGAAACAGGAGTGAGGACAGAAACCTGCTGTGCCCAGGGAGTTTCTTCATCCCCCACCACTGACTGGCATCGGCTCATGAGCTTATCAAGCCTGTTCATCTAATTAAAACCAGAAACACTTCCTCCTTCACTGTGTCAGGACACATGACTCAATTCAGGAACAGAAGCACTGAGGTTTTTCACTCGAAATTCCACTTTTTTTTCCACGTGCTGAGAAGTCAAAGACATCCAGGTTTCCATCCCTGGCACTCTGCAAACCTCACAAGGCTCAAACTTCACCAGGAGCATTGAAAAACCCCCCAGACTGAGTGTGTTACAATACCTGCAACAGGTCTTCACTGAGTACCTCCGTTTTCTCAGCCCTAAGGGAGGGAAAAAAAGACAATTGTCAGACAAGTGGCATGTTCAGGGTCAGATTCCACCAGAAACTGCCCAGTTCCAAGGCAGGATCCCATTGCACCCAGCCTGCAGCACAAACCCACTGCAGCCAGCTGTAAATGACGTTTCTGAGCACACAGGGATGAACCCAAAGCAAAGTGGGACCCCAGAAACCCGAGTGCACAGGTTTATCGAGGCACTGGGAATGTCACTCTGTTTTTAATCCAAGGTAAATCAGGTTCTACCAATGCACCTGCAGGCAAAGGAAGATCAGGCCATGAGAAAAGCAGGAGAGGAACCTTCATCTTCCTGTATCTGAGCACTGCTGAGCTTCATCCATCAGCAACCAGTGGGAAAGACAGCCTGAATCCTCCTTTAACCCCTCACTGCCTCACTTTGCTGAATCCCATAATACTCAATCAACAGAAAACACTTGTCATTTAAAAGGCTCAGCAGAAGTTAATGGCATTCCCAGGAAAGGTCTGCTGTCAAGAGAAAAACACCTCCACACACTCCCCAAACAATCCTATCACTCGCTACAAACATACTCCACACCTTCCTCTGACCTCAGCCCACACAAAAACCTGCAATTGTTTGATGTTGACACAGATTTATTTGTTGTTGGCTCATTGGCTACACGAGTGCCTGATCCTTCCCCAGGCCTATAAAACCAGGATAAATTCACTTCCACTCGGCTGCTCACGGTTACTACACGTTTACACCTTGGAGCACCTGGAGGGACTCCAGGACTCGTTTCTCTGTCAGAGTCCCTCAGCTCCCACAGCCCATCCACTCCTGCAATCTGTCCAGCCAGACCCTGCAAACCTGGCCATGCACACAAAGCTCATTTTCCTCACCAGTCCTCACCAGCTGAACACTCCAAACGCCTCCCAGGGTGAGATTCCTTCAGGTTGGGGTTGGTGTTTTTAAGACATTTCACTTCAGTTTCACGGCACACTGTCTGCTTGAGCCAGTTGTGAACCACAAGGTTTGTTGTTTGCATGATGTTGTTTGTTTGTTGTGAAACACAAGGTGTTTAATAATTAAACACCCCAATAAAATGCTCCAAACCTCTGCCAGACTCAGCCAGAAGCACCTGAAATGCTGTGACAGCAGGGGAACGTTTGTTTGTCGAGGAAAACACAGGACACAATGATGAACTCTTCTCTCACCTCAGCAGAAATATTTTGTTTGATAGAAATTACATTTCTTATCCTGTCACAGAGCAATTATTTATTTTCACAGGTGAAACATTTGTGGGTGAGCTCTCCCTGGAAGTGTCCGAGGCCAGGCTGGAGAAATCCACCCACTGACAGCTCCTGGGATTCCTCCCAGCCCTGCAGCCAAAACCACCTTAGAGAGTCACTGCTGGCTACTGGGAATGGCAAAATGCATTTTATATCAGTTATCTCCAGCTCCTATTGTGTAATAGTTACTATAATATATATTTATATTACCAGATCTCTCAGAGTTCCTATTAATATTATTCCATATTTGTGTTTTACTACTGGATTAGACTACTATAAGGTCACTGGATGTTATTGAATGGCTTTAGCCACAACATGAATTAAAACCCCATCACACAGGACAGATCTTAAATACAACTTTAGGATCACTAAGAGATTTCTCCTTCCCGTCCTTTTTCCCAGGAAATGAGCTCCATTGGAGTGAAAAACTCAGTCCTGTGCTGTAGAACTCTGCTCCCACTGTAAATCTGGTTACCTGCAGAATGTGGATCACCATGTGAGGTGCAAAACAATTGTATATATTTATCTTTCCACTGCACTGGTTTCCCAAGGACAAGCTGGGAATGGGGGATGCTCTCCCTGGCCAGCCCAGGCCCACTGGAACAGCCACTGGTGCTGATGTCAGGCTGGGAAGAGCAGTGAGGGAAGGCCTCACCCTTCCTGCAGGCCCACATTCCACCTTTCATGAGGAAGCCAAGGAAGAGCCACTAAATAATATTGTTTTGCAGTGATCACAACCATGAGAGACAAAATGCAGGGCTGTGAGAGCTGCAGAGCTCTGAGCAGGCGAAGCAGCAAACCATCAAAGGGATCTGTCTCCCCTGGAATTAACCTCTGTCACCCTCAGAATTACAGGTACAACCAGTTTAGAGTTTACATCCAACTGCAGCTTCACGGGATCCTAAATCCTTGTGCTGGTTAATCTGGGAGTCACTGAACTTCTAGAATAAAACAGAATTGTTTTTCCACTGCGAATCTTCTGTGCTCAGCCCTGGTCAGGGCTCATTTGCAGCGTATCTAATGGAAGGTGTGGAGGAATCCTTCTGGAATCAGGGAGTAAGAACTGAAGGCTCCAGGGAGCGTTCCCAAGGGCTGGGCACTGCCAGCCTGGAGACGCTGCCCTGGAGCCTCCCCCAGAGACACCCCGAGCCCAGCCCCAGCTGAGCCCCTGAGCGCCAGACTGCAGCCAGGGCTGTTCACATTCCCAGAACTGAACTCCACACGGGCCAAACAGCCAATTCTCAGCTGCAAAACGAGGTTCCTCCAAGCCATTACTAATGGGGAAAGCACGCCCTGCCCCAGCCCCTCCCAGGCCCCGACCCGCTGGGCTGGGACCAGGATGGGCACCAGGGGATGGCAGGATCCACAGGGAAACCGGGAGCTGCCCAGCCCACAGCCTCCAGCCCCCTCTGGTGACAGGGGGGGCATTCCCAGAGGTGGCAGGGATGGCACAGAGCACAGGCAGCAGCCCTGGAATGCCACCCCAAACTACCACCTTCAGCTGCCTAAATCCAAAATATCTGCCGGGCTGTGGTTCACTGCAGCAGGAGGGAGCTGGTCCCTTGGGAAAGGCATCTGAGAACCCAAGTTCCTCTGCCACAGCAGCAGAACCGTCACACCAACCAACCAGAACAAGTCAGCAGTGCATTGTAAAAGACTGACTGTGAAAATAGGACTGAACAGTCACTTGTTATCATCACCCCCCTAACGAGTAAAGAGGATAAAACTACTAGACTCCATAAAATCAGTACTTTCAAGCTGTTCCTCATGTCCTCAGTGTCCCTCTCCTGCCTGGATCCAACCTCTGCTCCAGCTGGGATGGAATAACTGGGATAATGGCACAGAAGCAGCTGCTCCCTGAGCTCAGCCTTTGGACAAAGGGTGTCCCTGGCACAGCCCCGGGGTGGGAACAGGGAGCAAAGGGCATGCTCTGAGCACAGCTCAGCTCATCAACAGCTTCCTCAAACCCTGAGCTTTGTGCTTTCTGAGGCCAGAACACTGAGAAACTGATATTTTTAATAAAGTCATGTTTCTTCAAGCAACTTTTCTTTTCTAGGCATCTAGTACTGAATGTAAAATATGATATGGAACGTAAATGCTGATGCATTTCCTGTTTGGGGATGGCATGATCTTAGTTCACTCAAAGTAAAAATCCAAGAGGTTCCACAGGAGAAAGACTGTATTTGTTTATTCTAGACACTTTAATACAATACTTTACCCTGCTGTGATACTTTAAAAACTTACTGTTTGTGCTCCCAATTGGCCCCTCAGTATTTTATGGTACAATTCCTTTTATTTTCCCTTCCTCCTGGCCCAGTCCAGCATGCAGGGTGGGCAGCACAGCTCCCAGTTTAAAACTGGTCCCCTCACTGGATCATTCTGCAGCTCCTTCCAGGCTAGAACCTTCTCTGTACATCTGGAAACAGCAGATGGGAATTCCTGAGATAAAAGTGTTTATCTTCCACAGGGAAAGAATTTACGTTTCCATGTCTACAATGGAGAGGTTCTGTTAAATCAGCACTGGAGACTCAAAAAGAAAAACCCCAACTTTCTCTGAGATCTCACTGGTCCTGCCCATCACAGGGGGCACTGACAGGGCTCAGCTCCAAGGCAGGTCACAGCTACAGAACCACAGGAGGGACTTCCTACAAGGGCACTTGAGCCAAGGGGGAACAACTTCCCACTGCCAGAGGGCAGGGTTAGATTGGATATTTGGGACAAATCCTTCCCTGGGATGGTGGGCAGGCCCTGGCACAGGGTGCCCAGAGAAGCTGTGGCTGCCCCTGGATCCCTGGAAGTGTCCCAGGCCAGGTTGGAGCAGCCTGGGACAGTGGGAGGTGTCTCTGCCCATGGCAGGGGGTGGAAGGAGCTTTAAGGTCCCTCCCAACCCAAACCATTCCAGGATTGTATGAAATCCTCACCCCTGAAAGGCAAACCAGGAAGGAACGAGAGCAAAGCTGACCTAAGAGCCGTAAAAACTTGGCCATTCCCAGCAGAACAAGTGACTCAGTTGAAATGTCACTGTGGAAACAGAAGCCCTGACTCACCCTCAGCTGGGCGGTGGCACCGGCAGAGGTGATGCCACAGCAGGGCAGTGACAAGTCCGTGATCCCGAAGGCAGGAAAGGTTTAAGTGGCAGCAGGAGATGCTCATCCCAAACACGAGGCAGAAGCAAGGCCAGCCTTCCCTGCCGGGTGCTTTTCCCCCAACAAAGCCCCCGTTTGTTAGCAGCAGGGAGCAGCTTAGCTGGCTGAGGTAACACATCCTGCCTGCTCTCCTCATACAATAGGCAGCACTCGCTGCCAGGAAAAACGGAGGAATCGGCAGCTCCCTTCCAAAACAAGACATCCACAATTAGATGACAACTGCCCTTCCAAAAGGTTTGCCTTCCAACACTTGCCAAGACAAACTTCGTAGAAAACACATCTTCAAGGTGTCCCAGGATCATGAGCTCACTCTTCCCTCTCTGACCTCCTGCTCAATTTTTTCAGGAGGAAACCAGCACAAGCCAAGGTAAGTATCAACAGTCTGAAGTGGGTTTTAAATGCTGAGAATAACTCGGAGAAAACTGTCAGGTGACAATCAGCACTTTCAGTATTAGTGTGCAGGGAACATCACACACAACCAGCCACCAGGACCTTCAGTTTGCCTCCTGCCTCCACTCCTCACTCACATTAACCCTGTAAACTTCTGCACAAGTGTTAGAGTTGGTTTCACTGTAGATCTGGTGATAATGGATGCTGCAGTGATTCAGAATCAAAGGGGCTGTACTGGAGCTACAGCTCCTGTGCTCCCAGTCCTTTAGAAGGGCTTTAAAAATGGGGCATCACCTCCAAGGCACCCAAATGTTCCCCTGATCCAGACACCTCGGAGCTGCACAACCAGAATTGGTGCCTCAATAAACGGACAAAGATTTTCTGCCCCTTTGCCTCCTTTCTTCATTTTCTTCACCGAGTTCTCAGGCCGTGCTGGGTCACTCAGGGCAAAGGCCACAGCTTTGATCTCGGGTGTAACCTCGGCCCTAAGGAAAGGCAGAGCAGCCTTTGGGGGAAGATCATCATCCTAAAAGCCAAGTGGAACGTTCCTGTGCAGAGCAGGGAAACCCACGGCAGGCTGTTCACAAACAACAAAGACCATTCCTGCCTTGCTGATGGATCCAAGGAGGTAACTGAGCCCTTAGAACGGGCACAGCTCCAGCCAAATCCTATTTAGGGGCCACCCTCACAGGGCCAGGGTTGGGGTCTGCACAGCTCCCCCGGGAAACACACAGTATTTCAGTATCACAGCCTGAGAATTACACCTCACACAGCCCAGTCCGTGTAACAAACCTGGGGAGGGAACTCTGAGCCACAGCGCTGCACATTTGAGACACATTCTATAAGCAGAAATACAGTTGTGGTTGAAATGTAGAACCGTGTACAAGGCAGTTTTGTTTGAGGGAGGAAGTGATGTTTCAGGCAGCAACAGCTTGTGATCAGTCCAACAGCTTGCAAACTTAAATTAAAATTTACAGTTCAGCGCTTCCAGTTACTGTCCCAGCAAATCAGACCCTGATTGCTGATCTGCTGTTTCATACCATGGGCAAAGTTGTAGCTATTAAAGCTCCCCAGATATTCTTTTTGATTTTGAAAACCCCCAAATCTCCCCCCTCTGTCAGGCCAACACAACAATGTGGCTTCTTTAAAAACGCCATTTAATTTGTGAAAGTATGAATAGCTTCTGAAGGAAAAGCAAAGTGCTGCTGCAGGGGATTAACATTCTAACTGCTTAAATCCAGGCAGGAGGAAATCGAGCAGTGGTCTCTGTTGTGTCCCCCAAAGTAAAAACCCCTATGAGCATCTGTCATAAACCAGAGATAAAAAACACCAAAGAACCTGAAACAAAGCAAAGCTACACCCCAAACTTCCTAAGCTTATTAATTCATAATGCATTTTCTATGCCTTGCTTTACCCCCATAAGTATGACTATAAATATTTCTCTAGCACAGACTGCGAACTTTCCAAACATGACAGTTTATTAATATAAATAATTAAAAAAAAAAACAACAAAGACCCTCCATATCATGTCTTGGTAAATAAGTTTTAAATACTTTTACTGCACCAGAACAGGGGAAATGCGTCCCTCTCAGCAAAACAGCAGCTATTTAAAAATCAGCTCAAACTGCTCAGGGAACTGCACCCCGGGGCCAACATTCCACCAGCAGAGGTGACATCAGCTGGCAGAGCTGCTGACACAAGTGGCCGTGTCCTGCCTCCCTCCCTCCTGCCAGGAGCATCCTCCCCAAAACCCACGGGGCTGCAATAACCCCTCCCGAGCAGAGGTGCCAGCACACAGAGTGGGAAGGGGTGGAAGGGCAGCTCAGAAATGCAGCACTGCCTGATGCCGAGGATGGCTCTGAACAACGACGTGGCTCAGGGATCCTCTGGCAGCGTTTGGGTTTGAGCAATACCCAGTCCTGCTGCCAAACCACCTGCTGAACATGAAAGCTCCACGTCTGAGAAGGGAATAAAACAACCCCCAAAACACCCTCAAACACCTCCCGAATTCCCGAGCAGGTGGATTGACACAAACTCAGGAGGTCTTTAAATTCCTGGATTTCTTTTCCCAGAAGTGCCACATTGTCAATCCCTGTAAAAGCCTCCAAAGGTAACGCTGCTCTTATTTAATGCACTGCCCAGCCAGGCCTATTTTAAGTTTGGGGATTCACAAAACTGGCAAGAGAAAGCCTTGGAAAAGGAACTAAACTGAATCAACACAAGAACCAGAACAAGGAAACGCAGAAAAGGCAGAACAACGAAGCAGGAATAGAAAGTCAGGCCGCAAAAAGGAGCTGGAAGCTTTGAAACAACAGTAAAAAGAGTTGCAGAAAATCACCGAGTGACAAACCAGCAGCATTCCCTACGGCCAGGGTTTCACAAGGGAGCCTTTGCACTGATTTCCTGAGCTCATGTTCCAGCAGCGGGAAGGCGAGTGTGTGCCCCAGCCCGGTGCCCCCCCTGCCCCTTCCCGGGACCCAGCCTGGCCACAGCCAACCCAGGAGCACATGGACGTGTCCAACAGGCAGAGCTGGGCCATTCCCACCCTGCCATGAGGCTTTTCTGCCCTCCCAGCACCCATCTGACAGTGAACTCCCCGGCTGGGCTGCAGGGAAGGGAGCGGGAGCCTCGCACAAACCAAGGGTTGTTATTGTGCACTTCCACACTGGCTTGGATCTGCTGTTACAAAACCAGGATTACATTATCCTGCTGTTCCATTCCCATGAAAAGTCTCAGCTCAGGACACTTAATCTGCGTGTTAAATGGGCTGAACGCTCGGCCCAGACACAAGCTGTGAGTTCAGCTCACAATTCACGTTTCTGGGTGATAACACCAGCTTGCTGGGCTCTTCTCCTGCAGGGAACAAACCTTTAAATCAGGGCACTGATGTTTCCAACAAGTGTGTTATAATTAAATTACAGATGCCAAAGGTGTGCATTTGAGTAACCGCTGTGCTTTCCACAGCCACGTCCCAGCTGTGACTGGGATCCCTGGACTTCACTTCCCTGGCACTGGTTAAAGCAGCTTTTTGTAGCCTTAAAACAGTGTCACCGCAGATGTGATCAGCTGTGCACACCCCAGTTCAGCAGTGACCTGCCTTCCCAGAGCAAAGGAGCTGGACAAGTCACCACTCCTGCTGATTTTAATTTCCACTCTGGAAACGCCACTGGGATCTTGAGAAACATCCACCGAGGTTATCTAGATGGAAACCTCAGGGCAGCAATGTCGAGCACAGGACAACTTGCAAGACAGAAGGGAAAAGCTCCTTCACTGCTCCTTGTCCCCCGGCCCCGATGTGGCCATGCAGAGCTCTTTGATTCACTCCCTGTCACTCACTCCAGGATGTTCCTGTCACGCTGCAATGCCATTAACCTCACCACAAAACAATCCCTGTCAGGGAAAAGGCTCCACCTCGCTGAGACAGGCACTTGTGACCTCACCCAGCTGGCCCAGGATCCTGGAGTTGGTTTCCTGGTGAGAGGCAGCGCTGGCCAAGCAGAAGACACCACAACTATCCCAACTATCCCACGGATCAGGCATGGAACAGACACTACAAATGCAGAGCTTTGGGGGCAATTTGGTTCCCAAGGAATAAATTTAACCTAAAATCACAGAATCCTGGGATGGTTTGGGCTGGAAGGGACCTTAAAGGTCACCTTGTCACAGGCATGGACACACCATCCCAGGCTGCTCCAGCCTGGCCTTGGACACTTCCAGGGATCCAGGGGCAGCCACAGCCTCTCTGGGAACCTGTGCCAGGGCCTCCCCACCCTCCCAGGGAAGGATTTATTCTGTACATCCAACCTAAATTTCCCCTTTTTCAGCCAGAGCCCATTACTCCTTGTCCCGTCACTGCAGCTCCTTATGAAACAATCTAATTAAAATCATCTAATGCAGTCAATAAATCAATGCAGCTGCAAGTGACACCCCAGAGTTCCCTATTTCTCCCTGTCCAGACACCCTGTGTCTGCCTGTAAGTGCTGCCTGTTGGCAAGGACCCAACTCAGCCCTCAAGACTCATCCCCACAACAACCCAGGGGCACTGAAGGACAAGGGGACAGAGCACAGGAACCTGCTAAAATCACTCCAAGTGTCACCACCAGCGTGAAGACATTCTGTTCTGAATGACCGAAATCTGACTTCCTTCCTCAGTTTCATTGGTGTTTAATTAACCTCCCCCAGGTCTCAGATCAGAGCTGTACCTCAGCCAAATGTCTCCTCAGGTCAGGCCCAGGGCCACCAGATGTTTTGACGTTTGAGGTTCTCCTGAAATGCCCCCTGAAAATGGTGCAGCTTCATTTAAATTACAACCCCTTTCTTTATGGAAACGGCACACAATATTAAAAAACATTTCTAACACACTTATTTCCATGTTCTAAGACACTCAAGGCCCTCCTAAAGAGGCCCTGTTCTTTGGCATTGCTGATACAATGACCTCCAAAGAGCAGCTCTGGCCCCAGATAATCATCATGACCTAAAAATACCAGGCAAGTGTCTAAGAAATACACTTGGAATTGATGGAAGCCAGTGTATCCCATTACAGCATCAGGCTGGAACAGCCCGTGACATCACGCCCAGCTCCTGCAGTAGATCAAATCATCACTATTTTAACTCTGGGCATAACCTACTAAAATTATTTGCACTGCAGACCCACCATCAGATCAAGGAAGACTCGAGGAATCACAGCTTTACCCCCAGAGGTGAGGATTATTTTGTTTATATGAGTAAATATCAGGAGGAAAAAGGCACTTCCCAAGCAAAACGAGGCTTTATTCATCATTTGAAGGCAATGGGACAGACACTGTCCTGATCCCCCAGCAGGGCAGGGAGCCCAAGCTGACCCCACCAGAACAGATCCCACCGTGTCTGTGTGTGGATATTTTATCAGTCCTCTCATCTGTGTCACAAACAGAGCCAAGGGGGAAGGGGACGTGCATGCAAGGGCACAATTAATATTTCCCAAATCCCTGAGTCTGGAATTTTTTCATTTCTTGTGAATCTCAAGTATTTTTACCCACTGCCCACTCAGCACCTGACACACACAAAGTTATATAAAAACTTTCTTCTTCTGACCAAAATGTTTTAGCTGGTTCCTTACTGGAATTCACAACATTTTATTAAGGCATCTTCAAGTCTGTCGTTCTGTTTTCCCTGGAGAAGTGAAGGCTCTGGAGTGACCCCATTGTGGCCTTGCAGGACCAGAACAGAGGGGACAAGAAGGATGGAGGGGACAAGGGGCAATGGCAAGGGGACAAGGGGCAATGCCTTTGAAGTGACAGGGGGAGGCTCAGATGGGACACTGGGAAGTTGGGACACCAGAACAGAGGGGACAAGGGGCAATGGCCAGGGGACAAGGGGCAATGGCTTTGAAGTGACAGGGGGAGGCTCAGATGGGACACTGGGAAGGCCCGGGGCTCTCAGAAGCCACCCCTGGGTCAGAGCAGGATCCACAAGGACATGTGTGGGAAATGTCACCCACAGGATACCCAAGTCCCACACCCTTCCCACGTCACTGCTCCTGGACACGGGCAAGGCATTCCCAGGGTTTCATGTGGTCTGGGAGCGCATCACAAGCAAGGAGGCTTTGAAAACGAGGGCTGAGCACATCCTTACTCATCGATCCCAAACCTGTCACTGCCCTTGTCACGGCACACGTTGTGTAGAGGAAGAAGTTTCTTGAAAACACAACGTAATTTCAGTTTCTGACGTTCGGGATTCTCAACGACCTGGACTTCAAACGTGAGATCACCTCGGTGCCCAAGGAATTAAGAGATCCTGATACACTGATTGCCTTCACAAAACCTCGAGGGAAGCCAAAGAACGCAGTGTTTTATCTCCTGTTCTCCCCCTGGCAGCCCAGAGCTCCCCAGGGGCAGCACTTGGGCCTCACGGGGCTCCACCACAACAGCAACTGCACAAAGTCACTCCGAGCTCCTCACCTCGGGTGAGTTCAGGTGGTTTGACCTTCGCCTGCAGCAATCTGCTCTGAGGGGGGTGTCAATCAATGGGAACCACAGACACACTCACAAAATTCAAATGACCCAACTTACATCCCTATCTCTGTATTTCTGGCATTATTTACATAATCCGTGATTTTTATTGTTGGTGGCTGTGATAAAACAGGCACAAACACCCTGCCCAGTGCCAAGCCTCCCCACAGGCAGAAGGCCCAGACTGACAACATGCTTTTCTATAACTGGCACCTTGTCCTGGCACAAAAATCCTATTCCCGAGCACGACATTGTGTCCCCAAAGGGTGCAGGAAACATAAAACACAGGGATGCCCAGGGACTCTGCCGCTCCTGCTCAGGCTGAGCAGCGCCCAGGGGCACCAGAGCCTTGGGGATGGGAAGTTCTGTGCCCTGCAGAGCGTGGGGGGCACTGCCCACCCTGCCCACCCAACCATCCCTGCCCCAAATCCTGCCAGGGACACCCTTCCCCTGAGTCAGTCCCCCACAGACAGCCAGGGCAATCTGCTCATTGAGGAGACCTGGAACTTCATCGGGAGATAAACAGGAAATGCTTGAGATAACAATTATAAACACTGAAACGAGCTTTTGCTTTTCATGAGCACCCAGAGGGAGACAAATGCCAGCCACAAGCCCCGGCACAAACCCTCTCCCCCTGGCCATAAATATTCCATATTTCAGTGCTATTTATCACATCTTTGCCAAACACAACAAGCCCTGCAAGTAAATAACACTTAGCGGATATTTAACTTGTTTTAAAGGATGTTTGGGTGAACTAGAAGTTTTCAAATACTGGCGTCACACTCCTATTTTCTCCCCACACAAGAACTAGAAAACACTAAAGAAGAATTTCTTGGATATTAAATGGCACTGTAGAGTTGATATTGATGGGAATATTCTGGAATAACAGATGAGTGCACTCTTGTTCTACTACCCTGGATGCTTGAAAAAGTGAGTTTCAAAGCACTA
>WEKX01011494.1:0-38525 GCA_013390025.1 Pitta sordida
GCCCCACAGCCCCCGCGCAGCCCCCATTAGCATCCCCGCACGCCCGGCCCCCTGCCCAGCCTTGAACTTGGCCATGCCGGACTGCGCTCCTTCTGCCTGCCTGGGCTTGCACAATGCCGGCCTTGACCCATTGTTTGCTTTTTGCGGATTTCAGCTGGGAAAGCGGCCACCTCGCGCAGCCTGCCCCGAGCACGCCGGGAGCGGGGCACAATGGGGAACCCTGCTCTGCAGGCAGAAGGGCTCCAAATCATTTGAGAGACATATTCATTATATTCTTTCACGGGGGTCTGTTTGCATTGGGCTTAGCGGTTACTTCCCAGACGGGTTTCAGACCAAATAAAGATCATTGAGCAGCGAGGGATTCGCTCAGGCTTTCAGGGAAATGTGCCTGATGCAGGGCACGATGCAGCCCGGCCACTTGGCTCTCGGCTGTTCCCACTTCCCTGTTGATTTGCCTGGGTTTATTTTGTGCCCATTGGCTCCTCCATCTCGAGATTGCACCAAATCACACAGCTCACTTTTGCAAAAGGGAGAGTTTATTTTCAACATGGCATGGGGGGTGGGATTTCAATGGGAGAGAATTACAGGCAGAACATTTCTCTTACAGGAACAGAGAGGGTGCAATACAACAGCAACGGGGCTGTCTGGCCTGGACAGGCTCATGGTCCTCTGGGCCACAAGCACAGCGCCTTCAGGAAGGCTGTGCTCCCACAGCTCCACAGACCCAGGGATCAAGAGCAGCAAGGACAGAGCTCTGCTCTCTGAGCAAAGCTGAGGGCTAAAAGCTCCCTCCAACCTTCACACACCTGGTATTTCGCCAGAGACTGGCTCAGATCTGTCCAAGTGCTTTCATCCTGCTCTGGGTTATTGAGGGCAGGAAGGCAATGTACAGGAGTGATGTGGGATGATCCCTTGGCATCTTGTGTTGCCCTGGCTCCCTCCCCATGGCTGGACTGGTGTGATTCAAAGTGATGCAGAAACCCGCTGTGTTCATGAGTCAAAGCTGCCTCCTCTCTGGGACCAGTGGAGAAGCAGGTTGGGATCCTCCTGGAGGAACTTGGAGAAGTCAGATGGCAAGTCAAAGCAGGCGGTAGCGAACTGCAAGAAGGAACTCACAGGCTTGAACTGTCTCTTCTCCACTTGCTGGGATCTAGGAATTAAAGAAAAAAAAATGAGTGGTTATGATCTGTCAGGGAAATAGTCTGGCAGCACTTGGTTGAGAACAGACCAACTTGTCTCACTGATGGAGCAAAATTCCAATCCCCTTTCCCTCCTCATCACACCTCTCACAGCTCTGGACCACCTTCCCCCCTCCCCAAGTGGGAAAACCTTGGTCCCCAAGATGCCAAGCTTACCCTGTGCCTGCCTCAATCCCCTACCTCTCCCTGCCCCGCACACCGACCGCGAGCCAGGGGAAGGCTCACCGCTTGTCCTTCCTCCCTAGGCTTTGGGGCATGGGATTACTCTGCATGTCAGAGCCACTAAAGGCACAGCCCTCTGATGTTTTAATCTTCGTGTTAACTTTCCCTGCCCTCAGCGCCCTTGCCTGCCTGGAGAAAGTGATACCAAGCCACTGAGCTGGAGCCAAAGCTGTGATGCTCAGTAAAAGTCCCCTTCTCAGCTTTCCTTGCACCTCCCATGCTTTGCCCCATACACCTTGCAGCATATTCTCCTCCATTTTTCCTGATTTTTTTCCTCTATTTCCTTTGCACTTTATCCATGTCGCGCACATATTCCCTAGCCCCCAAACCAGCTCCATCCCTTCATTGTCCTCCCTTTGCTTTGCCTAAAAACTGTTCCGTCGGAAGAGGAAACGACTAGTATCAGTAATCCTTGAGTGCACTTGGATCCAGAGTGCGAAAGGAACCATCAGATGGCTAATTTATTCTTTTTATTGCATCAAATTGTAATTTTATAAAATATTGCAAATTTTATAAAATATTTGCAAGCCCATTTTAAGAGATAAATCTTCTGTGTGGCTCTCTAATGAGCCGCCCTGGGAGTAGCCAGCATGTGATCTGCTGTAGGTCGCACCACAACGTTCCCAGGCTGTGACTGGATGAACCACCGTAACTCTTTGAACTGTGCAAATACTTTACACTCTGGGGTCCAGGCTGCAATTTTCATGGGTATTTTTTCTCTCTCTTAAAAATAGATCTTCTGTAACCCCTTTATTGCAATATTCATAACATACTTGATGGAAATCCAAGGAAAATCCCTTCCTTTTTTCAAATTTGAAGCAAGCCCAAAACTTAAGAGAGGCAGAGGCCAAACCCACCTCGTGTGCAGGCTTGGGGAAGGACCATAGCCTGTCTCTGGAAAATTAGGGTGCCAAGAGGACAGATCTCATGCTGACGTGCATATAGAGAGATCCTGCAAGAAGCCAAGGCTCAGCACTTCTTTATCCTATGTGAGATTAGGAGTCATCCCTAAGGTCCCCACAAGGCTGGCAACGATGCTGAGGTCAGGGCAGACAAGATCTGAATGATGATGGGCATTTTTGCAAGCCCAGGAGAGGACGAGGAGGCCAAATCCTTGCGCTCACCAGGGAAAAAGCCTTAACATGGCAGGTAATGCCCCCTGCCTTCTGCAGGGGTGAGCTTTCTGTGGCCTATAGAGAAACTTCTCTGTGGCGTGGATAGAGAGAATGCTCCTTGGTACCCAACATCAACCCACCCTGGAAATTATCCCCGCCTGCCTGGTGGGTTTGCACCTTCTGGCACCCAGTAACTGAGGGCAGGAGGGGATGGACTGATCCAACTGATTTGACATAAGCTTTAGGAAAGTCCTAATCTCTTGCATTCACTTTCTCTGCAGTCACAGTTCAGCCCCGCAAAAGGCTGAAGGTGCCTACAAAAATAGGGCTCCATCAGGACCTGATCCCAGCCCAGCACTGTCTTCCTTCTCCAATGCCCTGCATGGGAATAACGTCCCACAAAGTAGCATGTGGATTTATTATCATTCTTTAAAAAAAAAACAAACCCATGTGTAAATAATTGAAATTACAGCTCAGCCTCTGCCCCAAGACTTGCTCCTGTGCCTCCTTGTGTCCTTACAAAGCCAGCACTGAGGTTTATAAGCTGACAAACTGCCCCGCCACAGCAATTCTGGGCGGTGGAAAGTGAAAAAAACCCTCAAATAATGGTAAATGGATGCAGAACGCTCTGCCTAATCAGATTCCTATCCCCTATTGAGGCCAGGAAGGAGGGACCCCGCTCCTCCCCTGCCCTCAGCCCAGCCTCCGCTTCACCGGCTCACACGGAGAAACTTTCTGGACAATTTAATCTCGCCAGGGTGTTACTTAGAAAAACCTTTTTCACTGTCAATTTTTTTCCTCCCTTCCTTCCACCCTCAGCCCCCCTTTTTTTTTTCTTCCCTCCCAGCCTTGATTGAATTTTGCAAGCCCCTGATATCTTTCTTTTTTGTAGGGATGCACGCTGCTTATGCAAATACCAGCCTTTCATACCAACCTCCCTGGCTCAAGCCCTCCAACTTGAATGTGACCAAAAGCTGTGCTCTCCCCTGCTAACTCCTTAGCACAATTACACCTCCATTCTGCTCCAGGGGCCCGAGGAGGGGTGAAAAAAAATCATTTTAAACTAATAACACGTGCTGTTTGCTTTGGATAATTACAAGGGAGCTTCGGCTTCTAAGAGCTATGAAATATTCTGTTCAGCGGGGCGGGAGGGAGGCTCCGTGTTACGCCTACGCTGTGAGTTTTATCTCCTGGCGGAGATGCTTGTGCGGCCTCTCGAGGCTCCCTCCATCTCGTGCTCATCCTCTGCACCTGGGCAAGCATTTACATTTCCTACGGAGGAACTTCTTGGCGCTTTGGGCTACAGGAGAGAGGAGAAGGCGGCTGACATTTTCCTTATCTCAAGTTACAATTTCCTGCAAGCATCAAGATAATAAAACATCGGCGATGGGCAAGATGAGTGAAATGAATGCGCCGGCTGGCTCTCCCGCGGCAGCGCGGGAAGGACTAGGGAGAAAGGACACCCAGGGGATGCGGCTGCTCTGCTGGCTCTTGTTTGCATCGTGGCCCTGACGTTATTGTCCTCCTGCCTTGTCTGCTGGGGAAGTTTATGTGGAGGGCTTTTGCTGGGGCAAGGAGGAGGAGGGGAGTTTTCCCCAAAAGCACCCAGGAATCTGTCAAAAGAGGGACAGAAAAGAGAAGAAGAAGAAGAAGGGAGACAGAGAGTGGGAACGTCAAGGACCCCTGACTAATGAATAGCAAGTTTGCCCTTGAACCTCCCTGGGCTTTGCCATTCCCAGGCTCCAAACAAGGGCTGATGCATGCTTGGGCCCAGCTGCAGGGGGACCGGGCTATGGTTCATCTCAGACACTTTGACAGCCCGGGCCTTTTCCCCACATAGCTCAGACTCGCCTAACTACTCCCCTGGCAACAGCTCAGTGCAGGAACCTGCGCTGAGGCCCTGCCTGCTGCATACAGAAGTACGAGGAGGAGGAGGAGGGGAGCCGCTGGGAGAAATTAGCTGGAGACTGGCTTAACCCATCAAATGCTGGGCAGGCATCGCCAGACCCACCACCCGTTACTCAGCCCCAGCATCCTCCACTCATCCCTGGCTCACTGGCAAGTATCCACAGTGGAGCAGGAGAGGGGCAGTGGTGGGTTAGATGCATCAATTTGCTGTGTATCCCAAATCCCATGACCTGCTGCTTCACCATGACACAGAGCCTCGCACATGGTGAGACCAAAGGTCCTCATGGTGGCAGGGATGTAGGAGGGAGCCAAAATAGCCAGCTGGAAAAGCCCACGGGACACTGAACAGAAAGGGCATGGCTTCATCCCAGTGTGGCAGGACAGGGCATCCCTCCTTGCCAGCCAAAAAGAGGGCAAGGGCTAGATGAGAGGCACAAACCTGCCCCAGCCATTCTTTCTGCATTGCAGATCAAAGGCTGGGGACAAGCTGGCCTTGGGGGTCTGCACTGAATGGCCGGGGAGAACAGGCACGAGCACCCAGCGGCTCTAAAATGCGACTCAGAAACGTTCCCACATCCCAGCCCCATATAAATCAAGGGGGGAAAAAAGGGGGAGCTCTGTCCCAGCCTCCGTTTTTACAGAGCATCTTTCATGTGCAGACCCTGAGAGAGAGGGCTTTGCCGAGCTTGTTAAGGATGGCTCCTGCGCCAGGCAGAGAGGGGGATGCACCATATGGAGAGGAGAAAAAGAAAAGGGGACACTGAAAATGGAAAATTATGCAAAGCAGGAGGAGAGGCGCTGGGGGAAAGGGGGGAGGGAGGCAAGGAGGAGGTGGGGGATGGGGAGAAGGGAGGCTGGAAGGGAGCCCTGACTTGGGGGACACCACAAGCTGAAGGCAGCAGGAGGGACAGAAATTTCCAGTGATCGGTGCACGAGAGCCCTTGGCACCCTTGGGTGCTGTCACTGAGGGGCAGTTTTCCAGCCTGGCCTTTACTGAGCACGTTTGGGCAGTGCCAGGGTGATGCTTGGCTGGACTGTGGTGGGTGCACTCTCTTCCTGAGCTGTGCCACACTGGGAGATGCAGCAAAACAGGGTCCTTGGCGACCTACTTCACAGGTGTTCTTAGGACCTCCATTACTGTGACAATGAGGTTACAAGCAAACATTACGGGTTTTGGTCATGATTTTTCCTTTTCATCAATCACAAAAACTGGACCCACATATCAAGGTACCAGGGCATTGTAAGAAACAGCCCTGACCACCAGCAACAATAGTAAGGGCTCAAATCGGCCCTGGGTCTCAGCTGCTCGTGCAGTCATGGGGGAAGTTTGGGTGAGTCTACGCAGAATTCAAATGACACTGACAAAGCTATTCCCTTCCCCCTGGACCCTACAGACTCCTGGTGCCACCGAGTGAGCTGTAGGCTCAGTGTGGTTCAATGATACTATGCAGGCATGCTAGTCCCTTGCATGTGTTACTGCCCAGTTTGTGCTCAAATTCCAGCACCTGGCCTAACATGATGTTTGGAGAAATGACTCAGCTCTTCCCAACTCAGTTGTGGATCTCTTTTTCTCTACCCTGGCAACATTGGTTATCTTTGGGAAGCCACCCACCCTGTCACTGTGACAGCTTCTTTATCCCAAAGCCACCCTGTGCCTCAAATTTGCAGGAAGCTGCTGACTCTGTCATGCGCCACAATAACCTTGTACATCCTCACTCAGTGGAAGCCCCCTTCTCCAGCCCATCTTTCACCTCAGCATGAAAAGCTACCCAGTTGGTCCTCCAAATCCCCCAAGATAGATGTCGTTCTGTGACCCCTGCTTCATCTCCTCCATCTCATTTCTATCTACCCTCTCAGTGGCTTTTGTTCAGAGCAGCCAGTGCTTCACCTTCACTCTCTTCAGCATCACCTGACATCACTGCTCCTAGCTCCAACCTCTTGCCCCTGTAACAGAGCCTCTTGGCCTTTGATCTCACACCCATATCTACCATGTTGTTCCTTTTTTTAGCTCCTTCTCTGGTTTGTTGCATTAGGAAACCTTCTCTTGATGCAACCCAAACAGATGTCTCCATTAATCCCATCTACCATCCTTCCCTCCATTCACCATCAGCAAATTTACCATCTCCCTACGCCTCCGTCTCCCTACACCTCCAAACCCTTGTTTCAGGCAGGTATGGGGCAGATTCACATGGGGCCAGTGCATGGAGATGGGCTGGTACACAGCATGTACCTGCAGAGATGGGCATGCTTGCCCTGGCATACATGTGTTCCTGCCTACACATGCCAACACCTACATGTTCCTGCCCACATTCCCGCTCATGGATCCAAGGCTGTGGGATTTCAAGGGAAGCTCTTGTTCTCCACTGGGACAGAGGTATTTTCTGCACAACACGGCTGCAGGTTGAGATTTGGGTTCTTTGGTCTTAGAGTCACCAGACTAAAAAGATGCTGTGTCCATCTAGTTTGTTCACGAGCCATGCCCTGGAGTAAGGCCGTGTGTGCCAGATCCTCAGTAAAGCCCTGGAATAAGCTGTAGGCACTGAAGAGAATTCATCTAAGCAGCATAGAAAGAAAAATAGCAAAAAATAAAGTTCATGGGGGCACAGGGAAAACAGAGCTTCCACCCACAGAACAGCTGTGTGGGGCTCCAGAGACAGGCAGGCAATGCAGGAGATGTTTTAGAGCTTGCTTCCAAGATGATGCATTTGCAACTGCTTCCCTTCTGCAACCACTGGAGGTAAACTGATCTACTTGCCCTGCAGAGACATGTTTTAATCTTCAGGTAAAGGTACATGTTCTGGGGTGCTTTAAGGCTGGCCACCTTGGCAGAATGATGCAAGTATGAGGTGTGCCTTCATGGGAGAGGAAGAAAAGGGATCCCTTGGTATCCTGACACAGGCTAGAAACTGCCCCTCCACAAATGAGCCCAGGCAGAGGGGCTGTTTGGTGTTCTCACTGCAAATTCCCACCTGCTAAGAATGGGTGGTGTGGGGGGAGCAGATGGGATTCAGGGTGTCCTTTGGATCAGGCTGGCTTCAGCTGCTGGAAGCTGAATCATTTCCAAGGAGGATACGGCAAGAACAGTGAGTCCTGCCCAAGTGACGGTCCAAAACACTGGCACTTCGTCCTGATTCAACCTCACCCCAGATTCCTGCCCTTGGCATGCATCCAGGTTTCTTTCTCCTTGACCCATCTCCATCAAAAGAAGCGCTGTTACGGGTCTCTGCTCTGAGTTCCTAGTCTACAAATAGAAGCAAAGCAGTGCCTGCTCCAGAGCTGAACATTTCCACTAAACCCTATTTTGATGCCTGTCCCGGCCAAATAAATCTTTGGGGACTGTATCACTTGTATGAGATGTTAAATATTTCAGCCTCCAGCAATACAAGACACTGATACGATATTAAACTACACAATTGCTATATGCCCCTGCACTCCCACCTTGGCTGCAGAGATGCTTCACAAGGCCCATCTCCAGCAAATATTTCTCTGGATAGGGAGAGGGAGTTGGCTGCCTTGAGCTCTGGGGCACAATGTGTTCATTGGGCAGCAAAGCTGGCCCTGCCATCTCTCCCAGGGAAGCTGTACCATGGGAGTTGCTAAAACAGCATTTCATTTCCAAACAGGGCCCCAGAGACCTCTTGTGCAAGGGATTCAACAGAGCGAGGCGGGGTAGCACAGAACAAGGAGACACGACTCCAGGCTAAAAATAAGCCAGACCCCAGGTTTGATGGACCTTATTGCTCTACACCAGGGCTCAGGCTGGTCTGTCTCCTTGAATCAATGCAAATTTCTCCTATGCCGTCACTGATGGGGAAATGGCAAATTAGGATTTTTTCACCTCCCTCTTCCCCCCATTTCCCTCCCCTAACTCCTTTTCCGCATCATAAGCAAAGTCCTAATAAAGCTCCCATCCCCACTGCCAGCCCTGCACCATGCTCCCAGCAGAAAAGAGATGCAAAGCCACGCTTGGAATCTGATTCCCCGGCTTTAAACGCTGCTCTGCCAGCAAAGTGCGACTTGAAAGCTCCCCTGTCACAGTTACAAAGCTCCGAACAGCCCTTCCTCGGATAATCACGCTTATCTCCAGATTAAGAAAGAGAGACCTGCAGCTGAGGCTGGTCACATGGGCTGGGATGTGGGCAAATCTCTTTTAAACAATCCCCATATAGCTGTGACCTCCACCACAGTCCAAATACACTGTCCCTCAGTCCCACTCAAAAACCAGCTCTGGAGACATGACAGAGCATGTGAGAGGAGACCAGGCTGCAGAGGGGGGTGCAAGCAGGAAATCGTGGAGGAAGAGTGAAAAAGAATGGAGGAGGATGAGAAAGACTGAAGAAACAAGTAAAGAGAGGATGTGGTAGAGGGATAGGATGTGGTGGAGAGGCAGGAAGAGTCCATGAATGGAGGGGGAGGATGATGAAGGACAGGGAGGTCTCTGCTACTTTTCCTGTTGGGATTAGTTGTCCCTGCACTGTCCTCAGTTTAACTCTTCCCACTCTGTCCCTGCTGGCAACCCAGCCAGATTACGTGACTCCAGCTGTGCCAAGCAGCCTTGGCAGGGTGAGCACGTTACCTACTTTGCTGCCACAGATTCATTAAGAGGCTTTGCTTGTGTGGGAATAGTCATCCCAACACGGAAAGTTAAAAAACCCCTTTGGCAGATCAACCTGGTGAGGAGCTGTGACAAAGCGGTTTCCATAGCTCTGCCCAGAGTTTGGGAGCAGAATTAAGGAGAGATAGTGATGTGTGAACAGGAAAGGAGGGCAGAGGGGTGGGAGATCAGCTGGCAGGGGTCCCTAACATGGCCCCTGCTCAGAGACAAGGCACCAGACAAGGAGGGAATTGCAGGTTCTTCTTTGTGATTAAAGGCCACATTGCATCTGGGTCAGGCATGGATGACACATTCACCCTCTGCATAAATGAAAGGTCCGAGCAACCGCAGAGTGACTTTTTTCCAACAGCAGGTTCCCCTCTTACATCCATTTGGATTAACACAATTACTTCATGATGGAGGAGTCCAAACGGCTCTGAAATGGGCACAGAGGAATAGTGCTGGGCCTTCACCTCCCTGAGGATGCTGACACCGACCTGCTGGCACCGACCTGGGGCTTCCAGCCGCGGCCACTGGCTGCAGCTCGCCGGAGGGACTGCGGTGCTGCCTCCCTGGCTGCTCATTATTCACCCTGCGCAATTAGGCACCGCTGATAAGTCACATGAAATTGCCTTTGTTCTCCAACTGGAAGACGTGTATTTTCATGAGAGTCCCTTTCTCATGCACTGTACTGATGAGGTGCCCACTGTAGCCACATGCCAGCCCACTGCTGGCATGGCAGTGAGGATTTTGGGGCACTCTTTGGGCTGGCCACAAGTGCTTCCTCAGAGGTGCCCCACAGGTTGATGGGGAGGTGTAGCCTGGCCCTGCCAATGTTCCTGGACTTCTCTGAGCACAAAGCAGAGTTGCTCCTCCTGCAGCCCATTCTGCCCCACTGGGGGCTTGTCAGCTCTCCTCCAGGCAGGTGGATTTGTCGCTTCCTGGCTACTCTACCATCTCACCATGTCACATCCCAGCTTCCCTCCCAGTAGAAGAGGAAAGACCCGCGCAGCTGCAGAGCCTGCAGGAAAAGAGGTGTCAGTCCTTCCCAACTCAAATCCTGCTGATGCCAATGGCCACCTTACCTTGTTCATCAGGACCTTCCCTCTCCTCCTTGGACAGCCCACCAGGAGTCAATACCATGTTCTGCCATCTCCCACCCAGGTTCCCTGCAGGGCAAGCCTGCTTTCCATTCCTTCACTGCACCAGGAGCCAAGTGTGGAAGAGAAGGCAAAGCAAACAGGAGCCAAGATGAAGCTGTATGACACCAAACTCTACAGAAGGCAACCTGTGCTCCAGCAAAACTTGCCAAAATGATCTCACTTTAGAGCAGCCTTGGACCCTCTAAACCCTTTTGGCATCCAGCAGCTGCTCAGACACAGACAAGACCATGGGCAGAAAAGACACCTTGGCCCATTCAAGAGTATTTTCCCATTCTGCTCAAGAAATGTATGTGGGCTCTTAAGTCTTTTTGATTTAAGGGAAAGGATGCAAAATTAATTTAGAAAGGAAATTAATTAGATGTGAACTGGTGTTTACATCCTTACACATACAATGAATTCTTGTGCGAACCTACAGAATGCAGATGGATGGATGGATGATAACAGCACTCTAGGAATGACATTATGTGCTGGTCCATACACTGGGGATGTAGAAAGACTTTTCTCTGCATTGGTAATTAATAACTCTATCCTGAGTAAATGTTGATAAATCCTTTATAGCACACGTTATCTCTGTGTCTCCAACTCCCATTCTACATTTCCATTTGTCTGTTTTCCACTGCTCCACCCCTGGCACCCACATGCTTCACTTCCCTCTCATATTTTCTAACTGGTAGCAGGTTTGACTTCCTTTCTGGAGAAGCAAGTGGAGGTTTTGTTGTTGGAGCTTTGTGTGAGGGATCGCATGTGTATGTGCGTATACAAAGATGGATATAAATCCATTGGAAATAAATACCTTTTAAGGGACTTGAGAGAGAGATACACAGGGCAGAGGAGAAGAAAGAGTCTACAGACCCTCAGCCAGACAATCAGCCAAGATGAAGAGAAAGAGCCAGTGAACCAAAAAAAGCCTCAGTTCTCTTTTAAACTCCCTGTGATTTGCAAGGAAAACAGCAGATCCCATTGCTGGGAAGCCCAGCTCTGCCGATGCAACTCTCACCCCTTCCTCTCCCAGCTCCGCACAGCTCAATTACCCCATGCTGCCAGGCTGCCCTGAGCATCCCTCCACTACCCTGCATCTCCCCCACCGCCCAGACAGCTTTCACCAATGGAAGGAGTACAAATATATTCATTGGCACCTTATCAGACATGCATGCAAAACTAATTAACATGGGGAGACATGCAAGCTGCCACCCAGCCACAAATACACACCCACAAGCATGCACACACACACGCACGCATGCACAAGGCAACCCTTGTCTAGGGGGGACATTCAAAAGGCTTTGTCACTAATTTAGGCATCTGTCTCAGTCTGGTCTGGTCCTCCTGGCTAGGCTGGAGTTGTGGTTTTTTTCCCACTCTGTTTGACAATGCTGGGAACATGCCCGGAGACCCCTCATTCAAATCACCCCTTGACAATGGTCTCATTGTGTGAGCATATAGAAAAGGGAAAGGATGGGGGAGAAGATGTGGAAGGGGGGTAAGGAATTAAAATGTGAACCCAAGGAAGTGTTTACTAACACAAGCCTCGCAGCTGCCCCGTCTCTCCTCCACCCCCTTCTTCCGCCCCCAGCAGCTCCAATGGCCCAGCTTGTCCCCAGTGCAAGGCAGGCAGCGGGAAGTCAGGGCAGTGGGGTGGGAGCAGGAGCAGGGCTCAGGGAGCAGGGAGAAGTGCACAGAGCAGGGCAGAGGTGCACAGAGAGAAGACGGGCTGGAGGGATGAAGCCTAAGGCATTCAAGTCTTTAGCAGCAGGGGGGCAGGTACAGGTTAGAGAAGAGGAGATAGAGCAAGAGATGCCTTGGAGAGGATTAGGGACTTAAAATGTCCTGGGAAGGACATCTTCATGAAGGAGCAAGGGATTTGTTGATATAACCACTCCAAGGCTTTCCAGGCAGGAACAAAAAGTGTATAAACCTGGCCTTATGGATTTTGAGCAAGCAAGCAGCCTCACCACATGGTTTGGACTGCTCTCTTTGGTGCTGCTGCCAGACACGTTACAGTGTCAGAAGAAAGGGAAGGAGCAGCAGGGTGTGGGACCTGGGGGCTCAGGGGATGGATCAGACTCCCTACAGGATCCCACTATCTGCCTATTGCTAGTTATTAAATACCAGGTGGAAAAAAAAAAAGAAAAAGAAAAAATGCCTCAATGCCCGCACTAACCCCCAGTCATGTTTGTGGAAGGAAACAGCGAAGGTGCAGATGGGGGGTGTGAGCCCCCAGCCCCACCACACTTGGCTGGCCTCAGCAGATCCATTCATCTGGAAATGCTCATGAGCCGGCAGAGGGAATGCTCAGGAGCTGGGGAGGGGAAGAAGATGATGACAACGTTTTCCATATATGCAAATGCATCCGCACAAGATACCCAGAGGGAGACAAAACAAAGAGAGCTCAAAGAGGCTGGCTCTGAGACCCGCACAAAGCCAGATACCTCCGTAAACCTACAGTGTTTGCACGTGAGGACCTGTGTCATGCAAGATGTGATGCTGCCTAGAGGTTCCCTCTCATCTGAGCAGAAACCAGCCCAAAAATAACCTCGCTGAGGAGCCCAGTAAAAGCTGCAGAGACAAATGCCACAATCCCACATCCTCCTACACAAACAGATGCACCTTTGCAGTACAAAACTATTCGTGTCCATCAGATTAGTCAGAGAAGAGAAAAGCTGCGATGCAAACCCACATGAGCCCTGCCTCGGTGGGCAGAGGTATCCCAGTTCCTCCGATATGGCACCTGCAGCCAGATTCACCCCTCGGACCTTTGTGTGCTTTCCATAAGAGTAAAGCTAAGGGATTCCTGGACATTGCTATAAACCAGGCAGGGCGAAATGTCACACAAACCCCCAAGAACATGCACGAGGCAAAACGTTTCTTTCCCACAACCACTGTGACAAAACAAAAGTCACCTGTGCAAACACTTCTGCTTAAAAAAGGGAAACTACTGCCAAGTAAGCAAATCTGTGATTTTTATCCAAACAAGTGGTTGCGAGCAGTTTTATTGCCACATTCCTGTGCCCCAATACACAGGGATAAGCACTCAACACACAGCGACACACAGAGACTCAGGGACGGAGCTGTTGTTTTAATAGGGCAATGAAGACAGCAAATGAAATAAAACCCTACAGAGATCAGCTTGCAGGACTCAAGGCAGAGAAAAGCTATTTTACAGTAAAGGGAAACAAGGACACTCACGATTCTGCTCTCATTTCCAAGCTGTAAATTTGAGCAGCTTTTACTGAATGCAATTAAATCCTCACTTAGGGTTTAACCAGGTGAAGCTGAGGACAGACCTAGGTACCACCTATGGGTTCTTTCCCCCAACTTGCTTTGCAGAGATTAGCAGGACTTGAGAAAAAGTTGAGTGAAAAAGCAAGGGAATTCATAGACCCCGCCAATGTGGGCATTTCAAAGCCCCCTTCAGCACCTCTTGGCTGTTCTCTCCTTCACCAGTGATTTGCTGCTTCGCTTATGGAGCTTTGGCTGCAGGGAACAGTCAGTACCAGTCTGGTAAGCACAAAGACTCAAAGGTATTTGGGTATCTCTTCCCTTCTGCTTCTAATGGGAGCTGAAGACTTCAGCAAACCTCCAGCACATCCAGTTTCCTCTGATGTCTGATCCTTCCTTTCCAATACCCTTAGGGGTCCTAGTGTGGATCCCATGCAAGACCCTGGCAAGAAGCCATCCAAGACCCTCTGTTATTACCACCTATTTGACTATTCTTTAAATGTTTCTTTATTCTAAGACAGTGCGTTTCAAAGGGTTTTGCTCACCAGCACAGTCTAACACTCCTTTTTTTCATAATACAACTTTTCACCTACTTGCACCACACAGGTAAGGTCACCTCAGGGCTGTGACCTTAAGTCTATTCATGCTTTTCCCCTCAGAGGTTTGGAGGTATAAATCTCAACACCTCATTAAGCAGATCCCTCAGAACAGATTGCCTCACAACATAACTTTTCAGCTGGTCACTACGCACGAACAGATGATTTTACATGACATTTATTCATGCAAATTACAGAGGCTGTAGTCTGGTTACCCAGCAAGAGCATAAAAAATTACAGTTTAGATGCATAAATGCTGGCACCATCAGAGAAGACACGATGAGACTGGAAACACATCCTTGGGTTTCACACACAGTACAATAAAACTTAGAGCGAGTCCTCATCAGATGGGGATTTACCAGGAATGACCCCCCCAAAATCACCCATGAGAGGTAGAGAAAGGCACGTGGAAGACTCCAGGGGCTACAAAGAAATTAACTTCTCCCACTGCATGTGCAGGAACCTGCCATGGGGAGAGCACACGCAACATTTTACGTCACTCACAAAGCCTACTCTGTCCAATAAAGTGGGGAAGTAAAACAAAGCATGAAATCCAGGCATAAATTAGCATCCCTCTAGTCTAGCTTTATTTGTGCTGCTGCTGCTTCTGCTGCTGCTGCTGCTGCGGATTAGCATCTAGCTGGCTGACAGGCTGATAGGCAGACAGAAACAGGGAGAAATAAAAAAAAAAAATCACTAGGTGTCTTTTTTTTCCCCTATGGTTCCTGCGATGTGTGCCTTCAAAGTGCAGACAGTGTTCATCCCTTTAGGACCAGAATTTTTCTATCTTCCTGTGAGAGCAATAGGCTCTGCAGGAAAGCAAATCCCCCAGAGATGTTTGTGCCTGCGCCCTGTGGAGCCAGCACCCGTCATCTAACGCAAGCCCAGTGTGAACCCATCACATCCTCAGCCGGCATCCCTCCGGCATCCACAGCATCCTGCTACACAGAGTCAGAGCCCTTGGAGCAGTTACGGTGTGGGGTGGGAGACCTTGAGGACAGCATTTCGCTGCAGGCACACACAAGGAGCAGATGCCTCAGGATTAGCTCAGGATCATGTTCACCATCGCTTGGGGCAGCTGCTTCCTTCACTGCTTGCAGCCACGGCTGGGTTTGGTACCTGATCCCACATGACATGACCGGGATCTCACGCCGGCATCTCCTCTCAGTTTGTGTCAGAAATGTGTCACTGCCAGCTCCTCAGGCAGGAGGACCTGCAGAGAGCTTCCATTGGGCTGACACACAGCCTCCCGCTCCTCAGGGCTGCATGGCAAAATGAGTGGTCGTCACTGGAGACGTCCGTTCTCTCTGGGCTTGGTGGCCTCGTGCTCACCCACTCTTTCCAAGCACAGCTACGAAGGCACAGCACTAAAGAGGTGCCAGTCCTGATGGCCAAACCAGACAGCCCTGCCAAAGGACATATTTCTGCCCTAGCAACTTCAGGCAGCAGAGGGGAGCTGGGATGCTCCTCAACGAGACACTCGTGCCCAAACTGGGGAAACAACAGCAGCACATTTCACTGTGTTCAAAGCAAACTGCAAAGCCCATTTTCACCCTCATGGAGCCATTCATAGCTTGACTGGACTCTCAGGTCACAGGAGATTTCTAGTCCTTGCCTTTCATTTAAGGAGCCAAATACAGAGCTCAGTTTTTAGGCTATGGAAATCAAATTTTCAGCCATTTTCAAAGGTGGCCTAGAAAACACAGACTAATTCTGCACAGCCATAAAGCAAGTCCCTCAGGAGCACAGCACGCAGATCAAACACCTCATGTCCCTCTACCTGCTGATATGAATCTTCCTGAGTGGGTCTGATCAGAGGACACAAATGTTGAAAGTTCCTCATGACACAAAGAAACCCTCCTTGACAGAGTCCTTGCAGCTCCAAGCCCCTCAGCCAAGTGCAGTGGTGCCAGCAATCCCAGGCTGAGCCTAGTGGCTGGGCGCTGCATTTGGAGCATGGAGAAAGAAAAGCCTTGCTTGCAGCAGGCATCTCTGGCCAGTACTCCATGGCCAAATGGGTCAACACTCCCCAAAGGAGTCACAAGGGCACTCTGCAGGGTTTCAAGGCAGCTGCAGCTGAGAATAGCCCAAGCAAAGGGAATGTTCTTCCAGTCATGCCTTCCCTAGGAGCACTTGATCCAAGGCTGGAAGAAAGTACATCATCACCATCCTCATCCCACTGCACACAGTAAGACAGTCCCCTCTATACACCTACAGAGGCATCTATGGAAATATCCTGTGGTATCAGTAGTGCAGTTTCTTCTAGGGGCTAGGAAGGAAGGGAAGAAAGAAGATAATGTAGAAACCAGAGCCTTTGTTTCCCAGCACTCAGGCATGCTGCTGATTAGCAAAGACCAACCATTTCCTACCACATCCTCAAGTCTTGCAGCAGTAACTGGCATTTGGGAATGGGAAGGAGGCAGGGAGGCGAAGTCAGTCAGAGCCTACAGAAATGCAATGAGCTGCAGGAAAGATCTTCCTTCTGGAAGGGAACAGTCCCCTGATGGGCTCCCCAGCCAGCACTCATCTCCTCACCAAGCTCTCAGCTTGCTCTGACCCATCACCCATCCACCATTTACAAGCAAAATGAATCAGATGGGTCCCAGGCTCATAACCACCCATGAGTCCTCCATTTCTACTCTGCTCCTCAGTGCCATACCATTGGGAAGCACAGCCTGGGGACTGTGCAGGACCACAACTGCTTTAAATGCTGGTGAAGTCCAGGCTCATACATGCAGTTTGTCCTTCATTTTGGAGAGTTCCAGTACACTTTTGCATAAGATATATTTAAACCCACTCTGGTAATAACACATTCATACAAGCAGCTACTGGGACCAGGGCAATGCTTATGAAATGTATCGCAAATGGACTGAAGGAGCACATTCCCTTGAGACACTGGTCCAAGTGGCCCCTTGGGACATGTCTGAAGCAGCCCGGGGAGATCCATGAGGACACCACAGAGACAGCATCTCCTCCTCTGGCTCTCAAGCAGAGTCTTCCACAGCACTGCACACAGTATGTGAACTCTCAGTTAAAGCAAGGACCAAATAAATTTTAAAATGTGCTTCTTTTTTTTTTTTTCCCCAGTCTTGGCTGTGTGGAAGTCAGGTACTGTTTTTCAAGCTGCTCTCAGAATGAGACAGAGTCATACATGTCCACAGGCACAGCAGCGTCTGTACAGTTTGTCCCCATCGCCTCCAGAAGCATGTACACAGATGTGCATCCCTCACTTGGTCTCTTACAGAAGAGGGTGCCAGGGCCCAACATCACCATTTATTACCTTCCAGACCACAGACCTCTGTGTCCAAATGTCTCTGTGCTCAGGGCCATAAAACAGTGGCTGGGATTACTCCTGAGACCCAAGCCAGCCACTGTCCAACCCAGTGTGATCCATGACACTTCAAGTTGTCAGGCTCTCTTTCATTCCCTGTTCAGTGTTACGTAGCATTCTGGACTGTCAGCCTTGAGCTTTGAGTCTCAATCCCCAAAATTGCAAAGCCTCATTCCAAAGAATCAAGTATGTATTTGTAAGGATTTTTTCCCCAACTGGTAATGCCTGAACCCTACAAGGTCTTTGACTTATTTACAGAGTTTTCTCTGCAATTATGGTGTCCCTAAATACACAACTTGTTATCATAATTCTATTACTTTTAAGTGATAACTGAGACTTTTAAACAGTCTTTGATTACAGTTGCTGAGGGTTTGCAACAGACACCCCAAATCCCAAGCTTTGCACTAAAACCCCTGTGAATTATTCTAGTCCAGCCTTGCCAGCTGCTCTTCTACCCAAAAGGCACTTTCCCTGGAGAGCGGGATAGTAGAAGGGAAGAAAGCTGGAAAACAGCCATTTCTGGGACTACAAATGAAATCAGGAGGAACGGTCCCAAGAGCCTCTCCTAGCCTTGGCCACCAGCAGCAGCTACTTGTGAAGCTCACACCAAGTGAGAGCCAAAGGAAGAGACACATTGATCCTGCCTTGCTAGATTTTATGCCAAGCTTGTCAGCGAGGCATGCACAGCTTTGGCTGCCCAGGAAATGCAAACCTCTCCTTTGTGTGGCTTTCTGGACACCTCCTGCTGCCCTCCCTAAATCCCAAAGCCAGCAGCATCCCTTGCAAGGTGCACACCATGCCAGAGGCAGCAAAGACATGCTCCTCGCAGCCTCCTGGCCCCAGGCCTTCTGCCAACACCATCCCAATCTGGGGCATGCAGGCAAAAGAGCTGCCAGAGAAATCCATGCCAAGTAGCACTGAGCACGACCTTTCTGCTTTACAATGGTAACCTGAATCCTAAATACTGGATTTCTAGGCATGCATTAAAGCCATGAGACAATGGAGACGGCGAGCCTGGGGCTGGCTGCAAGCCAGCTCTGCGCTGGCCCTGCCAGCGCCCGATGTTTCCCGTTTCCTTCTTTTTTCCCCCTGGCAGATAAGGAAAGTCCTCCTAAGCCAGGAGGCAGGTGCATGCACAAGCTTACCCGTGACTTGGGGACTGTGCAGAAATCAGCCCCCGTGGAAGGTGGATGTTCAAGAAGAGCCGGAGAGGTGGTTGCCTCCTCTCTCTCACTCTCATATGAGTATTGCTTCTCCTTTAATTGGTTTCCTTCATGGCAGCCCTTTGCTAAATGTAATTATGCCAGGCTCCCTCCATCTGTCTGTGTTCAGGAAGAGCCATTGCTCTCACCGTTTTTATCTTCAATCTTTATTTCTGCATTAATCCTCCCTCTGCAGCTCACATACACTGTCCAGGACCTCCTGAGGACATACAGGCACCAAATGAAGAGCAGGATTTGGCCCTGGGTCTCTCCTGGCTGAAGGACATTTTTTCACAGGGAATCCCCCATACCTCAGTCACTGCCTCTAACATCTCCACCTCTCAGTGATACTGGCACAAGCTAGCCCTTGTGCAGACACTCAAAGGTTGTCTAGGAACCCGGGCAAGAGGAGATGGCTTGATTTTGTCTGCAGCACAGAAATATCTCTGCCTTTTCTTCCCAAGGCCAGTACATAAAGATAGCAAGATGTCTGCTCTAGTTGACATGGACCGCTTTTCACATGGAGACAGCATTCAGTCCTAAACTACCATGCTCATTTTCTTTCCCAGGAATGCAGACAGGGTGAACACAGCTGAGCACAGGGATTAACAAACCTCAGCTTCGCAAGGGCAGCTCACAGCTGCATGGCTGAGGCTGCAAAGTGCCCAATGCACCCAGAAGGATTTCACGCTTTGAGGTACATTACCCAAGGTCCTTACACCTTCCTCAGCTAGGGTAGACCTTGGGGGAAAACACCATTCTAAAAGAGCTGTTGGTTTATCGAGAGACCAAACCCAGCAACACAGACTCTGGGCAACCAAGCACCATCTGGTGATCACCGGCTCCTGACACAATAGCCCACGTTGGCATGTTTATGATAGAGACCAGAGGCGGATTCCCATTATCCCCATCAGATCCTGTGATGTGGTTTCAGGAGAAGGACCATGAGAAGCAGATGGGATGGCAGAAGAGAAAAGAACATAGTGAGACAGACAGACGGGAGAGATTTATATGAAGCTAAAGCGCATACCCATAAACATGGGCTAAGTAAATAGCATGTAAGTATGAAATTAAATGCAGGGAATCCATAGCATCCAGTAATCAGTCAAATATCTCCCTCACCTCTTTTTCAGTTTATCATTGGCATTTTAAAATGAGATATTTATGCCAATAAGTAAGCCAGTTGTATATTGTAACCCTGCAAATATTGGCTTGGATCTGAGAGATTCGTCCCGACAGACAATTCATTTTTACAGTTATTTTTGGACTCCCGTCTTTCGTGGAACACCGGCTCTCTGTGTTGGATTTTATGCCCCTGAAATGTATTTACAATGCATGGCATCTGTATTGTGCATTACACACTTAAATCATTGCATTTCATTCATCACTTGTAAAAAAAAAAATATTGCAATATCCTGAAGCTCCAAATACTCAAATTCAAAATATACTGCTGCGTTTTCAGAGTAATGCTGTAAAAATAACGTTGAATTTTTAGATAAAGGAGGGAAAATTGATCATGAAGAACATGGATTCCCAAGATTTGGGAAGAAGGGGAGTTTGGATTTCAAATCACAATAAACGGGAAAAAATAAAACTACAAGCTGAAAACCCCACAAAGGTTTATTTTCTAAACAAGAACATAGAAACATTTTGTCACTTAAACAAAGGGAGGAGGGCGGGGGAGGCTCTGCATCCTTGGCTTGCTCTCTGCAACGGACAAATACTATGAGAAACAAAACCCATGGCATAGTTAACAGGAGCTCAGCGCTTTAGAATTAATGATATGTAGTGTATTTAAGTTCCTTTTAGGGGAAGCCTTCTGCAATCATTGGGGGGGAAAAAAATCATGGTTTTAAAGGCTTCTGTCATTGTTGCCTATGAGCCGAAGAGAAAGGCGCTTTCTTTGTCATCCGGGGGTTTATGGCAACACCTTAATGTGTCCTTTTCATAGGTGAAGCAAGGCGCACAAAGCAGCCGCGTGCCAACGCGTCCCCCCCGCCACCGGCAAAATAAATAAATGGAGGAACGCGGGGACGGCAGCAGTCGTAATCCCTCAGCAAAGCGGCAGCAAGGATGGTCTGGCGGGGTAAATATCGCACATCTCCTGCCAAATCCCGCGTGGGCTATTGTCCCACCACCCCTTTTAGATGTCATTAAGGATTTTTCGCATACAACCAAACGAGCGGAGGGGATGAACACGCTCACTTCTTCCCCACCAGTTGGAGAAGCCATGACGAGGCGGCTAGGAGCCAGCACAGGGAAAACAGGGCAAATTAGGAAGTATGTTAATTCAGTTAATATCACAGAGGGGCTGGCGGGCAGGGGGGGAGGTGTGCACACAGATTTTCCGCCCGAGGAAGGAGGTGGCAGAGAAAGAACTGGGGCATGCCAGCTCCCGTTATTGTTCTGCCTTCATAGGTAATTAGCAAGATAAGGAGGGGATGGCGTGAGGGAGGCAGAGTGGCGAGGACAAGGCAGTGCTGCACCCCACCTCATGCCCATGCGGCCATCTTACAGGCGGCACTCGCCTCCCGCAAAATGGCCGCCAGGGCCCACATTGCCTCAGGCCCGCAGCTGGCCCGTCCCAGCGGGTTCCCCTCTGCCAGCCCTGAGGCGGTGGGCACCTGGGAGCAATGGCAGCCAGGAAAGGGGGGGCACTAGGAGAGAGGGAGTTGCCATGGTAGGCCAGAGTGTGTTGGCGAGCGGCCATCTTAGCCCAGGCCCTGCTCATGTGCCAAGGCACCGGGCATGCAGCACTCCCTCCCTCCGTGTTTTCCCCAGACCTCCTTACTGGAACAATCTTGATATGCCTTTCCTTCACCAGGCAGCAGATACTGCCCAGGCCCTCTCCATGGTCACAGAGGCAGCTATGCCCTTGCCATGGGTTTCCCATTGGACACAAGCGGGGTTATCCCCACACAGGCAGCCACTTTCAAGGCACAGCTCCCTGCCCCAGTGTGTCCTGTGAGTCCTGTAGGCTGCAGGGCACTGGACTGTCCCTGGAAAACCAGGTCTGGACAGATTTACCAATCTGAGACCTACAAGGCAAGATGTCACCTGTCTAGCACTCAAAGAGAAAGTTATGAGCAAATTCTGCCCTCCTCCTGGCCACAACAAAATAAATCCCAAAGCAAAACTGCAGAAACCATTAAAAAAGTTATCTTCCCAAACCTTAATGTAACACAAATTTAAAACAGGGTCAGTTATAAAAGGAGAAGGCACAGTTACATAGAGAGTATGGACAAAGCTACAGCTACATTTCCCACTCCTCAGGAGCTTTGCAGTGGACACATCAGCATTCTTCAGTTCTCTAAATGAGCAACACCAAATACCAGCCTAGGAACACTCATCCCTGGTCTCAGCTGTCCAGAAACAGGACCAGCAATTGCTGACATTAAAGCAGTATTTGGGAAGTGTTTCACGTGTCTTTAGCCATGATGGGCCAATTTCACATAGTGTGATAGGCACATGATGCACATTGAAAATTCGGCATCTGCTCCAGTACTCTGCAGAGAACCAGAGAATGACTGCAACTGCACACAGGCAGGGCCGTGTTATACATCTCAGTTAGACAGTGAAACATAAGAGATGGCAGGCTAGCTGCTCTGCTCCAGGGTTGTCTACATGGAAAACCACACCATTATAATGACAGCACTATAGGTCAACTGCTGCTGCTCCTCGCCATGCTGTGCACATCTCCACTCTTAAACTGGCTTTCTCCAGTTCAGCATAAACTGTTTCCAGTGTGACATAACTGGTATACAGGAGAGTCCTGCCTTCTGCTAAAGTAAATATCCACAGAGGTTGTACACGTACAGCTCCTTGTTTAAAATCCGCCCCCCAACTGTACGTCTGTAGCTAGACCTGCCCTTCGGCTAACCTTTCTGTACTCCGCACACTTCTGGGCTGTTCATAGTGCCCGTGAAACACTATTACACCCTGCTTCCCTTGGGTGCTAATCCTGCTTGTCAACCCAAAGGCAGAAGCAGACGGTGGCTTGGCATTTTGATTACGGTGTGATCTGTTTGAACCTTCCAGACTCTTTTGATGTCTGTGCAAATTTGAAAGGGGGAGCCTTCATCCCCCACAATGAAACTCTGCTACTGCATGGTGAACCATCTCGGGGCTCCTATGTCCATAGGAGTCCATCACTAGATTTGAAGTGGGGAGGGGAGTTGCAGCTCCTCCAGGAAGAGTCTGAATAACCAGTACTGGCCGTGAGCAGAGAACACCACGGGGACAGCATGTTGCTCTTCAAACAAATGCATGCATAGGGGAGTGTGCGCATGCACAGAGACACCAGATTTATACAAATAGATGCATTCATAGGAAAATGCAAATAGCATCCTCTTCCATCCTAGGCTCCCTTCGAGCTCCTGACATCCCAAGGTTTCAGAGGAGTACAACCAAGCCTCAGATCAAACATTAGCCCTGCGGGGGTTCCCTCAGGGAAGCAGCCATGCACTGGGGTCTTTCTCCCGCTTCCATGTGAGGTTTCCCGACCCGGCCTTCCGTGGGTGCTGAGTTCTGACACGCGTACGACACACGCGCACGCATGCAGAGCCTTGCTAAAAGGTGCTCTGGGAATTGAGCTCCACTTCCTCTTTCTCCTGAATCAATTGTCATAAACCAGCTTTTGTTTTATTTTTAACAAAGGGACAGAAATAATCTCCATGCACAGCTCTTGCCACTCCCATGGCCCTGTCCTTTGGCAGAACAAGCTGTCCAGGGCCCCCACGGACATGGGCACAGGGAGACTGCAGGGTAAGAAAGACCAGAAAAGACTGCTTTCTGGTGTACACAGAAATCTGCTGCTCCTCTCTTGAGCCTACTGCTTGGCAAGGCAGCGAGGCAGTGGGATGCGAAGGGGGCTGGATGGTGAGCAAGGCACTTCCAACCTCCCCAACCCATCTCCAGCTCTCCCCTTCATCCCCAGTCCACTGAAGTACCCATTTCACCACATATTTTACCTTGTACTCTGTTTCTCTTCCTCTTTGGTACCAGCAAGAGGTGACTCCTGCAGCACCATTACAGCAATCAACGGGCTGACATGCAACTTGTGACAGCCTGAGCTCTGCCTGCCTGGGGCACACCCCCATCTCCAGCATGACCAAGGATTCATCCCTCCTCTTTCTCCTATCCCACATGCCCAGGTTCAGGACTCAGACGCATATGGAGACATTTCTTGATGAAACCTATCAGTGGGTGAGTGGCAGCTGAGCAGGTACTGAGCAAGACGTGGGGCCAGACAGCAGCCAGGGGGGAAGGCAGCGGGTGGAGGGAACGTGCCTCGGGAGGAATACTCACAAAGGGCTGCTTTCATTAATAAAACATTCCCCCCTCGGTTGCCTTTTGATTTGGGTGTAAGAATTAACCCCATCTGCCCAACAGCACGCTACCTACCAAGTCATCTCTGCTGAGGAAGGCCATCTGACGTGTCTGCTCAATTGCTACACTTCCCCTGCCCACACTCCTTGGCTGCCCAGACCCCTCCGAACAGCTCACCAGCCTCGCTGGGTCTGCCCTATTGAAAAGATCCTCATCCCACAACATAGATTAGACCCAGTGAAAATAGGCTTAGTGAAAATACCACTTCACTATTAATGCCACTCACTCCATGCCCTCCCCCCCCTCCGCATTCACACTCTCTCACACCCAGAAAGATTATAACAAATCCTAGTCACCTTTTGCCCCTGCTAACTACTGCTCCAGTCTTTGCACCACATGCCTTCTACCGTGACTAGAGAGCTGGGCACAGGGAGTACTTATATATATACACACACATCTATCTAGTCAGCACTGGAGGTGTTCAGCCGCACAACGCACATCTCCCTGCACAGCATCTCGCCTTGTCACAACACCCCAACCCATCCCTCTCCACTGTAATTGCAGTGCCAGGTCCTTGGGCATCAGCAGAAAGTTGCAGCAAATCCTGTGTTGGTTTAAGCACAATCTGTCCATTCAGGATTGGTGGGGGTTTGCCTTTACATCACTTAGGTATTTCTATTCCCTTTCTGTTTCAACTAAAACCGAGATGCAGAGATGCCTTCGAACCGACAGCCCCTTCATTTTTCCAGAGGTGTGTTTTAATGAGTGACTCGCCTTCCAAAAAGAGGCCGGCGGAGGGGAAGGACGGCAGATTCTCCACACAAATTCAATAGCTGGTAGGTTGCCATGGGCTAAAGCATTTCTTTGCACACATGAAGGGAAGGGACTCCAGAGCACTAAGGGTTTTGCCTCCCATGAGTTATAGCTCTACCCTTCAAGAGCGGAATAAATGCTTTATCCCATTGCAGCCTCCGATGTATTCTACATAGATGGATTGATTTCCCCTATTGTTCTTAATAAATCCTGGTGCATGAAGAAACTCACTGCACAGCCATTTTTCCTGCCTTGTTCTACCTTGCAGAAGTAATAAGGGTCAGATGTGACTGCAGTGGGAAGCAAAGGGCACATGCGAGGCAGTCTTTGCTGGATGCAGTGGGTATGCTTGCAGGGGCTTGGTGGGTACAGGCAAGCAACTCCCTTTTCTCTGCTTATTGCCTCTGAGTAGGAGCTCAGGAAAAGGGGAGCCATGGCTGGGTATTGCAGCGTCAGTGCGGCTCCGAGAGGAGCAGCAGCTCCACAAGCTGAGCCTACACAAGCCTCCCAGACCTGCACAGGGAAAGGCAAGGTTCTGTCCCTTTCTGACTGGACATCTCAATTGTGAGAGATAAATACATAAATTGTGTAAATCGTATTGTCTCATAAATACAAGGCTGAGTCCTGCATCACCATAGAGCCTTCATGAGCACACCCAGCTCTCTGTTGTGCCCTGTCCATCAGATGTGACCCTGCCCATGTCCAAGCTGACAGGTGTCCATATTGCCAGCATAGGGGCTCCTCTAGTTTTTTGGTTTTTTTCCAAAATCCAAACACCAAATCAAGTCCCTCTCCATGACTTCCAACTGCACAATTCAGACACTCAGCCTGTTGTTGAAAGGATCTTTCCCTCCCTACTGCCATTTCTACTCGCAGAGTTGACACCCATCCTCCTTTCCTGCTCCAGGAAGGTGTTTGCTGGCCACAGCTCGGCTGGTGCCCAGCAAGGAGGCACTGCTGGGCTCCAAGAAGCAGGTGGCTCTGCATGAGCCTTTCTTGGCCACCTGCCTCCAGCTCCATCCAGGCTCCCTGGATTATCGCTGCTGGTCTTCTCTAGCAGCAGCTAACAACTGGCCCTGTTTCAAAAGCCTGGCTGGGAATTTGGCTGTGGCAGGGAGGGAGGGATCAGGTAAAAGTGCTGGTCTTCCATGCACAAGTTGGACTCAATCCTTCAGCAAGACTTCCAGGGACTCACCTCTTCTTGCTCAGGTGGAGACGTTCCAGCCCTTCCCAAGGCATCCCACACCACGAACTCACAGTCATGTCTGATTAAGGAAAAGAAAATTTGTCTCAATTAGAAAGAGGTTCCCATATGCATGGATGGATGTCAAGTAATTACTGCATGTCACTCACAGCTGGAAAAGAGACCTTAAATTTGGGACCGTGCAAACTTGCCCACACAATTGCAAGTGAGTTTCAGACCTTGGCATGCTTCAGAGCATACCTTGTGCAGATGCTTTCAAGCTCATCCCTCGGCTGAAATACACCCAGCCACATAAAATACAGACAGACACGACCCCATTCTCTAATAAGGAAATAAAGCCAAGTGGACCTGCGTTGTCAGAGACCAGAGAGCAACACTGTCTCTTTAATTTTCTCCCTGGCTATCTCATCCTTTGCACAAACTCTTTCCTCCCCGTGGCTTCTTCCAGCCTGGTGGGCAAAGTGGAAAAACATCATTAGGGAGGAAAAATAATTTAGTTTGTTAATCAGTATCCAGTGGTGGGAAACAAGAAAGACAGAGAGCTGGGCTGGCGGTTAGGGCTTAGGAAGGGCCAGCACAAAGCCCACCATTCATGACATCTGGGGCTGGGATTCTCATTGAATTAAACAGACACAAAGAGCAGAGGCATTTCATGCTCTCTTCACAAGAATTATCATATCTCCCTGGCACTAGGAAACCTTCAGCACGGGAGAGAGAGAGAGAGAGAGAGGGAGAGAGAGAGAGAGAGAGGAAAGCGGGCAGGCTGGGTAGAAATATGGGGCAGGGTAGAAGAGGCTTTGTTCCAGGGTTGGATTTATGGATGGGATGCGGCGTGTTGCTTTGCGGGGAGAGACAAGGCCCTGGTGCGCTGGGTCTAATAAGAATCAGCAAATGTGAAACAGGGGGCCCCTGTGTACCATGAAGCAGGGAAACCCGCGTTTGACAAGCCAACAGAATAACTGCTCGCATCTCAAGGCTGTGGAAGGATGCTGACGTTCCTACGAGATGTGTCGTCTTGTGTGTGTGTCAGCGAGGAGGGGGAGAAGGGGAGCAGCGAGGAGTATAAACAAGAGACCAGGCAGCATCGTTCAGTCATGAAAATTAATTAGCTGATGTGCAAACCATGGCTCCCTCTTCCCACTGCCCTGCAAGCATTCCCCATAAAGCTATGGTGTGTGCAGAGCCTGTGACTGGGAATGACAGGGGCAGATTAGGCAGCTCCTTGGGACACAAGCCTGGCAGCAAGAAACCCACAGCCCATGAAAAAAGGTAAGGAGGGGATGATTAGGATCCTTGGGGAAGGGGCAGAGCCTAGGGACCAGAAGAAAGAGAAACGGGAGAGACTGGGCACCAAGCTGAGACCAGGAATCATATGGCTGCAGCAGCATAAATTGAGGGAGATCTCAAAAACCAGCCATTAATAGGGTCTGGTGGACGGCAGAATCATTTAGATTTTAGACCATAAGCTCTCTGGGGCAGGACCTGTCATCTCCTGAAGGCTCACACCACGCAGGCCTGTCCTACTTGGTCTCTGGGCATTACCAGAGGATCTGCTTTAAATACTAATTACTCCATGATCAAGACCTGTGAACTGCTGGGAGCCTCACTACAGCATTACCTGTGGGAAGAGGGGTAGATCTTTGACCTCATGTCCCCAGAGTAATTTGACCCTGTGCACTAGTGCCACAATCAAATATTATTACCCAGTGATGAAGATGAGAAACTCCTGACCAACTTCATGTGTCCCATCCCCGAGCTTTCAAATCCTGCTACAGTATCATGCTTATTCTTTGCCTGGAGCAACCACAGAAGAATGAGGTGCAGGAGAAAAGCAAAAAAAAAAAAAAAAAAAAAGGGAATGAAGGGATGCAGAAAGTAATTGGTAGGGAAAAAATAAAGACAGAAACCTTTTTAACATGAGATGCACACAGTGAACATGGAACATGCTGGAAACAAAGGGATGCAAGGAGAGAGGAGAGACTGGGATGGGCATCTCGGCAGACATGTAGGTAAAAGTTGAAAAGGAAGCACTAATTAGCACCCAGACCATCACTTTCCATTAATAGCTTGTCACCGTTTCCTTGATGTTGCTGAGAGCAGGGAAGTTGGTATGTGTGATGCTTACCTGTCTCTATCTCATTAACAGAAGTGAGGGTGAGAACAGATGTTTATTGCCTGCATCCAGATAGACAGGCCCTTTGCTAAACTGAGAGGCAGGAAAGAGGGGGAAGTTATGAAAGAGATGCTCATGAAACACAAGACAAACCTGAATGATGGAAACCCAAATGTAGGACACTTGGATATCTGTGCCAGTCCAGAAACAGCCCCAGGCAGGTATCAGTTTCCAGGAATCCACAAGGCAAAACCGCTAGGTCAAATAATTATAACCCAGGGCAAATACACTGATGGCCAGAGGAGAATGCTCTGGTATCCGTACAAGGTATGTGCAAGGGGCTGTGACTGCATCACATCCAGGAAAGTAAAACAAAAGGCTGCTTACTTCCCAGATGGATTTGCTCAAGGTGTTCACTTCACTACAAAACAGAAAGCCAAGCATCTTCTTGAGAGCCAGAATGGAGATACCCACCAGTAAACAAAGGAAAAAAATCAAACCAAAGCAAAAAAGCACTCTTGCAGGGAAAGATAAATGTGCACCGTGTATAATCACCTTCATAGTAATTCTTCCAGCAGTTAAAAAAGAGATTATTCCTCCTGTGTAAAACACAAAGGCCTCTCCTTTCCCTCCAACATGTGGAATGGCTCCTCATAGTGACATGGGAAAGAGGGAGTGTGCAAGGCAAGCCAAGGACGCCAATCAGCAAGTCTCTGTGAGCTGGTTGCACATGTCTGCTGGTGTGATGATGGGAGCGTGCGTGCGTGTGCACATTCCTTGGGACACCCTCGCTTTCACAGGCACATGAATTCACACAAACCAAAGATTTCTCAAGAGCAGGAGCTCAAACCTCCCTTGGAGGGAATGAGGCAAAACCAAAGCCAAAGAAAACATCGAGGCTCAGACTGAAGGAACAAAGGCTTCCCCCTCTCAGCTTGGAGACATCTTCTTGGTCATTTAGCTCAGATCAAGTGTAGGCTCTGTTGACTCCCTCGTCTATTCAAACAAGCACTTTCAATAGTCTGATCGGTCTTTTAAGCTCTAAGGCTTCTCTACCCCTGTATTTGACATCCCAAGCCAATGCAGTCAATGCCACACACAGAAATAGTGCCCTGAAGAACCGTCGCTTAGATTGCATGGTCAAGCACTTCAAAGTTAGGAAGTGTCCAATTTAAGGCTGTCCATGCAACCTTAATTCCACCTCACTGTGCAGTCACTCCGGACAGGAAAAGAGGGAGCAAGCTAAAAATAGTCTGTGACCGTGTCGTCAGTCTCATAAGGGCACAGGCAGGGAGAGGCTGAATTAAGGTCTCATGGTCAAAATGAAATCTTGAACCACCTAACTTACCAGTGCTTGCTTTGGTGCCTTCAACCATGTACATTTTTAATATACAGAAATCACGTGCATTCTAAACATACAGAAAAATGCATTATTTATAGCTAATAAATAATAGATTGTTTATATAAGCAAAAAGAAAAACAATTGTAGGCAAGTGTAACAAATTCCCCTTCCTCCACCCCACACCCATCTCTGCTTCATCCTGCGCAGGCAGAGCGATTTCAAGCCCCAAGCCTCGGCACAGATTTCTGCCACTATGAAATACAGGACTAATGTTATCTGGCAGCGGCAGAAGGCTGCTCTCCCGGGGCCGGCGGGGAAGGGGACCGCTGGGGCTGGCAGTGCCCAGGCCAACACACCCACACCCCCCACCTTTTTCCTCCTGGCACCGGGACCCGGAGGAGTTTTCTTCCAGCAGACAGGGCCATGCTGGAAGAACAGGAGCTAAAGGTGGAAGGAGGTGATGGAGCTGGCTCTAAACATCCTCCCACTTTCCCTGGCTGGTCCAGAGCTCTGCAATAAACTGATGGGAGTCCATGGCTTCACCCTGCTCCTGATCTGTTACTATTATTCCAGGGAAACAATAAATTTTAATTTCCCTCCCCACCCAAGAGCCAATAAAAGGGAAATCGTGATTCTGAACAATTAATAATTCAGTTAAACCTGAAAGGAATTTAAGGGACAAAGAATAGGCATTTCTCAAGCCAAAGTGCTTCCCCCAGACGAATTTCAAGGGCCTGCAGCAAACAATAGGAGTGTCAGAGGTGCTCAAAAAGAAAAAAAAGTTCAAGAATCTTTACAATAAAAAGTGTTAGGCAACACAGAGGTCAGAGCCAGCTCCTCCTATAATAAATAGCATGACTAGCCTACATTAACTACAGGAGACATTTTAATGCAGTGCCGCAGCTTCGTGCTAATTATACTTTTTCACCATATTTTGAACCTAAGAAAAAATGTCATCAGTTAATTATAACAGATGAGGGAGTGTGAAGACTTCCTCAATAAATAATGCCTTGATATCTCATATCCAACAAGCTGCGTGCTCTGCTCTGAAGGTGCCCAGAAATATGTCCTCTCAGGAAATATATCAAGAACTGATGGTCCCATAAGCTGGCTTTGTTTCCAAGCCTTGATTTTCAGCCTAATAATTAAGTGATTTTTATGGATCAGGGAGAGTAAAGGTCGTAGGACTGCTGGAACAGTGCCAGAGCGAGTCAATGTTTAAAAATAAATAAATTCCTAAATCAAAATGAGATACAAGAGACCTCAACAAATTCCCTCCATGGCAGCACAGCCAAGTACACAGGAGTGATTTGGTTTCTTTGTTGAGGTCTCTGGACAGAGGGCCCATCCTTCCTCCATTCCTGGCATCTCCCCAGGAATCTGGCATTGACTGAAAAAGCCTGGTTTTAATGAAACCAGGCCACTACTTCCAGAGTGCCACCAGGAGCCAGTCACTGCTGTCCACCTGCCCCAAGGAGGAGGGACATCCTCCCCCTGCTGCTGTGCCACCCTGGGTGCTGCCCCCCTCCCCGAACCCATCCCTGCTGAGGCTGGTGGGTGTTCGGGCCGTTATGGAGGTTCCTCAACTAAACCACCTTTCTTTCAGCTCCCTTCTCCACCCAGCACCCCTCACTTCCCCCTCTGAAGAGCTGGGATTTGGCGTGGGAAAGATGTCTTTGGGCTTTTCACAAATCCAGTATCCCCTTGAACCAAAACCAATTAGCCTGGCCCAAGGTCCTGCCATTGAAGGACTGTCCCTTCTTTTCAAACCCCCGCAGGCTCAATTGCTCTAAGGAGCCTGGATGTGAATGAGCAAAGCCCGCTTAAAGTGGTACTTAAGGCCAGACCAGGGTGAAGGAAAAGAGAAAGCCTCTATAGGAACAGCAAGCCGAGTTTCCAAGAGACAGCTAACTGCCGGAGACTGTGTTCTTTTGCTCCCCCCATTTTCTTTTTTTTACCCCCACTCCTCAGCTTTTGAGGCAAACGCTCCTAAACCAAACCTGAGCCCCTGAATAAATATTAGAAAACACGAAAGCCAGGGCCTCATACTGACTCTTTGCAGATCCCAGGAGCACGGCTGTGGGTAGTGTGATGGCCCAGCCTTGTGTGCAAGCTCTGGTCACAAACACATGTGCCCAGAGTGACAGAGGGATGGTGAGAAGCCCAAGATGTTTTTCCAGCTTGGCTCTTGGCAAACACCATCCTGAGATGACTAGGCTTGTGGGCACTGAAATCCCCAACCTCACCAGGTCAACTCCCCGTACCAGGTCGTGGGGAAGCCAGCGTGGGCAGCCACAGGTCCATCTTATGCTGGTGGCTCCTGGGGGCATCCAGGGACTCTGAACAACTGAGGGACCATGATGTAGAAGCACCGGTGGCAGGGGTGACACACAGTACCCAAGCCACAAATGGCGTGTGTGCACCGCCACGTTCCAGGCACCAGCACCTCCGTGCTTCCACCTGCACAGAAGCCAAATTAGCACCTTCCCTCCACCCAGACATGAGAAAGTGTATTTCCAGCACGCAGACATGATCCCTGCTTGATGCATGAAGAGCACCCATCTGCAGCCACAGGCTGGATATAACCTCCAAGTCCGTGGGCTCTGCCCCTTCTCTAACGGCATGGACAAAGCCAGAGCAGCAGGTAAAGGGATCTGCATCAAGGGTGTGAGGAAGGGATGGGAGCCAATAGAGACAAAAGCAATGGCTGAGCCCTGCCTCAAGCGTGGAACCTGCCATTGCCTGGCAATTCTGCAAAAATGCCCAAGACAAGATTTCATCCATAACCAAGCAGCAGGGTTTGCACTGTGTGGCTTCCAAGGTACCCTCTTCAAACAGCAGGGACCCAACATCCCCCTCTCCATCTCGGTCTGAGCCCAGGCAAGTCTGGCTTACCAGGTATGCAGCATAAAATGCCTTCACCTCATGCCTTGAGCCAAACCTGCTGCATGGCAGCAAAGTTCTAGGAAAACATGGGAAATCGTGAGTTGGAGAACTCAATGTCCCAGAGCATCCTTTCCCCAGTGCAAAACCCATAAACAATATTTTCCGTTTATGCCCCAATGGCCCACACTGATTCTTCTGTTTCTGCCTCCCTCTGCCCATCCTCGGCTCTGCCTGAAGAACAAAGACATCATGGCCCAGCTTCAGGGGCCTCACCCTTGTCTGGCCTATTCTGCATCCTACTGCTCCATCAGAAGACCCACCGAGAAGAGAAAGAGCCAGGAATGACAGGACATTGGTAGGCTCTCCTCTCAGCACAGCCCAAAAAGATCCCTTCCCTTTTGGGTTTTGGCTATGCAGGGGAAAAGGTCCATCCAAAGCCAGCAACTATATAAATAGGGCAAAAGGCTAAGTCACAAAAGGAACTGAGCATACCCGAATTCCATCCCTGGCCCAAGGATGGACCCTTGGGGGACCTTACTTTCACCACGGCACTTAAAAAAAAAAAAAAAAGACAGAAAGCAGAGACCTGTTGGGCTGCCAGGGACTCTCTAAATGGAGCGGGTATGTCACAAGCAGGGATTTACTGGGGGGCTTTATCCGCCTCCTCACCCTCCACCCACACTCACATGAGCTGGGGATTCTTGTACCACCATCCCCCATCACTCACCACCACCTCCCTCGTTAAATGAGGGGGTACACCTCCACACCTCCCCCAAACACCTGCAGGTTTATGCCAACAACAGCGGCAAAAATGAATAATTTAAGTACCAGAAGAAATTCAACTGAAGTGTCTCTCCCAGACACTAAAAGCCAAACTGCTGAGTCCCTGTTTCAATTCCTTTTGGGGGAACTGCTCTGGGGTAAGTGAACCAAGTCCACAGCCAGAAAAAATATCTGAAAAATCAGGACAGAACAGGTAATTTTGGGGAGAAAAAAAAATAGTAGAAGAAAAGGGTGATTTCTGGCCATCTGAACAAATACCAAGGTGAAAAAGCTTGCATTGATCCTTTGTAAGAGTTCTCATGTAGGCACAGATTTCCACACTTGCATTTTATTTCATGAAATTATACGTATATATATATATGTATTTATATACACACACACACAAACATTTATTATATGTGTGTATATTTTTTTTCCTCAGATGCTCTTCTTATATTTTCACCTTTTGCAATTACAAAAGCCAGGGACAGAAATACCTCCTGGGTTCTGCCAGTGCAGAAACACTCCCACCAAACAGATTTTCTCTAACACGCTGGTTGAATGATTCCTCCTGAATTATATTCATTAGGAATTTGAATGTTTCTTTCCTCCATCCTCCATCAAATCATTACTCCGGAATAAATGCATTCATCAACCACCTTGCTCAGTTCCCTCCTGCTTTGTTCAGTCTAGTTTGTAAGCATCTCCACTGAAACCGTTTGCACCTGACTCGATGCTAGCATACGAAAGGGGGGAAAATAAATAGGAGAAGAATTGAGCGCCATTCACAATATTGTGAAAATAATTGAAAAATTATTTCTTAAAAATAACCAACATAATAAAGGAGGGAAAGGACTACATTCCCTCCTCTCCACCTCCGATCTCTTCCACAATTTCAGGGATTGCATGGAGTATACATATTCCAGATGGGCTGGAGAGAAGGAGGATGGCTCTTAATGACACGTCTTTTGCTGCCTTTGGAATGAATGATTCATTCGGATCTTGCCGAGAGTCGGTGCCACAGTTGAGTTACATTTCTAGAAAATCCGTATCTTTAATTCTGGCGCTGCGTGTGGGACCCAGCAAATCATGGAATTACTGCTGTAACTTCGGATTAGTAACGCTTTCTAAATGATAGTCTAATTCCAGGCCTTCATGCTTTTCAGCGTTCACACTCACACAGCCTTTTCCCTGGGAGGCTTCCTGCGGAATTAGTGCTGGCGTCTTCGTCTTTCTCTGCCCTTTTTAATTTCTCCAATGACTTCTCATTAGAATACATAATAACAGCTCCTCAGAACTTTTCTTTCTCCCGGTATAGCCAAATTCAGGCAGAGATCCTTTTTCCTTACTGTGGTTATGGCGGTGCTTTGCTGGCCCTGGAAGGGTGCACAGGTATATTTAGCTTTGCGGGCCTACGTAGCATCTGACGCCATTACCCCGTGCAAGGGAAGGTGGAAAACCTGCCTACGAGGTGTGGGAGGCTCCCATCTCTCACCGTCCCTGCACGCCGGTGGGCACGGGCGGCTCGGCCCTGCGGTGCTGCCCTCTCCCTCGGCAAGGGACGCCCACTGCAGAGAAAAGGATGGGGCAGGGTACCCACGCTCCACCTCGCCAAGCGGTGGGAACTTAGCGGCACCTTTACCAGCACTCCCCATCTCCCACAGCATCTCCTGGGGGACAGCGAGCCCGCAAACAGCCCGCTCGTCACCCCAGCTAGGGAAGCTTTTTCTCGGCAGCGCTCCCGGAGCCGTCAGAGCCCGCGTGAGGTGGCAGCAACGCGGGGACCATCCCTGCGGGATGCGAACCCCCAGCGCCGGGCGAGGGGCTGGTGGCGATGCCCCCCGATCTGTCTCAGGGTGCTGGGGGGCCTCGGGGGACGCCGGCCCCGGCCAGGGGCGCTCGCCCCACGGCAGCTGGGAAAACGTGCCGGGGAGGCTCGGCAGAGAGCGCGGTGCTTTGTGTCGCCATGGGAACGGAATGCAGATGTGCCAATTGCTTTTCTTTTCTTTTCTTTCTTTTTCCCTCCCCCCTTTTTTCTTTTTTATTATTATTTGCCAGACATTGTAATACATATTCTGTTTCAACTTCTGGGGCTCGCAGCGGAGGTGAGGGAGGCTTTGTGCCTTGCCAAGAGCTTGGCTCCCAAAGAAGCCCCACGGCCGAGCGGCTGCACGCCGGAGGGGTGCACCCAGCAGCAGGACCTCTTCCCCGGGCATCCCCCCGCAGCTACGGACAAAAGCAACAGCCACCGAGCAAGAAAAGCGGTCACGTTATCACCAACTTGACCTTCCAAAGGGAGGCCAGGATCAAACTCAAAGCCGAAAAAAAAAGAGGGGGAGAGAGAGAAGAGAAAATATCCAAAAGCTGTTTTTTTCTAGCTCTGACCTGTAGAATGGGCCGAGAGGAGAATTTATTTGGGGAAGGCATTCGCTCTCTCCACCCTCCCATAGCCGCGACACCCCGCAGGCTAGAAGTGAATTTCGAGGTGCGTTTAACCAGTAGTTAAACCCCGGATTTCTTTGGCAACGGAAGAATTGGCGCAGGGCTCGCCTCCCTGTCCCCGTCCCTCCCGCCTGCTGCCGCGTAGCCCCGGGCTGCCCGGAGCGGCCCCGACGGGGAGGTCGCGGAGCCACAGCCCTTACCTGGAGCCCCAGGGCGGCGAGTCGGGCCGTCTCTGCACCGCGGGTCCCGGTGCGGCCGCTTCCCCCGGGCGAGCAGGTCTGGAAGTCATTTCTACTTTCGGTTATCTAGCTTTATGATGGCTCCACAACACTCATACAGCTAGATAACCAAAGANCCCCCGCCGTGCCTTTCCTCCCTCCCGGCCTGTGCCGCGGGGCTGTGCCGCGGGTCTCTCTGTTCCCCTCCCGCCCCGNCGCTTCCCCCGGGCGAGCAGGTCTGGAAGTCATTTCTACTTTCGGTTATCTAGCTTTATGATGGCTCCACAACACTCATACAGCTAGATAACCAAAGACAGAAACATCCCTCCGTCGGGGATGCCGGCCATCCATCCGTCCATCCGTCCGTCCGCTCCAGGGTGCGGGCACGGCCGGGGCAGGGCGGCCGGGAGCTGCCACCGGGAACCACACACACATAAAAANAAAAAAAAAAAAAAAAAAAGGAGAGAGAGAGAGAAGAAGAAGAAAAAAAAAAGATGAATACGAAGCGGAGAGAATGAGCCGGAGCAGAGCAACGGGCGCACGGCGGGCTGCCGCGGGGGCTCGGAGCCGAACTGCGCCGTACCGACACAGGTCGGGCTGTGCCGAGCCGGGCCGGGCTAAGCAGNCCTCTCCTTTCCCCCTCTCTTTTTCCTTTTTCCTTTCCCCGCTCTACTTTACTCTCTCTTTCCTGGCCTTTCCTTTCTCCCCACCTTTTCCCTTTCCATCCATTTTCTTTTCCTATTCCCGACCCCTTTACTTCTCTCTTGTGCCATTTTTCCCTCTCCCCGCCCTGCCCCCCGGTTCAGCGCATCTCCCTCACACCTTCTCCTCCCCCAGAAATGCCCTCCCCGTCCGGCCTCCGCACCTGGGGGCAGTCCGAAGGGCCCCTTTCCCGGCAGCCAAACGCATGGCCCGCGCCGTCCCGAGACGTGCCCCGGGGGCTAGGGACGCACCCGCGATCCCTCACCGATCCCCTCTGCTCCACTATTTCCCTCAGTTTTAATTATTTTTCCCTTCAGGTTCTGCTATTTCCCGCACAGACTCATAACGCGATGCACGTGTAGGGGTGAATCCGGCACGTACAAATAATAACAGCAACAATAATCAGACTAAAATGCCAGGAGGTAAATATGATTATCTGGGTTGCTTAACTGACCTGCATCTCTTTAAAAAAATAAATAAAAATAACAAAAATTAAAATGTAATCCCTTGCCGCTTCTGAAGATCGCCTTCCTTTAAATGCAAGACAAGGGTAAATAATGTGACCTGCCACAAAACGAGAGATCCGCGAAACGAAGCGATCGTGGCGGGAGCAGCCGCGGCAGAGCGCTGCCTGCCGGTTCCGCCGGCTCCGGCTCCTGGCGAGCTTCACTCGGGTTATTTATTTCTGCCTCTCTCCGCCCTCCACCTCCCCGCCATTCCCTTAAAAAAATTAAAAATTAAATAAATAAAATCTACCAGCTCAATCAGACTAAAAGCTAAAGGACGAGGGCTGCCAGCCCTTTGCGAGCCGGTGCTGTTCCCAGCGCCCGGGCGAGCCTGGCTGCCCCTGCCCGGCTCCCGGTTCCCTCCTGCCTCCTGCCCAACGAGAAACGGGCCCGGGGGTGCTCCAGCCGCCCCGACGGGCCCGGGAAAGGTAAGGAGAAATATTTTCTCCGTCCCCAGCCGCTCAGTGCCTTCCCCGCGGCCCGGAGCCGCTCGGGAGGGCGCTTGGCCGCGGTTTATTTTAATCTGTCGTGGAAACGGGGGGGAAAAAATGCCACGAATCTGATCTCCTTAATTTTCCAGCCTTGGATTTTCTCTTAATTTACGGGTCTCGCTGTTAGGGTGGACGCTGTCCATATAGCTCTCGGCTGGAGCGGGGGAAGGCTCCTGTCCGCCCCGCCGCCTCCCGGGGCAGCCCAAGGGTGCGGGGACGGTATCGCCGAGAGGGCTCGGCCAGTCCAGCGACTGGGGTCTGTTTCCCCCCACGGAGGAGGCCCCGTTACTCACCGTGGGGCCTCGATGGCGGGGAGCAGCTTGGCGAGGCCGCCAACAGCTTCCCACGCTCCTGAGGCCGCTCCGGCGGCAACGCTGCCCGTCTCCAGCCCCGCCGTCCCTGCAGCAGCGGCGAGGGGCCCAGGCGGGCTGAGCCAGCCCCGCTAAGCCGCAGCTTTGCCCGTGCAAGGTCCATTGCCCGCCGGGCTGAGGCCCCGGGCCGCCGTCTCGCTCAGGCGAGGATGCTGCAGGTGAACCACTGCACCTCGCCGGGATGGTCGGAGCTGGAGACGGGATCCCCTCTCTCTGCCGGTCAAAGGAGGTGGTTTTCTTGGCAGAAATATTACGATAATATTTTTTCCCCCCGTTCCTTTTCGGCAATGCCTTGCTCTGCTCGTAGCTCTCGCCTTGACCCTCTCCATGCAGGCAGAGCCCCATCACCTGAGAGAAAATACCTTGTGCTTGGGTTATTTTGGTTTGGTTTTAGGCTTTGGGCGTTGTGGTTGGGCTTTTTTTGGTGTTTTTTTTATTTGTTTGGGGGGTTTTGTTTGGTTGGATTTTTATGTGTGTATGCTATTTTGTTGGGGGGGCGGAGACTGGAGTGGAAAGGTTGGGGCGCTTTTTTGGTGTAATTTTAGCAACATGTCTACAAAATGGCTCCTTGGCACACAGCAAAGCACCGGAGAGCAGTCTGGAGAGGGATGGGCTGCCCGTGCTCCGGAGGCCGTCGTGGGCATATCCCGGAGCCAGCCAACGTCCTGCCTCACTCGGGCCGCCCAGGGGCTCTGTGGGACCGTCCTTGTTCTGCGCGCACTAACGAGAGAAGCAACCCGCAGCGCCGGGCGGCCCGACGGGACGGGGAGGGGCGGCGGTGCCGGTGAGGCTCTGGCCATG
>WEKX01011494.1:46525-290014 GCA_013390025.1 Pitta sordida
GCTCGGCCCGCACTGGCGGGGCCGCAGCGACACCTGGCGGCTCGGCTCGGTCTGGCCCGGCCCGACCCAGCGCCCGGCAATGCCAAACCCGGGCTGAGCTCTGCCGGGAGCCGCCTTCCCGGCCAGAACAGTTCCTGCAGGGTCCGGGAAGACTGCGCTCACCTGCCGGGACCTCGGCACCTCCTATTCTTTTTCCCTTGCAATCTGCATCCCATTCCTTGCACCCTGCAACCCCTGCCCTACACTCTGCATCCCATTCCCTGCACCTGTGGCATTTTCCCCAGTCCCTGCATCCCATCCCCTACGCCCTGCATCCACTCTCTACACCTTGCATCCCGTTCCTTGCAGTGTGCATCCCATCCTGCACCCTGCATCCCATTCCCTGCTCCTGGGGCCTTTTCCCTGAATCCTGCATCCCATTCCCTGCACCATATGTCCATTCCTTGAAACCTACATCCCTGAAGCTGTGGCCTTTTCCCTGAGCCGTGTATCTCTGCATCCTGTTCTTTACACCCTATATCCGATTCGATGGAACCTTACACCTCCTTGCCCGCACCACACATCCATTCCCTGCACCCTACAGCCCGTCACCCTGTGCTCATTTTTGGCTNTGGGGTGCGGGGCGAGGGGGAACATCTGTAGAAGGGGGCGAAAACCAGCTGTATCGGGGGAACGTCTGTATGGGGGCGGGGGGAGACAACTCTAGAGGGAGCACGGATGTATCGGGGACACAGCTCTATGGGGGTACGGGGGTATGCGGGCATGGCTGTAAGTCGGCACAGCTGTATGGGGGAAAATAACTCTATGGGGGGCACGGATGTATGGGGAGCACAGCTGTATGTGGCACAGCTGCATGGGAGGTACAGCTGCATGGGGTACGGTTGTAAGGGGGCACGGCTGTATGGGGGCTGCAGTTGTGCGGGAGCGTGTGACTGCACAGGGCAGTGCGTGCGTGGTGGGGGACCCACTGTGGCGGTCAGTGCTGAGCTCACCCCTCGCCGTTTCTCTCCCTGCAGCTCCAGCTCCAGCCAAGGCACATCCCGGAGCAGGGGAGGATGAGGCGCATGCCCTGGGGGCGGACGGTGAGGGGCTGCAGCCCCCAGCCCCGGCAATGCCCCTCCAGCTCCTCGGCCAGCCACCCGCTGCCGCAGGATCCGAGCCAGGAGGCGGCCACAGGCCAGCGGCGCATGAACCCCCTCAACATCCAGATGCTCTCCAAGACCCTCCACGAGCAGATCTTCCGGGGGGCCAAGGTGCGCTACTCAGCGGCAGATGTCCAGCGGAGCGTGGAGCATCTGCAACGCCATGACCTGTGGGGCAAGGACACCTCCACACTGCCCGATGTGGACCTGCGGCTGCCTCGCATGTATGGGGACAACATCGACGAGCACTTTCGCCTCCTGGCACAGAAGCAGAGCTTGCCCTACTTGGAGGCAGCCAACGAGCTGCTGCGGTGTGAGCTGCCCCCACTGCCCACGCAGTGGGCATGGCAACTGGGCTGGACCCGCTATGGCCCTGATGGGCGAGCAGAGCCTGTCGACTTCCCTGAGGAGCGGGCGATGGNCTTTTTCCCTTGCAATCTGCATCCCATTCCTTGCACCCTGCAACCCCTGCCCTACACTCTGCATCCCATTCCCTGCACCTGTGGCATTTTCCCCAGTCCCTGCATCCCATCCCCTACGCCCTGCATCCACTCTCTACACCTTGCATCCCGTTCCTTGCAGTGTGCATCCCATCCTGCACCCTGCATCCCATTCCCTGCTCCTGGGGCCTTTTCCCTGAATCCTGCATCCCATTCCCTGCACCATATGTCCATTCCTTGAAACCTACATCCCTGAAGCTGTGGCCTTTTCCCTGAGCCGTGTATCTCTGCATCCTGTTCTTTACACCCTATATCCGATTCGATGGAACCTTACACCTCCTTGCCCGCACCACACATCCATTCCCTGCACCCTACAGCCCGTCACCCTGTGCTCATTTTTGGCTCCCCAGCCAGTGCTCCATCCCCAGTGTCGGAGCTGTCCCCATGCCCCGTACACAGCTCTCACCTCTGGTCCCACACCACTCCGGGCTGCACACGGGGACTCCGCTGCTCAGGCTGTTCCCAACACACCAGTGCGGCGCGGGGCTCCCAGGGTGACAGGGACCGGCACCCACCAGGCTGGACCACCACTGGGGTCAGGACGGCTCGGTGAGCGGATCCCGGGTCCCTCCTGTGCCATGTGCTCATCCCCCTGCCCTACTCCTTGTCTGTCCCAGCCTCCCGCCTTCTTCCGCGCTCCGGTTAAACACAAGAGCAAAATGCGGTTTGTGGGTACAGGGATCCCGGTACCAGCTGCGAGGCGGCCCCGGGGCACGGGCTGGGGAACTGGGGAAGCAAAACACAAGCGCTCACACGCCGCTGCTTAACGACCGCGGCAGGACTCGAACCTGCAATCTTCTGATCCGAAGTCAGACGCCTTATCCATTAGGCCACGCGGCCNTGCAGCTCCAGCTCCAGCCAAGGCACATCCCGGAGCAGGGGAGGATGAGGCGCATGCCCTGGGGGCGGACGGTGAGGGGCTGCAGCCCCCAGCCCCGGCAATGCCCCTCCAGCTCCTCGGCCAGCCACCCGCTGCCGCAGGATCCGAGCCAGGAGGCGGCCACAGGCCAGCGGCGCATGAACCCCCTCAACATCCAGATGCTCTCCAAGACCCTCCACGAGCAGATCTTCCGGGGGGCCAAGGTGCGCTACTCAGCGGCAGATGTCCAGCGGAGCGTGGAGCATCTGCAACGCCATGACCTGTGGGGCAAGGACACCTCCACACTGCCCGATGTGGACCTGCGGCTGCCTCGCATGTATGGGGACAACATCGACGAGCACTTTCGCCTCCTGGCACAGAAGCAGAGCTTGCCCTACTTGGAGGCAGCCAACGAGCTGCTGCGGTGTGAGCTGCCCCCACTGCCCACGCAGTGGGCATGGCAACTGGGCTGGACCCGCTATGGCCCTGATGGGCGAGCAGAGCCTGTCGACTTCCCTGAGGAGCGGGCGATGGTGCTGGATGTGGAGGTGTGCATGGCAGATGGCCAGTGCCCGACTCTGGCTGTGGTGGTCTCGCCGCACGCCTGGTGAGATGCAGTGCCAGCAGCGATGGGGACACAGCTTTGGGAGGATGGGGATGCTCCTGAGTGGAGCCTTTGCTTGCAATTCACTGCTGGCTTGCAGGGGAAAACACAAGGAAGTGCCAAAGCATGGCTCTGGGATGTGGGATGTGTGTCTTGGTTAGCAAGCATAGCGCCCCCCCAGGGTGGGTCACCTCCCTCCCACAGGTGGGATCCTACTCAGCAGCCCATGGCACAGCAGGTGCTTGTGATCCCGGGAGCTCCTGCCTTATTTGTTACAGCTGTGGGTGCTGTGTGCCCCCACAGGTACTCGTGGTGCAGCAGGCGACTGCTGGAGCAGCGGTACTCCTGGTCCAGCCACCTCACCCTGGCTGACCTCATTCCCCTGGAGAGCCCAGCAGGTGCCAACTGTGCTGGCAAGGAGGACTGGATAGAGAGAGTGGTGGTGGGACACAACGTGGCCTTTGACCGGGCATTCATCAAGGAGCAGTACCTTATCCAGGTGATCTGTTGGGCTGTTGCTTTATGCTGGTAGCTGTGTTTCTTTGCTCAGATAATATCTGCAAAGTCTCTTGGGGACTATTTTGGCAAAAGCTGTTCTGCACAGGTACCCCAGGGTACCTTGCATTCATGTTGTCCTGCAGAGCAGGACAGAGGTTGAGGTTGGATCCCTTTAGAGGGAGCATTCTGGTGCCTGATAAGACTGCTGGAGGCTGCAGGGTGGCAGCAGGGGATATGACAAGTGCCCTTTAGCAGCTGACAGCCTCTGCTGAGGATGCTCTTGGCCCTCAAAAGATGGGTGCAGGAAACAAAAGCCTTGCCTTGACAAAAGCAGCTCCTCCAACACGTCTCAAACCTTCTCTTTTCTCCCCCTCGTTGTGTCTCAGGGGTCCCGAATGCGTTTCCTGGACACCATGAGCATGCACATGGCCATCTCAGGGCTGACAGGCTTCCAGCGCAGCCTCTGGATGGCTGCTAAGCACGGCAAGAGGAAGGGGCTGCAGCAGGTCAAGGAGCACATGAAGAAAACATGCAGCAAAATGGAGGGGCCAGCGGTGAGTGAGGGAGCTGAGCTGCTGGCAGTGGCACAGGTGGCTAATGGGACCATTTGCTCCTGCACTGGCAGAGTGGGAGCTGTTTGAGCAGCTCTGCTGAGTGAAGCTCTCGCAGCACCTTCCACATGAGGTGGCCTTGGTTGAAACTGGAGCAGCAGCAGCCTTCACCTCTCCCAATCTCATCCACAGTCGTCCCTTGTCCTATGCTGTCTGACACCCCTGTTGTCCCCAGATCACTTCGTGGGACTGGGTGCACGTCAGCAGCATCAACAACCTGGCAGATGTGCACGCACTCTATGTCGGCGGGGAGCCACTGGAGAAGGAGGCACGGGAGATGTTTGTGAAGGGGACCATGGCAGACATCAGGAGTAACTTTCAGGTGCAGGAGACCATCCCATCATCCTGACAGGCAGCGGGAGCTGGAGAGTGGGGTGCCTTGCCCTGTGCTGGCAGGGGGGTGGCTGCTTTGCCTGCTCTCACCTGCTGCTGTCCCCAGGACCTGATGTCGTACTGTGCCCATGATGTCCAGGCCACCCATGAGGTGTTTCAGGAGCAGCTGCCACTCTTCATGGAGAGGTAAGAGCTGCCGTGCTCTGGCTGGTGTTTGCCAAGGGGCTGTGGTCCTAGTGGGAAGTGGGGAAGGTCACAGGCCTTCTGGGGGTGGGATGTGACTTCTCTTGTCCTTAAGGTGTCCTGAACTTCTTTTCAGGTGGGGTATCAGACCTCTGCTGTGTAGGTGAGCAGGAATGATCAGCAGCTCAGTGTGGGTGGAGGAAGCAAGGAGGCTTCCTGAGGCAGTTTGAAGTGATACAGCATTGGTGTTGTTGCACATGGTTGTTTTTAGGGCAGCAATTGATACTCAGGGCGGGCAGAGGATACAGGGATCTTTACATGAAGCACTTGCATGAGGACATGTTCACATCTGTTGTAATCTGTTGTTTCCAGGGCCAATCTCCTCCAGCAGATGTCTAATTCTAATTCCTTGCTGCTTTTGGCTCTAGGTGTCCCCACCCTGTGACATTTGCAGGGATGCTGGAGATGGGCGTGTCCTACCTGCCAGTCAATGGGAACTGGAAGAGGTACCTGGACGATGCTCAGGGCATCTATGAGGAACTGCAGAAGGAGATGAAAAAGTCCCTGATGAACCTGGCCAACGATGCTTGCCAGCTGCTGCATGAACACAGGTACTGTGAGCTGGGACTGCAGGTCCTGCTGCTCCCAGGAAGGAGCCCAACATCAGGTAGTCCATGGGAGTCTGTGGGTGGATGCAAAGGACAGGAGCAAAGCTGCAGTGTGATAACAATGTGTTGTCAGGTACAAGGATGACCCCTGGCTCTGGGATCTCGAGTGGGACACGCAGGAATTTAAGCAAAAGAAGAATCCAGCAAAGAAGAAGAAGAAAGATAAGGATGGGAACAGTCAAGTCTCCCCAGCAGCAATGGGTGCAGATGGGTCAGCAGAGGACTGGCAGGAGGGTGAGCACAGGTTTTCCCTGGGAACAAGGGATGCTCCCGAGCTGCCTTCCCAGTAGTGCCTAGACAAAGGGATGAGGTTTTGTTGTTGCTGCAGGGTGAAGCATTGCTGGCCTCTGTCCCTCTGAGGCACTTGGTGGGGGCCTGATTTGAGGTCCCTATCCCCAGTGTGGTGGCACAGAGGGCTCTTTGCCAGCCAGTCCTCCTTGCCCCACCAGACCCTGGTCCCCCTAGCGAGGATGAAGAGCTGAAAATCCCTGCAAGCCAACTCTGTCTGGAGCGCCTGAAGGAGACAGTCGCACTGCAACCCAAGAGGCTCCAGCACCTGCCAGGCCACCCAGGGTGAGTTGGGGACCCTGGGTGTCCTCAGGGCTTGTCTTGTGCTCTCTGACCCATCCCTGCTGCTCCCAAGTTGGTACCGCAAGCTGTGCCCACGCCTGGAGGAGGAGGGCTGGGTGCCTGGACCCAGCCTCATCAGCCTGCAGATGAGGGTGACACCAAAGCTGATGCGCCTGGCCTGGGATGGCTTCCCCCTCCATTACTCAGACAAGCATGGCTGGGGATACCTGGTGCCAGGACGTCAGGACAATTTGCCAGCAGCCCCCTCAGAGACCGATGGGCCTTCCTGCCCGTACAGGTGAGATGTAGTGGGGTGCTGAAGTGGAGACTGCCCCACAGGGGTATTTGGGAGCTCCCTGGAGCTTTGCCCAGGTGCTGCCCCAAAGCCTCATTGTGGGTGTTTGAGCCTTACCCTCTCCTCTGCCAGGGTGATCGAGTACCTGTACAGGCAGTATTGCCTGGAGAAGGGCAAGGAGCAACCCCCAGGGCTGGAGGCTGCCATGGAGGATGAACTGCTGGTAATGGATGGCAGCACGATGTGGCAGAAGGTAAAGGAAGGGATCAAGGGCCCCTCATGAGGGAGGTGTGGCCCTGTGCTTCTTCCTGTGTGCATGCAAAACCCAGCCCTGTGTGCAGCTCCAGGTGCTGCAAGTAAGAAATTTCCTTTAAGAGATGTTACTAGAAAACTGATGTTTGACCTGAGTTCCCCCATGGTCCATCTCTGCTGCAGGTGGAGGAGCTGAGCCGTGTGGAGGTGGATGTGGAGGAGAAAATGGGCAGGGTAGACCAGAGCCTGGTGCAGGTAAGGGGGGTTTCCTGTGGGATGGTGTGGTGAATCAGTCCCTCCTTCCTTGATTTCCCCCTACTGCCATGCCTGAATGTGTTCCTGGCATTGCCTCGCATTGCTGGTTGCAGGAGGAGCTGGATGAGCTGTGTGAGCAGTCAGAGATGAGGAGCCAGCCCTTGTACCACCATGGCAATGGTCCCTACAATGATGTCAACATTCCTGGGTGCTGGTTCTTCAAGCTGCCTCACAAGGCAAGTTGGGGCGCCTTGGGTTGTTCCTGTCATCCCAGTGCTGCAGTGTTCCTGGGACTCGCGTAATCTCATCCAATGGGATTGAGTAGTGGAAACACACTTCTGTAGCTGGGACAGGAGTTTTATTGATGTGGAGTGGTGGCATGCTGAGACCTGACACCTCTTTTGCTGCTAAAGGATGGGAATGTTAACAACGTGGGAAGCCCTTTTGCCAAAGATTTCCTGCCCCAGATGGAGGATGGCACCATGCAGGCTGCTGTGGGTCGCACCCATGGGACTAGAGCCCTCGAGATTAACAAAATGATCTCGTTTTGGAGGAACGCTCACAAGCGGATCAGGTGAGCAGCTGCTTTCATCGTGACATCCCTGCAGGCAGAGGCTATGTTGCATCCAGGGGAGTTTGTGTGAATTCATGAGGGTCTCAGCATCTCACCTGCCATGTGTCTCCCCAGTTCCCAGATGGTGGTGTGGCTGAAGAAAGGGGAGCTGCCTCGTGTGGTGACCAGGTACGGGCAAGAACAATCCAAATCTGGACTGTTGTTCCTGATACCCTGCACCAGGAGGGCTCTCACAGGATGATGCTCACCCTCACCTCTGTCCCAGGCATCCTGACTATAATGAGGAGGATGATTACGGAGCCATCCTGCCACAGGTGGTGACTGCAGGCACCATCACCCGCCGGGCGGTGGAGCCTACTTGGCTGACAGCCAGCAATGCCCGGGTATGGCTGTGCTTGGGTTCTTGTTGGGGGTATTTTGGGGCTCCATCTGTTTGGTACTGGTGGGAGCTGCTTAGCTTGGAGATGGGAGTTGGTGATGAATGCTGGGATTTGAGGTGGCAGGTCTGGTGCTGGGGCCCTTCTCTTGCTGATGTGCTTTGAGTTGAGAGGGGAAAGAGTCAGCAGAGGGTCTGGAGCTTTAGAATTGGGTGAAAGAAAACACTAAAGTACTGGTCTCTGTCCTTCCCCAAGCTCCCCTTTCTCTGTGCTGGAGGAGTCTGGGGGAAGTAACCAAGTGGGTGATGCCCCACGTGTTAAACCTGGTTTTGACTTTGAGAACAAAACTTAGGGGTATGTGGAAGGCTGTCCTGGTGCACTGCAGCTGCAGGATGAAGGCTGCTCCTGTGCCATAGAGGAGAAGAGGGATGTGCTGAGCTAAGCATCACATTCTGCAGGCTGACCGGGTGGGCAGTGAGCTGAAAGCCATGGTCCAGGTGCCACCCGGCTACTCCCTGGTGGGCGCAGATGTGGATTCCCAGGAGCTCTGGATAGCTGCTGTCCTTGGCGAGGCGCACTTTGCCGGCATGCACGGTGAGCCGGGACTGTGCCACAGGGGAGCGGGTTTGCTGGAAAATGGGATGATCCGCCCCCCAGTCCTGATCCCGTTTGGTGTCCAACCCCTGCTCCCCTCCCACAGGCTGCACGGCCTTCGGCTGGATGACTCTGCAGGGGAAAAAAAGCAACGCAACAGACCTGCACAGCAAGACGGCCGCCACAGTGGGCATCAGCCGGGAGCACGCCAAGGTCTTCAACTACGGGCGCATCTACGGGGCCGGGCAGCCCTTTGCCGAGCGGCTGCTGATGCAGTTCAACCACCGTCTGACGCCGCAGCAGGCACGGGAGAAGGCCCAGCAGATGTACGCGGTCACCAAGGGCATCCGCAGGTGGGTGCTGCCCGGGGACCTGCAGGGGCAGCAGGGACAGGGGTCATGGCAGTGTCTCACGGGAGCTGTTTTAATCACTCTCCCTTCCAGGTTTCATTTGTCTGAGGAGGGAGAGTGGCTGGTAATGCAGCTGGACCTGGCTGTGGACAGGGCAGAGGACGGATCGGTGTCAGCACAAGATGTCCAGAGACTCCAGAGAGAAGCCTTGAAAAGGTGAGGTGGTCTGACCCTGTGTGGCTCTGTGGCATTGGGGTGTGAAGGTGGAGGGAGCTGCAGCTCAATGGGGAGTGGGCAGAGAAAGGAGAGGGGGCTGGATAGTCCTGGTCCTCCCTGTCTGCTCCCCCAGGGCCAAGTAGGTTTGATCTGGGAGCTCTCAGTCTCATTGCTTCCAGTGAGGAATTAGCAGGGTCCAGCTGCCCAATCCAGGAGGGAATGGGGACTTCAAGCCTCCTCTCAAACTTCCAGCAAACCTCCCCTTTGCCCCACAGGTCCCGGAAGAGGAATAAGTGGAACGTGGTGGAGCACCGAGTGTGGGCTGGAGGCACTGAGTCCGAGATGTTCAACAAGCTGGAGAGCATCGCCTTATCCCCCTCCCCACAGACCCCAGTGCTGGGCTGTCACATCAGCAGGGCCCTGGAGCCTGCTGTGGTTAAGGGGGAGGTAAGGCTGTAGATCTGGACTGCTGAGCTCCCAGCTTTGCTCATTTTCTCCAAAACAGCAACCCCACGCTCAGCCCATCTTAGAGGGGGGAGACCCAGTAAGCTCTTGTGGATGTTCAGGAAACCCATTGTCACTTTATCTCCATGCTATCAAGAAACCCAACCCTGAATTTAACAGATTTCTCACAGGAGCTGTCCTGTATGGAGACCACCCCCTGAACCTCAGTGCTCTTACTGTTCATGTTTCCTTTCACTAGTTTCTGACCAGCAGAGTGAACTGGGTGGTGCAGAGCTCAGCTGTTGACTACCTCCACCTCATGTTGGTCGCCATGAAGTGGCTCTTTGAGGAGTTTGACATCAATGGGCGCTTCTGCATCAGCATCCATGATGAGGTGCGCTACCTGGTCCAGCAGCAGGATCGCTACCGGGCAGCCCTGGCTCTGCAGATCACCAACCTCCTCACAAGGTAAGATGTGATGGCTGTCGCATCTCCTGGGGAGGAGCAGCAGTGTCTGGAGCAGGATGGGCAAGCTCAAGGGGCTGGGGTTGGCTTTGCCTCCAGCAAACTGGTGCAGAGCAGCTTTCTTCTACCTGGGGCAAGTTAGCAGCACTAGGGGCTGCAGTTCCTTATGTGTGACTCAGATGGCTATAAATGGACCTCAGCTTTGACTTCCAGGGATATGCTGGCAATAGGGAGTATCATCACCTTTTGGCTCCTGCAGAGATTGGGCCAGTCACTGTGCACTGCTGGGATGCGAGCCCTTCACCTCCTGCTCTCTTCAGGTCTGCAGCCATCACACGGCAGCAGCCCTAGGGCTTGGTTGAGCAGCTGGGAGCCTCAAGCTGTACCGTCCCTCATTCCCGGCTGCCTCCAGGGGACAGCAAAGGGCATGCCTTGTGCTCGAAGCAGAGACAAGTCATGCCCCTGGGGCATTCCTGGTGCTTCCCTGCCCCACCTAGAAAGCTCCTAATCTCCAGGGGCTCCAGTTGATCTGCCTATGGCACGGACAGCATTGCTAAATCCCCATCCCAGCACTGTAGGGTATTTGGTTACACAAGAGCCATCCATGGTTACAGGCTGAGCTGTTTTCTCCTGTGTGGAAGCAGGGATACCACAAGCAGCCTTTCTGTGCCGGTACAGCAAGCGCAGCAGGGACAGGCACCCTGACGTTCCTGCCTTTGTGCCAACTCCTGAGAGCACAGAGCTTCCTGCTGGGAAAATCCAGCATGTGCTCTGCCTGCCAGGGAGGATTAGCCAGCAGTGAAGGGCTCTGGAGGAGGCTCCGTTACTCTGTTCCTCCCACATCCACTTTAGCAATGCTTGACCCTTGTGCTATCCAGGACTTAAAAAGCACCTTTTCTTCCACCTGCTGAGTGGTGTGGGTGCTGAGTGACCTGGGNTGACCAGCAGCCTCCTACCTGCTCTCTTGTTCTCCCAGGTGCATGTTTGCCTACAAACTGGGCCTCCAGGATCTGCCACAGTCTGTGGCTTTCTTCAGTGCAGTGGATATTGACCAGTGCCTAAGGAAAGAGGTGACCATGAACTGCGCAACACCGTCAAATCCAACCGGGATGGAGAAGTACGGCATCCCTCAAGGTGAGCAGTGTCCGTGTAAGCTGCCCCCCTGTAATCACTCCTGCAGCTTAGGCAGAGCACTTGGCCTAAGCAGTCATTCCCTGAGGGCTCCCGTGTTTGGCAGAGGCACCTCATGGGCCCATTGCTTCTTGACCCATCACCTGACCTGCAAGGCAACCACCATGCTGGAGCCTACCCCTCTTTCCTTTCTCAGTCCTCAACCAGTTTGTGCTGCTGCTTCCAGATATTTCTGACAGTGAGGAGCCAGGCCTATCTCTGTTCTCCCACAGTCACATTTGCTTTGTGCCACTCAGAGGAGCCCTTCTGTGCACTTTTAACAAAACCCAAGATTTAATTGCTCCTTCTCTGAAAGGAGGCACCTCAACAACCTTGTCTATTTTGCCCTGCAGACCCAAACTTTTCCAGCCTTCATTCGTTTCTCTCCTTCTCCCCTCCCCCTTAAGCCAGCACTGTTCAGACAAATGCTTTGATATTGCTGTGTGCTTCCTCAACAGTCCCCAGGCCTAGAGTCATCCCTATCTCTGCTCAGTGTAACCCTTTAACTCCTGCAAGCAAATATTTAACTCCTGGCTAGGAAAGCAGCTCCTCCTTACTGTGCAGCTTTTTGCCAGATAAGGGAAGAACTTGCCTTCAGCTTTGTTCTTTCAGTCAATGCACACATCAGGCACTCCACCCTTAGGTAACCTTTATTAGGAATCTTACAGGCAAAGGGTGCTTTTAGAAACAGGATTTGTGCTCTGTGGGCAAAAAGACCACAGCAAATTAAACAAGTGCATCAGATTAGGGTCAGCAACAAAGTAACAGCAAAAACATGAAGACAAAACTAGTCTGGGCAGAGGAAGCTGTGGCCTCTCACTGCTCAGGAGCTGCACCCACAGCAGCTTCCACTCCAAGGTGGAACAACTTGTATTCCCAGCTTCCTACTGGTGCTGGTTCCTGCATTCTCACTGCCATTCAAAACAGAAGTTTGAATAAGTTTAAGGCTTTCTGTGCTACACACCCTGAACTAAAGCAAATCATGACCATCACTCTCTTATATGGCACAGTCTAAGCACACTTGAGGGAACTGACTGTCCTCTTGTCTTCCAGGGGAAGCACTGGATATATATCAGATAATTGAAATAACCAAAGGTTCGCTGGAGAAGAAATGACGCTAGAGTGCCAGAAGGACAATTGTCCAGACTGTGTGCCAGAGCCTTGCTGTACTTTCAGAAGGAGGTCTTTTGGCAAGGACTGATCCCAGTCACTTCATTTCCTTTTTGCTGTAAGAAGGGATGTTCCTGGGGAAGAAGATTTTGGTAGCAGCACATTTGAATAGCAGAGGCCCTTCTGAGGGCAGCAGCCAGAGTCACTGTTTGCACTCCCATGGACACAAAAGAAGAAGTCACAAGTATTTGGCAAGAGAAAAAATAAACCATCATCTCCATACATGCAGCTCTCCAAGGGCAAGACGACTCCACCATGGAACAGGCACTGTGGGAGGAGGCAACAGCAACCCTGGGTTATTTTTTTCGCCGTCTCTTCTTTTTGGGTTCCTGGTTCTCATCTGTCTGTTCCGCTGTACAGCTCTGGAGAGGGAATGGAAAGAGTAGCAGTAGAGAGTGTGACTGGTTTTGCGTGATTAGTCTAGAGAATCTAGACTAGCTAAAGCAAGAAGCCAGATGTGCAGAATAGCATTTAGCTCTTTTTTTCTCCTTAACTAAACAACCTGAATAGGGGACTGTGGAGCACTCCCTCCCCAGTTCATGCTGGAACTTAGACCAGAGGCTGCCAGTGGCATGAACAGGGACTGTGTCCTGGGTTTGGGCTTGTTGAAACACTCAGGAAAATATGGACAGAAACACCAATAAAAACCTGGACAATCAGCAGAGTAAATAGTTTATTTTTCTTATCCGGCAAAGGTTGTGCTGCTTTCATCAGCACTGTCTAGTGGAAGTGGGTCTGAGGAGAATGATGCTTTGAAGAGTTTGCCCTGACAAAAGTTAACCTGGATGCAAAATCACTTTGCATCATGCTGCAAAGGCCCGATTCTGCCCAGGCTGTAGGTCCTCAGGGGTAACACTGGCAGACTTTTCTGCTTGTTGAGGCACAGAACAAGGCCTTAAGAGGAGTTTCACTTCCTGATACATGGAAATAAAGACCACTGAAGGCAGAGGGCTGAGGTATAGGGGTTGACCAGAGTAACTGTTCACTCCTTTGTTTCAGCTTAGTACTAAAGTGAGAGCTAAGCCAGGGAAGACAGCTGTCCTAATTTCACATGTACCTGCCTAACTCACACCTCTAAAGAGTGGGCAACCTCTCAGTAAAAGCAGCTAAATTAATTCTGACCTGGTCGTTGTGTGGCTCATTCTCAGCATCCTCTGTGTTCCGCTCCTGCAGGGTGCTGTCCAGCACGGACGCGTTGATGCGGAAGTCCCGGGAGGTGCTTAACTTCATATACTGCATCAGGTTCACCTGCAGCAACCAAAGTCAAACCAGGGGGGAGAAGACATTAAGCCATTAACATCTTAGTTTAGTTTTCTGTGCTGCCTGGTCTTTTGCACAGCACTGGGACTGAGTCCATCACAGCAATAATGCAGGACTGAAGCAAAATGTAGGTGAGAAAGCACCTGTCCCCCCGAGCAATCCAATGGCCCATTTACATTTGCCTAAAAGCCAGGTGATTGCCAGTTACTCTCACTCATGTAGTACCTCACTGTGGTACATTTCATTCATTCATGGCAGACACAGCCTGGGGGAGGGGGTGAGGAAAGCTGGCATGAGGTGAGCCTGTTTCTGCTCCATCAGAAACCACCCACTAAAGTCACAGGCAGGACTAACACTAACATGGGCTGGTATCAGTATGGCAGCAATTTAGTAGTGTTGGGCCAGGACTGTGGGCAAGGGATGAAAAGTCCTTACACCTTTCTAATTTGAGCTTTATTAAAGGCTTCAAAAGGTGGACCAGCTATAGCTCTCCATCGTGCATTGATGCCACTGTTGCACTGAGTTCAGGTCACAGAAGAGCTCTGCTTTACATTACCTTTGACTTCTTGGAGAGATGGATAAGGAACTTCTCATATTGCTCTATTGCAAAAATCAGGTTTGGGATGGGCTTAGTCTCCCGAAGCACTTTGGCCTGAAATGCAGAGAGGAGTGTGATAGGTCAGATTTGGAAGGGAGCAGTGGTGCTGTAGAATTATGCAAACCCCACAGTATTCCCAGTACAGACAAGTGTCTTCAGTAGCCTTGCTCTTTATCAGTCCTGCCTCACAAACCTTGCCAGCTTTGCCACTAGTTTTAAATTGACTCCCAGGATGATTCTGCAGGGAAGCTCTCCCATGTACTGTTTTATGCTCTGTCTGGAGTCCAGAGCCCTGATATCCCTGACAGCCATGAGAGCAGCAGTTCCTCTGCTCCAGCTCTCTCAAGGCAGCACAAGCCCTTCAAGCAATGAGCACGTGGACTTTTCACCACACTGTGGTCCTGTTTATTTACCATCACTGGTGTTTGTTCCCCATGGTGACAGAGTGATAAAGGACCACTTCCATACACTCAGGGAAGAGGTGGGAAGATCATGCTTGTGGCTTTTAAACCCTTGACATCACAGGAATGTCTGGGCCAGTTGATGAGATGGAGGAAATGCTGTCTGGGAGCACAAACAAAGGACATCAAGGACCAAGAATCTGCCAGCCTGCTTGCTTGCTCCCAGCCAAATAATCCAGTCATTTTCAACTGCCTTACTTTAGTGGAATCCATTCCTTCAGCTCTAAAGGTACTGATAAAATTAAGAAACACTTAAAGAGAATGCAATATTTGTTCAAACGAATTAGCCCATATTTGTAAGTTTACCCGAAATAGTTAAAAATATCTTAGAAGACAAGGCTATCCAGAGTGATCTTTTCTTCATGTCTGTGAGCTTTTATGCTGCATTTAGTGAAGGACACTTTGCATTGTGTTTTTCTGGTTGTACTTCGTTTGTGATTTTTTTAGACTTTTCTCTGAAGTTACAGTAGATTAAATTTGATTTTTACTTAAAGGCTCAAATATGACAATTTGTCTTGGGTGACATGTAAGAAGCCACCAGGTAACACAAAAACTCCGGGAATGATCCCAAATTCAACTACAGCCCATGTTCTGACAGAGCAAGTCAGTCTTACCATAACTGTAGAGACTGCAGCAGATTCATCCTCTTTCTTCTTCTTTTTCTTCTCTTCTACATAGCTTAAGCTCTCACTGTGGATGTTCTGAAGGAGGATGCCAAAAGATGTGTCATTAGAAGTTTAGCAGGGACGGCCAGCTGAGTAAGGCCAGAGAAGTCCTTGCTCTGGCCAGCTAACAGCTTTACCAGTAAGATGGCACAAAAGTAGCAATACAAGAATGGAATTTGGGGTAATCTCAAAAAAAAATTAAAAAAAAGGAAAGAAAAACTAATTCTATAATTTATACATTCAGCAACATGCATGTGTGAGAAGTCTCCAGCAGTGACAGCTCTGCACACCATGACACCTTCTCCAATATGTTGTTCAATTCCTGTGCTCCTTACACAAGTACCCAGTTCCTCTCCAGGCAGATAAATCCCAGCTTCAGCACTGCAGTCTTTGGCACCCACATTACTTCACACTGTGATGACTGCAGTGTTGTTGACCTTTATTTGCCATTGTGGTTAACAGCAGTATTAATCTCATCCAAAAAACCCCACATGAACAGAGGGGGGAAAAAAACCCAACTAAAAACCAGCTCCTTCCCCGCTCAAGCAGAAATCAGCACGCTCAGTCCCAGTGGTGCTGGAATGTCTTACACCATTATTTGACATAGCAAAGCTTGAACTACAAGAAACTCAAGTCATGTCAAGAAGATTAATAATCCCCAAAGGTGCCCATTACTGCTGCTGATACACCACTCAGCATCAGATAGACTGACTGTGATTTTGCCAGTTAATTTAGGCCTTACCTGTACATAAGTAATGAATGAGTAACACTGTGGGGTCAAATGGGAACCTGAGAGCTTCACCTGCAAAGGAGCAGAGAGGTTGGTGTTACTCCTAACTCGAGGCAAGGAGCCATTTCCTCCAGCAATTTGCTCACACTCACCAGCTTTTCCAGCCTTCCTGGAATCGTATTCGAGGTGCTGCGGCAAGCTTGGATATACTGCAAGAAAAACATGAGTTTCTTCTAGGCATGCTGTTCCCATCCTGTATCCAGGCAGCGCTCAAAGCAGCTCATCCAATGGCACAGTGTGCAGGGTGGGATTGCGGGAACTACTGTCCCACAGTGGGTTGCTATATTCAAATGCCATGTCTGCATTCCAGAGCTGTGAGACTAGAGCTCTGGGGCATTCACCACCTTGTCTCAAACAAGCTCCACTGGATTCTTTCCATGGCTCAGTTCCCCCAGGTCCTGCCTCAGGCCTTCAGTGGGAATGAGTGGCAAGGGTAGGATTGTGAAGCACTGTGAGAATACTGTTAGTGCTGCTCATTCTGGCACACAACTGCCTAGAACCCCAAAAATACCGTGGAAAAAGCTACTCCGAGCCAAATTCAGCTGGAACGCAGCTTTCCTTTATCTCCACTGGTACAACTATTACTGCTCAGAAAGGTCGTGAAATAGAGGGGATGAAAGCCAACAGAATAAGAGTTCAACTCCTGCAAGACATCAACATCCCCACCCTGAGCATGGCTGGTGCCAGGGGTCACTGTGAGCTTGCTACAGCAGATGTGGAGAAAGTTTTTAGCTCAGAGCCGGCCCACTGTCAGCAAAGCACACTCACGTGTTTGATGAGGGAGGTGAGAATTGCGTACGTCTTGCTGAGGCTTCTCAGCAGCGTATCCACACAGCTCCCTGCTGGGAGTGCAGTCTGTACCAGTTCATGATAGACTGTCAGCAGAGTTCCCAGTTGCACAATTATACCTTTCTCCAGAGCCTGGGTTTGGTTTGATGGCTGAGAAGAGTCTTCTAGAAGAAAAAGATGAATGCTTCGTGAATGTGGGGCTAATGAATCCAGTTATGCAGGTGGGAAGTGCAAAAACCCCTCTTTGTGTCTGGTGCACAAAGCACCCATGTGGGACAGGAAAAGTAGTCACTGGAGGGATTTTGTGACAACACCCTGGTCTTACATTGTTCATGTGGAACTGTCTTAAGGGAGAGTTTAACCTGCCCTCAGATGATGCTAGTACCTCAAAATATATGTTCATCCATTTTTGACAAACATGTAACATTAATAATTGGACCACTTTTATTACCTGATGTGTCCGGCCCCAGACTGGTGAGTTTCTTGATAAGCCAATCCACCTCTTCAAGGACCTTATCCACCTGACCCAGCACCAGCAGCTAAGGCAGAAACACCAATAACAAAACAGGTTTTTGGAGGAATTTGGCACAAGGGGAATCTGCAGGCTGCTTATAACACAGTATCCCTGGACACTACAGGTTGTTCCACACACACTATTTTGACTCACACAGACAGTGGGGGCTGCAGTCTTGGCATTCACTATGGCAAAATGGCACCGACTCTCCACTTCAATGTCCTGCTCAGAGGAGAGAAAACAAATTTCAGTGAGTACAGAGTTAAACTTCAGCTGCTGTCACATACTTTGCAACAGAAGTGCACTCAATTCTGCCCTGACAGCACTATATGATGAAGGGCTAGGCTGCTTCTGCGTCACACCTGATCTATGTCTCCCAAGCAAGCGTGGATGTCTTGTGCAAGTTCCCGCAGGAGACTGACAGGGCTCTTGTAGAGAACGTGGACACTGAAGAGTAGAGACAGCAAACCCTTGCAGCAAGCGATATCCTCTGTAGGGAAGAGAAAACACATTACCAGGTGCTTAGGAACATCAGACATCCAGCGAGGGAAAGTCTCATGTTCAGTATGGATTTAAAAGAAAAGATACAGAGTAGGTGAAAATCCTATAAAAATACTGCAGTTACAAAAGCAGAATTTAAAACATCAGGAATCCCATGTGCAAAGGGAAGTATGACTTACTGGAGCCCTTGGCTCATAGAAAAATTGTGACCAAAAGTGCTGAGGAAATGCAATACAAACCCTGGCAAGAGTATTATCTTTCCAGAGTATAAATCCCAATTTGAGCTTAAATAACAAGGGAGAAAAGTCAAGTGAATGGCTTCCTTTTCTTCAGCAACACTAACGATTTTAGAGATAGAGCTCCCTTCCTAATACTCATGCTAAAAACCACAATGTCACAACAATCTGGCACAGAATGGGACCTGAATGTATCTTAATAAAGAGGCAAGACCAGCACAGACAACAGCACAGCATCTAAGGGTGCAATATCAGACCTGACACATCACATCTAAACATGCTCCTCAAAGCTTACTTACCAAGAGCGTTTTCTTTGCAAACTTTGACAGTCCAAGTCAGGAACTGGAGGAACTAAAGGAGAAGAGAGAAGATATCATGACTTTGAAACAGAATTCAAAGCACAAAACTAGTACTACTACTACTAAAAACTCAAGACAATGAATCACAATGAAGGAAGATGAGTGGAGTCCCCTTCTGGCAGAAGGCACCCAACCATACTCTGTGAAATTCCACATGGGATGTTTAACCCCCTAAAAGCTGAAAAGCTGAGATCCAGAAGAGGGGAATGGCTATACATTCCCTTGGATGGAGTAACAGTTCCATTTAATTTAAGGTAAATGATGACTCCAGACTTCTGGCCCACTTAGTGCAGTTTCTAGTTTGTAAAATCGGGGCACTTTAGAAAATGACTCCTTGCACAGAAGGAAAAAGGCACTCAGCCAGTTTGGACTGGACACAAGTCTAGTGGCCCTTTTTACCTCTATTCCCATGTGGAGGCCATACTACAACTTGGCTCTGTAAGGAGTCCCTGCTCAGGCAAAGAAATCATTCAGGTGCCCAAAACCAGGATCAGAAGGTGCAGGAGTGGGATGGGAAGATAACTTGTTCTTAACTGTCCTTGCAGGTGTGTGACAGGAGAACCCTTGAGAACACAAGAAACCTGTCCCTTTGACACAGTGTGTCTGGGGGAGAAGGCAGGACACGCACATGTCAGAGCCTCCAGATGCCAACCCAGTCTGATAATCCCCTTCCCACACCTACAGCTACGACATCCATCCCTGCCACCACATGAAGGCTGGGAAGTACCTGCTGTGAGGCTGGATCCAGGAGTTTGGACAAAGTGGAGAGAACTGTGATGAGTGACTGAGTTTCCTTGGTGTTAAAGTCATCTTCAGCACTGCTGAGCTGGTTCACCAGGGACCTCTGTTCACAGGAAGGAAAACAGTCCCTTGAGTGTGCTTGTGTTGCAGAAGCAAATAACCAGAAGTTGCAGCAGATAAAGGGACTAGCAGCAAGGAGAATGACAAAGAGTACAAAGGGAACCCTTCAAAAGAGAAAGTGCTGAGTTTTGTTAGGAGTGCTAACACAAAGGCCTGCATATGACTCAGTGTGACTTTTAGAATACTCAGTTAAGTTTGTGCTACACTGAAGAACCTATAGTTCTGTAAATACACAAGCACTTCCATCCAGCTCTGCACAGCACCCTGAAGCAGCTTTCCTCAGGGATCAGACTTTTCTGAACTGCTAGCAAATCAGTGCTAGAGTTGCCATCACATACTCAACCCTGTGGTCAAGCAACAGAGAGCTAGCAGTGTTTTCTGCCAGGATTCCAAGTGCTTTGGAACACTTGCAGCACACAGTGGTACTTACCTGAAACTGTCGGATCTGGAAGGCAGCTTTCTCTGTGACATTAATATCCGTTTCTTCTGCGTCACCATCAGTAATATCTGGCAGAGACAGAGAGGTGCAGAAAAAAAGCTAAATGCCAAGAGCATAATACAAGATTTATTTCCAAAAGTGGGAAAGACTGCTCACAGCTAGAGGAGGAATACAGACTGCAGAACTGTGGTGAGCAGAAAAATGTGTTAAAGGCAAACTTCAAATAGATTTCTGTTATATCAGACCCCAAATATCCTCTACTGACAGACTGAAAGCTCTATAAATGCAGGTAAAGATATCTCGGAAATTCAAGAAAATCAACACTATGAAGCCCACCTTGTTACTGACAGACAAGAACCAGACCCCTCTCTCCCTGGTTATGGGTAAAGGCTGTTTGGTCCCCACTTGCCCACATCTAGGCTGGAACATGGAGGTCAGAAAACAAAGTAGAATTGTACCATGTGCCTACCCAGGGCTTGCAGAAACTGGGAGATCCTGGCAGTGTACAGGTGCTGCACCGTGTTGAAGATCCGCAGCAAACCTTCCAAGCACAGGAGGGAAATGCTTTTGACCTTCTTCTTCCCAGATTCTTCAACAACAGTGGGAATTGAAGTGTATCTCCAAAGCAGAACCCTGTGGGAGATGAGATTTACTCCAGTAAAGCTGGCTGCACAGGGCAAGATTCTACTCTTAGGATCGTATTTTTAATATAACTAAATGGGAAGGTCTTTTTCCTATAGGAAAGTGGTGAGAGAAGATATCTGTTTTTAAGATTTTATTTCAATGTCAGCAAAACAGCTACTGCATTCTTCCTGCACAGCTAAATAATTTAATTCTTTCCAGGTGCCAAGGGACCTTGCAATCCCATCTCAAGACCATCTTTATACACTAATTTCTTCCACCCAGCATTACTTCTTTCTCAGGCTACTCAAACCCTGACCACCAGTGTCACATCTGCCAGTGACAAAGAGCTTTTCTCTTGGTTAGCTGTTTGGATCTGTGAAATGTCAGAATTCACTATAGGCCTCTCTACAAATAAAATCAGAAAGATAAAGGCAGGCAAAGGAAAGTAAAAAGCTGTGAGGAAAGCAAAATTGTTTGGCCCAAAGGAGACTTTTCTATTTGTAGGCAAACATCTTTTTCCTGCTCCCCTAAGCCCACTTCTTCCCTTTTTTGTTCCCTCTCCTTTCTTCTCATTAGTTCTGTCGCCTGCACAGATGATCTTATTCTATTTCAATGTCCAATCACGCAAAACATGTAGCTCACATGTAGTCCTAATGACTGCAACAAAAATAGCCTCTATTCTTTGGGGTGAGACACAAAACCGGCATTATGCATGGCAGGGGTAATTTGCATTTTGTGCTCTCTGCTGACTGGGCTCTGAAAAGACCCCATGCAGATATGACCTAGATTCCAAAAGACATTTACATGGTTCACATTCTTGGATTTCCAAAGGATTAGATGCATGAATATCTTCAAGCATCTTGCAGAAGTCCAAAAAAATCTTTTCTAAAGCTTGTGTCCCTCATACATCTGTTTTGTACCGTACATCAAAGTGAATCTAAACTTCACTGCATTCCAGAGGCCTCAAGAATCCAGCCTGTAACCATTCTACCTTCTCTGTGACAATGAGTGGTGAAGCAAAAGACAAAGAGAGGCTGAAAGTGAGAGTTTGATGGCGTTTGGTTCTTCCAGGCCAAGCACTATTACTAGAGCTGTATCACTCACTCTCACACAGAAACTGAAGTGCCTCCACTTGATTTCTCAGGAGCAAAGAAAGGCAATGACCTTAACTCAGGAACAGTAACTGTTTGAAACAGTTATAGACCGTGTTCTTCTTCCACAACCCTATCTGAGAATCAAAAAATCCCCAAAATGCATTGTTGATGTCTCCACATGCCACAGTGACTCACTGCGTGATTTTGCAGAGGTTCTGAAACATCTTCTCCGGATTTTGTCCGTCTGGTCCATCAGTTTGTCCTGTCTCCTCCAGCTGCTGCACCTTCTGCAGAGCTACACTGACAGCATAGCGCAGGAACTCTGTGCTGGAGCGCAGAACTGCCAGGCTCTCCTCATGGCTCTGGGCGTTGTCCCTGAAGAACCAAGAGCACTGTCAGAGAATTGAGGATGCACAGAAAAACCACAGGGATGGCCTACGAGATTCAAAACCTAAATAGGCATTTACAAATAAAATCAATGGCTGAACTCAGGGTGGAAAAGATTACTTTGTTTAGGTAGCTTGTAGTGAACACTCGGAGGACTGAGTTCCACCAGCCTTTCCAAATACACCAACAGACATGGTTTGAATTGTGTCTGGCTCTGCTCCACAGAGGGCTGGACACTTCTCACCTGAACAGAGCTGTGAGCAGAGTAGACACAAAGCCCATGGACAAGAAGCTCCGTGCAGTTTTGTTGCTCAAGGTAGATTTGTTTTTTCCAGCTTTCTCCTTCAGGATTTCAGATAGTTTGTTGTAACATGTAAACAGGCCTAGGACATCCTCAAACTTGTTCTTACTGCAATAAAGTCATAGAAAGCATTAATAGAGAAAATGCAGTCTTGGAGTTTCCCATTTGTAGCTTCAGTTACCAAATTACACAATGACACTTCCTAAATGTGAAATGATGAAACAATGACATATGACATCTCCCCGCCTCCCTAACAGTGTATACCTCATCCATTCCTCCTCAACCTGCTCTTCTACAAAATGTCAGATCTCCTCTCCCACAACACATGACATTCAAAATGGAAAAACTCCCCGAGGCTCTGTAAGTGGCTGTGCCACAAGACACTCACACTCAGAAGACATCATAATTCTGTGTTGGCACTACCACCCTGTGCTTGCAATGAAACTGTACTCCAAAGAGCTGGGCAAATAATAACACAGCTAGTGCTGCAGGGTAAGATTTGATGTTTTACCTAAAATTCCCGATGTTGAAATTGTACTCAATCAGAACCTCACAAATTCCCATCACCTGAATGGCATAGATGTTATTTTTCACACCGACACCAGAAGACAGAGAAAAATCTGCCGATTTATCCTAAGAGGTAGAGGAAACAAGTGAAAAAATCTTTTCAAAACCTGACAAGAACTCAGCATCTTCTTCCACTGAGTCACACTGAAAATCTGGTTTACCAGTTCAAAGTCTTCCAACTCGCTCTTGATCATTCGTCGTGTGACAGATTCTAGCATCTCTTCAAAGTTTTGTTCAAATCCCACATCCTCCTCCTCCTCGTCATCTTCAGCTCCTTGGCACAGATGCACAGTGCTCTTATACCAGGCGAGACAGTGCTGGATACAGCAGAGCAGATGAGCCTGAAGGAAGCAGCCACAGTCACACTCAGCCTGCAAGCTGGAGGTCACTGGTAGAGCTGAACACAGACCAGATTATTACAGCTTGCCTTTGGAACTGCCTTGAGTCTCAAATATATGCCTCACTGCCAGTTTGAGGGGATCAGTAATCCTACACACAGCTACCCAGCTCTAGCTTTAGACAATGTTCTCTGCCTGAGCTTGCCCAGATGGGATGTACACAGTGAACTCCCACTGCTCCTTCCACCTGGCCACCTCAGCTGCTGAAGGCAGAAAGGGAATTTCCAAAGGGACTCTCACTCTAGCTGAAGTGTCTGCTCCCTTCCTGGGTGTGCTACTGCAGCACGGCACTTAAGCTTCCTTAAGGGAAAACAAAGTGGTGAATTTGAATCTGTTCCCTTGGAAGTCCAACGAGTCATTGAGGTCTCATCTCCAAAAATTTCAAAGGAGAAAAACCAAAGGGCAGATTCTTCCCCCTGCTACACACACACTGCACAACTATTTTATGTGGAATTAAGTTGAAGGAGGGGAAAAAAACCCTGCAGGGTGAACTCAATAGAGGATAACAGCACTACACTCTTCCTACAGCATTTTTCACACAGGTCCCCATAACCACTATACTAGCAGAGCTCTAATAAATAGCCTGAGGCATGGGTGAGATGCCCAGCTCTGTTGTCATTAAAAGAATCGCTCCAGGCTAGAAGAAGCTGAAAAAGCACAAGGTATTCAGCTCGTAGCAGGACAACTAAAATGCTACGTAACAGAAGAGCTTGCAGCTGTGGTCAGCCGATACAGCTCTTACCAATGGTTCTTGCAGAAAGATTTGATCTCCTTGAGCCATAATACATCCCTCCAGTTTCAGTGGAGGCAGGAGGTCTGGCTGGGGCAAGTAATATTGCTTTATCTGTCACAGAAAACAAGAAATAAAAATAACCAGTTACTTGGTAACTAAGCCTCTTAGGATGTTTGAAAAGAGAACACAGTAATCTTTGTACCCCTTTCTACAGAGCAAAAACTGGCACTGTAATTACGGGACAGTACAAACACATGAGCCACATCATCTGCTCTATTGGTGATTAAAATCCCTTCTTGAGTTGCTCATGTATCTCTCAGCCAGGACACGTCACTGCGCTAAAACGTCATCTGACCACTTGCTGTTGTGTTCCCTCAACATTTAACATCACTTGTACTCCACCTGCAGTGCTACCCATCCTTTAAACAGCGAGGATCAGCAGCTGCTGCTGCTGCCCAGCACCCACACTGAGCACCTGGCCCAATCCTGGCACCCAGATTCCTGGCCTAAGGGTGCAGACAGTTGTGGAGGCTACACTTGGTAGGGACAGAAGTCCATCAGAGACCACGCCTGCACCAGTTCCTGGCTGGCTGGCATCACAGGAAGGAGATATGCTCTGAGCACTGATATAGGATCAGAACCAAAATAGGGAAAGTTATCGCTACATAATGATGCTATAAAATTTTAAATTTATACCAACTTCCTATTAAGTGCCCTCTGCTACCCAAAAGCTCTCTCAGCTGTGTTCATGTTCCTTTCTCACACGCTATACTGTCATGGGAAAGCTGGAATTAGTCAGCATGAACTCCATGGATGATTAAAGGGAAGAAAATTACTTGTCTCAAAGAAAGCACAGCCTGTCCAATGGATTGAGGAAATGTGATTGTCTTGTTGCCATGAGCAACACTGCTGGGGGATGAGTTAATCCTCCCAGATCCTACATGGACTTGGGTATTCTCCCCATGGGAGGACAGCAATAATTATTACTGTGTCAGCACACATCCTTGGGGAAGTATAGGAGGGCAACTGCTGTGCACTGCTAAGGAACAGGGAGAGCACAAAGCACTTCTTTGGGCTCACACTTCCCACAGCACCTAAGAACTGAAGGGTTGGAAAGTGCTCCAAGAGATCCTTCCCCTTCCACTCTGTGACAGGATATGAACCAGTCTCCAGACGTTTACCTAGTCTGCTCTCTCAACATAGCAGTGATTTGAACACCTCCTTAGGGAAGTGTCACAGCACTTACACGTTTCCAGTAACTATATAATAGTTACTACTAATAGTAACTATTTTCCCAATATTTAACCTGAGTTGTTTGTTATGCTGGTTGCAGTGCAGAATTCTTAAGAGAATTCCCTGCAGCCCCACCATGGAGCAGTACTTTACCTGGGACAGGAGTGTTTCCATTATAGAGCTGGCCAACTGGGAGTTCCTGCGAAGGACATCATAAAAACCCTGCAGACAGGAAGGAAGGACAGGTTGGCTGACCCAACAGAGATAATGAACCACAGGCATAATAAGTTGGCGTCATAACACAGCAACAACACTTTGGCGCTGCAAGGAACCATGAGGAAGTAACAATGTGCTCAGTGTAAAACTCCATACCTGGCAAAGCAAAGGCACCACAGAAAGAAGGTATGAATCAGAAAGAGTACGAATTTCCTCACAGGGGCCCTCTCACAAGCTGTATCTCCCTAGCAGCGGTGGCATCAAGCCCAGAGTGACTTTCACTGCTACTTAACGCTCGCACTAGATCCAACTTCAAACTGTGAAATCCTGCTTCAAAGGCAAAACAAGCCAGTGGGGAAACTGTAGGAGGCAACAAATCCTGCAGACTGAGAAAACTCAGTGGATTGATAAAGCAAGCACAAGTTTTCTAGCAACAGTGACAAACACTTGAAATTTCCAGCTCACCAAAGGTCAATTCAACCAAGCTAAGAAGGGAACAAAGTCTCTCTGACCTGAACAGGGTCAGTACCAGGTAGTACCCCACAGTCAAATCAGGAGCTAAAATACGAATCCAAAAATGGCCCCTTATAACAGGCCATTTGTCTCAAGAGACTGAAGTGACAGCCAAGCTTTTATAGAAACTTGGAAAGGAAGAGGAACAAAGACTGATCCCTGATGCAGTCTCCAAGGAAGTTTCTCCATACTCTCAGAGTTTTCTTTGGAGCCCATAATTAACTCTCAACAGCTCCACGTCTATCCAGTGCCTGTTATACCACTTCTCCTCAACGGACATCAAACCTGCTTCCTATTTCTTAGGCCACACCACAGGAAGACAGACTTTGAAGTGTTTTCACTCTTAAGCAATGCATGAGCTGAGGGAAAAACGTCAGCGCATCCTTGGGTTTATAATGGTCCAAAATAAAAATAAGCAAAAGGATTGAAAATAAAAATAGTCTTTGGTACATGTGTCCCAAGAAGAACATAACTGAGCTGATAGGCTGCTTTCCACAATAATGTGATCATTACTTACCTGTGGCTACAGTAGAACCTGACTGCAGAAGAGCTAGTGGCTGTTTAAAAGGAGACTGAATGAACCATGTTTACCTCATATAACATGAGTCGAACATCCGCTTGCTGGCTCAAACATCGCCTCAGGCTGCCCAGGATTTCAAGGCAGAAGGCCTCATTAGCTGCAGAATTATAGCAGGCATGAACATCTGCCTGGATCTGAGAGGGAATATTAGTCACGTTATACTGGGTACAATTCTCAAATATCACAACACAGAAGTTGTTCCTCAGTGCGCTGCCAGGCTCCTCATCCCTGTCACGGAGCAGTGGGAATACTCCCCAGATTCCTGGTGCTGTAAGAATGACTAGAATGACTGAGCACCAACGTTCCTAGAACAGCTTCTCTTTGCATATTGCACATACCAAAGCTTTCCTTCCACGACCAATCCTTACTGAAATGGTATTGCCATTTTGGGGAAACACTCCCCTTTGTGAGTTGTTTCAAGTAGTGCATCTTAGACACGAGACTGCACCATATGTCCACACCAGAGACCGAAGAACAGCACTTACCTGAGTGGCACCAATGGCCTGGCTGCACTGGGAAGAGGACAAGCTGCCCAGAACCTTAAAATTTCTTAATAGAAGCAGAAAGCCAGCGACCGCTGCTTTACGAGCATCGAGCTGCCTGGGAATTGGGACAGAAAATAGAAGCATAAGGAAACATGGAAGCAAGAAGCTCAGAATCAAACACAAGATCAACTCAGCAATGATAAAAAGACCACAAATATGGAGTGACTGGGCCCAGTAGAACTGTTTTCCCCAAAAGGGCAGCACAGTCCCAAACAGTCAAGAGCTTGGCAGTGTGCTGGGAAATCCCTTGGCTCTACAGTCTCACAATATGCAATCTCCTTCCTGTCCCTGCAATGCTCTCTCAGGGGAGAGCCCCAGGCCAAGACCCAAGTATGAAATGTCCCTTGAAAACTGGAAGAGTCTCACAGACATCAGAGTTGGAAAATACCTAACAAAAACATGTTTTGCTTTGCTCACAGAAACCCCACAACTTTCCCAAGACCAAGTCCCTTGCCTTGAATAATAACCCTAAATTTTGAATTCTGTATTCATAACCAGGCATCCACTGCCCAACAAAATCCAACCACAGCAGGATGGTTTGCTCAAAGCATTACCAAGATAACCTGGCTGCTTCTCTACCATCTTGTAAAGGATGAGAGGGAAGGTGGCAGTCACCTGCATGTACTCAACTGTGTAGACACATGTTGGAATTAGTTTTAATTTTTCCTACTTGTTTGGAGTTGCTAACAGCTTTCTGAATTTGCAAAACCCATTCAGCTGGGAGTTGGGATTTGTGTCTCAGTTCAGTAGAGCTGTGAGTGTATTACAGCCCTAGGCTAAAGGGATAGGAGATGTCACCATCTAGTTATGGAAAGAACATAGTAAGAAGACATTTAGCCAAAATAAAAAATACTTCTGCTCCAAAACCATAAATGAGATGTAGAATTTTTTTCAAAGAACCCCCTTCCCAGCTTACCTGGAAAACATAGCTTTTTGGAGAACAAGTATCAGGGAGTCCCTCACTGACATGCTGACTTTGAGCAAAGGCTGGAAAGGAAAATAACCTTTGGAGAGAAATGCACTAAGGCATGCCAAGCCCTAGGGGCATATGAGCTCATCTTCCTCAGGCCCATCTGGCCCTGCATTTCCAGTGCTGCCTTCAGTACAAAAACATTTTAAAATAGAAAAGAACCAAAACATTTTAAAATAGAAAACCCATAGAGCTGTAGCAGTGAGATACCTTAGCAGGTTAGTGAGGACACAGTGCAAGGTTTGGGAAAAGAACTGTTATCCCCAGGTTGGACAAAGCAGGTAAAATTTTAACACCAGGGCAATATCTCAGCCCAGGCGAAGAGAAACACTGACATGGAGCTTAGAAGGAGAAAAATCAACATGACAGCTACAGCTGTTCAGATAAACACTGTATACTTAGTTTTGTACAGGGTGCAGCATCTGGGCTTCTTCCAGATGAAACGTCAGCACAGAGCACTTTCAGGGCCATGCCAGACCACACCATATGCTTTTTGCTAGAGGGTACATGCAAATCTGTGCTTGAAGAACAGTTCCATGCTACACTGAGCAACCCACAGCACAGTATGAAGGCTTAATTTATGAGGAGGGTTATCAGATCATGCATATAATTGTGGCCCAGAGTTGTCACTGAAACTAAACTAGCAAGGATATTCACAGAGAAATGCAAAGCTTTACCTGTACTGCCCGGAGGAGCCCTTGCACTGTGTCAATGGGCAGGAAGGACAAATTGTCAAAGGTCTCTGTGACTTTGGAGGATGAAGTCTGAAGCACAAGAGGAGCTGACAGAACAATATTGGACAGCAACTCTGAAATATAAAAGGACAAAAGGAGCGGCTGATGCCAAGGGGCCAGAAGAGTCTGAGCAAAAGCTGTCTGTAGAGCTGAAAATTACAGACTAGTTGAAGACCTTCCATTAGACAGAGAGGTTGTGACAGGATGAGCTTCAAAAACCGGAGCTTTCCTGCAGGCACCAAGTGTAAAATGCTCCCAGCCCAGCTGAAGGACCTCACCCCACCAGAGGGCACTGAGGTGTAAGAGAAGAGGTTGCAACACAGACATCTCGGCAGGTCCAGTCGCTCCCGAGCATTTGCCCAAAGACAAGGAGAAAGGCAAAGCTAGGAATGTGGAACAGGTTACTGACTGATGGATACCGACTTCCTGTGCATTAGCTGTTCCATGGCAACTGCCTGAAAACATATTTTTCACCTGTGATGAATGCAAGGTATACTGAGGTATCAGCTGCATCAGAAAGAGAAGGAACAACTGATTTTCTTGGCTTCATGTCACTTCAGCAGGAGCTTTAGAAACCCAACCCGGCCTGCATCAAAAGCAGTGTGGCCAGCAGTCTGAGGGAGGTGATTCTCCTCCTCTACTCCACCATGGTGAGACTCCCCCTTGGACTACTGTGTCCAGCTCTGGGGTCCTCAACACAAGGACATGGAGGAATGGGTCCAGAGCAAGGGCACAAAAATGCCTAGAGGGCTGGAGCACCTCTGCTATGGAGACAGGCTGAGAGAATTTGGGCTGTTCAGCCTGGAGAAGAGAAGGCTCTGAGGAGACCTTGATGCAGCATTTTGGTACTCAAATGGGGCTTATTAGAAAGATGGGGACAGACTTTTTACCAGTAGCTCTTCTGATAGGACAAGGGGTAATGGTTTTAAACTAAAAGCAGGTAGATTCACACCAGATATAAGGAAAAAACAAGGGTGGTGAGACCACAGGTTGCCCAAGGAGGTGGTGAGTACCCAATCCCCTGAAACATTCAAGGTCAGGTTCAAAAGGGGTCTGAGCAACCTGGTCTATTTGAAGCTGCCTGTCATTACAGGGGCAGTTGGACTAGATGGCCTTTAAAGGTCCCTTCCAACCCAACCCATTCTATGATTCCATAACATGCTCTGAGGAGCTATGCTGTGCCTGTCCACAGGGCAGTGCACATTTCTCTCCCTTTGCTGTTACCTATGAAGTGGCTGACAGGAGATGCTGCTTTTGTGAGTACTCTGTTCAGGACCTGCTCAAGAATATCGCTTCTGATGGGCTCATGAACCTGAAATGAGAAAGAACAATAAATCAAAATCAAAATCTCCAAGATACTCCTGTACCTCAAAGCACAGGCATCGGGCAGTACAAAGCAAATCCAGGTGAGGTGGGATGGCCACCAGAAGTCCCTTTCAGCTAAATCCACACAGACCGATTCGGATTTTATCCCAAGACAATCAGAACCAGCACATCAGAGAGGCAAATGCAGAACACTCAGAACATAATGGGTCAAATCATCTATGACATGAAAATTTCCCAATGTGATGAAGATGAGTGGTTTTCAATCCCACCTTGTCAGATTTAATTTGTACCTCTGAATGTCTCTACCTTCTCTGCATTTTCTTGGAAACTGCAATAGGCTTTACACAAGTATCATGGTAGCTGGACCAGAGTAGGATTAAGTCTTTATGAGAATGGCCTCTTCCAGTTGGACGGGGGCAAATAGGAGACTAAATCTAATATGTATTGTTTGCAAAATACTCATGATGGATGCAGCAGGCAAGGTCTTGACACCATTTGCCAAGAGAGAATAAGAACAGAGTTTCCCCCCGCCCCTGTCAAAACCCCTCCAAAACGTACAGCACTACCTTAAATGTTTCCAGCAGGATACTTGCTCCCAGTTTGCAAGCCTGGTGGGCTGGCGTTTTTGAAAGGCCATAACTGGTATCAGCAGCTTTTCCTCCAAAGGGCTTTTTTGGTTCATATGATTCCATTAGGCTGAAGCCAAGCTCCACCAAGCCCTGAGTAACATGGTCCCAGCCAAACGCACTGAGAAAAACATTAAATGGACCAGGAAAGAAACAACATAGAAAAGTTTAGATTAGAGCAGTCTGAGGTAAAGTCTTCTGCAGTTAGTCCACGGTCCAAAGTACCAGTGAGAAACACCTGATGACAGCAGGGAGGATGACATCCCTCACAACCCTGTGACTCTCTTTGGGCTGAGGGACAGGTGCTCAGCACAACAGCCTTTTCAGTCCTGGTATTCCATCAGACTTTCCCCCCTGTCCAAATTTTTCCTTGCTATCGGGAATGATGTGCACTCAGGTCTGATCTGAACAGAGCACTAGGCCACAGGCAGGACACATTAGTACCCTACTGATCACAAGGTCTTCAAGTCAGAGAGAAAGACAGAAGAGGAATGTCTCCCATCAAACCAAAGGACAACTGGTGACAGAGCAGAGCTATCCCACAGCATGTTTAAAGGGCTAACCATGTGGGGGATGAAAACAGTGAACATATCCCTCATCCCCTAATTGGAACACACACTACAGCCAGCAGCATGACTCACACTGTGTTTCAGTAAGAAACAGAGCAGATTAGTTTAGTCCTTTGTACCACTGGATTCTGAGATTTGAGGTAAAAGGAGTGGATTTGTATATTTGTATTTTGTTACCTTTTTTTTTTTTTAATTCACCAACATAAAACTGGGATAAAAAACTTCAGATTTTGACACTGATCCCTGCCAGCACGTGGTCAGCAGTATTTAGTACTTAGCATCTCAGAGTGTTTTAGCCAGCCTGAAACTCTCCCCCCTCCCAAAGCCCATTGAATGTTCTGCAGCACGTGACAACAACTCACCTATTTTTCACCACTTCCAGAATTACAGCGCTTATGTCATATTGTTGAGGAAACAAATCCTGCAGAAACTTGGAGGCCTGAAGGAACTGCAGGTCCTTGCAGCTTCTTGTGATTGATGTTTTCAAGAAATCAAATATCTGAAACATAAAATCATTAAGTGTGAGGAAATTATCTTTGAAATGGGACCTATATAGTCTTGAGTATGTTCCAGTAAGAGCCAGAGCACAAGTTCCAGTACTGCCTGCCAAAACTCTTAACTCACTTCTTTCTCAGGACAAATACACCAAGCCTCATTAAGTGCCTCAAGGAGGGTAACCTGCTGCCAGATGCTCTTCATGTGGCCACCACAGAGCCAAAACATTAGAAAAAGACTGCTTTTCTTCTCATTCTACAATAACAACCCACAGGAATCCCTACTCCGGAAAATTGTGATACTGCTCTGGGGTCTTTTCTAGTGTTCAGTAAAGTACAACATACCAATGATCTAACTGCCTTCCCACGAGCATCCTGAAACCATTTTAAGCCTAATTCTGATGGGACTACTAGCTAACCATGCTTCCTTTCCTTTACAAGGAGGGCAGTGTATACCCCTGGAAGTTCTGTGCAAGCTTATCACCCACGTACCTGCTCTTGCAGTCTGTGTTTTACAGCAACCGACAGCAGAAGAGCCACACTGAAGGGACACAGAGCTCTGCCAGGGTCTTTCTGCTGCTCAGTCTAGAAAACAGCAAGTCACAGTCAGAAAGCTTGTTATCATCAACTGAAATGTCCCCCAAGTTCAGGAAGCCATCAGGAACGTGCCTTCTCAAACGTTACACAGCACATGTTAAAGAAAACATGCCTGTGGTCATAAAAATTATTAAACCCCTTCTCTAGATAACAAATTGAGTTTTAAAAACCCTGCTTCAAGAACAGTGACTGCTCCATCTTTGCCATACCTTCAGATGTCTCATTAGTTCCTTGCCTAGGTCCTGGTCCAGGTTGATGACAGAAACAATATGGAGAATAACAGTGCCTTCTACATGGCGGAGTTGGTCCAGGGGCGTTGTGGCTACCTCAAGGTCCACCGACCTGTTTTATCACAAAAAAGCAAGCCATCCAAAGCCACAAATAATTTCTTATGGATCCAGGAGAATGTAGTATTTGTACAAGGTTTAACAGATCAAATTCAAGGAGGCCTGGGCAGAACCAGAGTGACTACAAATACCCAGGTAGTAAAGAAAAGGGATGACAGAGCAGGAACTCACTGTGGTACCCTCTGTTCTTCCTTCTGTCTCTTATCCAGCTGATTGAAAAAACTGATGATTCCTTCCAAAACAGTCTTCTTACTGCCCTGCAAGGAAGGACATTACATTAAGCCATTGCAGGGCCTGCAGTATCCCAAAGAACTACACGGTATTCCCACACCTATCACAAATGTCATGGTATCCTTCATTTCCTTCCATAAATAGCCGAGAGAGGGAAGTGCTCCAGTGTGTCTCATTTTCAGATTTCCAGTTTGCTTATTTTTATTGACTGCACTTATCAAAGTGCTGGAAGAAACTCAAGCTTTCAGATGTTCTGACTGTCTTTTTTCAAAAGCTGTTATTAATTAGAAAGGATCCTTTATGTCTTTAATCAATTGAGAAGGCTTTCAAACTCCTAACCTTAAATCTTACAATACATTTTGGCCAGCGGACCCAAATGACCTCCTATAACACACATATAATTTGTCTTTGACAGGATCATTTTGGCATTGACTTGGTCACAAATGAAGTAACCAAAAGAGCCAGATCACCCTGTCAAAGGGCAGAGATGTCCCTGGCAGTCTCTGCTCTGAAGGAAGAGCACAGGAGGTGACACATTCCCAGTGCAAGTCAGACCACAGCCCAGAAGACAGTCACACTGCATGAGCTGTTATTATAGTGTGCAGATCACAGAGTGAGCAAAACCACACTCAAGAACACTGAAAAAACCGAATTCTCTCTGCTGTCTGCTAGGTCTGTGCTCATCCCCTACTTCTCAAAGGTTTCCTTCTTTTCCCACAGGGAATATCATGATAATTTCTTTCTCTGAGCAGTTGGCTTCCTTAGGCACGAGGGAATTAATGATAACAAAACCTACCAATGTCCTGTTGTGTCCTGATCCCCATGGCATAGTTTGGGAACAATCAGAATCCCTGCCAAAATCCAATCTATAGCTCAGTCTGGACATATTTTTTTCTGATGGTATAAACTTAGAGGAAATCCAGCTCCTGTGAGCTTTTACCTTTGCAGAAAGCAACAGCAGCTGATAGACCAGAGGGGGAATTTCCTGCAGGTCTAATTTGGAGAACATCCTAAGGACCTTTTCCACCACAAACTGCAGCTCCTCTCCTGATAGTGGAATATCCCTGTTGAATCAAAGGTTCATTAATTTATTGTTAATTTGCCAAGGCTCACTCACAAATGGAGTAAAAACCATGATGCCATGCAAAGCTTTTGGGACATGCCCGCCCAGCTGCGTTTTGTATCCAAATGGATCCAGTATGGATGTTCATCAATCAACCATCCATGGGGCTGTGGCTGGTGTGCTCACATCTCCTATTTGTACTTTGCTCAAACTACATGTGAAATAGGACACAGACATGACAACAGCACCAAGGCAGTGTTGATGCTGAAGGAGAAAAGTTACCTGAACATGTTGGCAAGATGTATTACACACTGAGGATCCCACCTGATAAAACAAAAATAAGTTGGAAGACTGAGAACAAACAGGATTATCATTTGGATCTTCCCTTTCACAGTTATTCAGTGTCACCATTTCCCTGATACATTTTGATATTAAGATTAGAAGTCAGATTTCCACCACGAATCATCAGCACCACCCTAACCACCCACAATTACAATGGTTCTGAACTGCACCAGCCCCTACAGTAACAAATGCCAAGAAAAGAATAAAAACAAGCACTTCCTGAGACCAGTTCATGCAACAACCTCACAGGATCTGGGAACAGCGTGCTCCCTTGCCTTCCCAGCCAGAGAAGACACTGTCACAGAGGGCACAGATTCAAACATGACAGGACACACAGCTCAAGGTGATGCCTTTTCCAAAGCACAACACGGACCATAACGTTTTGCCACTTAAGAGCTGGCAGAGATGTACATACTTGCTGGAGCAGAGGGTATTTATCAGCTGTTTCTTAAACTCTTCCCCATTCAGTTCACCTGAAAAACCAAAAGTCTTAAGAGCTGATTCCAGAGGAAGGGACGAGTAGCTGCAGAGAAGGAGGTGATAGAGGTTACCTTTTCCATAAGCCAGGCTCTCCTTTGAACTGCCCAATGCAGTGAGAATAGTGGAAAACAGCTCCAAGGATTTCCCGTTGGACAGGCTGCCACCTTTAATAACGTCGACAAACACGTTGGCAAGCTCAGCCAACGCATGTTGTGGCAGCTGGCGGGCCTGGGAGAACACACAACAGGGAAGAGGCTGAGGCAGTGCACAGAATTCCACATACACATCCAAACTGTCACCAAAACCCATCAGAACACAACATTTCCTTCTGTGAAATGCTCCCCTTCAAAGAGGAATTCAGCCTTGAGATCTCTGGTTTGTGCCGTCCTTTACAGAACAGAGCAGTAGATCAAGACGGTATGATTACAGGTTTGGAGCTTCTGAGACTAAATATCCAGAGATAACAAACTTCACACACACAGAACTAAGTCCAACACCAGCTGACTAAGTTCAGGGAAGATCTGTGGAGAGGACACAACTCATTTTCCTCAGTGGCTTTCTGAAGCATCTCAATCCACATGCAAAATGATCCCCAGCTGAGCCAGCCCAAAGGAGCTTTACCTCCAGCATCAGCAGTCCTATGATTTCAGACACCTTGCCCAAATGCAGGTCTCCTGACTCCACTAATGGGATGCAGTGCTTGTAAACCTGGAGCCTCCTGAGAACACCACTTCTTTGGGAACAAGGGGACCCTTTCAGGGAGCGAATAAAGAGAGGGAAGAATGGGAAAAGTTATGCAAGTAACAACACGTTGCTAAACTACAGGAAATCAGCAGAGGTAAACTGTCACCTGACTGCAATACCTTATTTTATCTCTGTGACAAAATATATTAAAAAAACCCAGAGCACAGGAAATGAGATTCTCTTGGATAAAGTAGTCGAAGCACTCAATCCTGTGGTTCACTCAACCTGCTACCAAAGATCAGGAAGAGTCAAGACCCTGAGAAGAACCAGGCTGGCAATTAGTTCTCACCTGGCCAGCTCAGTCCTCCTCCAAGGTACCTAAGGGCTCCCAAAATAATTCCCACTTACCACAAGCTCATTCCAACTACATTGTTCCAGTTTGCTATAACGCTGTATTTTTCTGGATGTCGTGTTTTTACCCAGAGTGACACTTCCCTGTGCAGCCCAGCACACATCTCTCAGGGGCCGCCGCCCCCAGAGCGCAGCTCGGACACCACCCACCTTTGAAGATCCCTCTCAGCAAGGCCGCCGTCTCCCTCCCCTTCAGGGCCTGCCAGGTCACAATATCGCCCAGCTGCAAGAGAAGGGGACGCTGTGAGCCGGAGCCACCCGCATCCCCAGCTCCCGCCCCCGGCGCGCGCTTCCCGCCCCGCCCCGCGCCTCCCGCCGCCTGGAGACCCGGGTTCGAGTCCCGCGGTGCCACGGAACGTGTCAGGCTGGGAGGGACCGCGGCGGGTCATCCGGTCCGACCTCCCTCTCATCCCAGAGCACGTGCCGCGGGACTGTGTCCAGCCGGTTGTGGAATGTCGCCAGTTAGGGAGACCCCACAACCTCTCCAGGCAACCTGTTTCAGCTCGCGGTCACCTACATATTGAAAGCAGTTAATGGAGTTAAGGAAGTATGGAGCGGGGTGCAGACAAGCGGGATGGGCAGCCTGGGGGGGCACTGGGGCGCTTGGGACAAAGTTCCCATTCAGGGCCACCTCGCACCAGCAGCGCCCGGCCCCGCCAGTGCCACCCACGTGGGGTGCGGATACCTTCGAGTAAACCCCTTAATTCCAAGGGGCATGAGGGGTGGCCTTGGGCATACCAGGAGGTTTAGCCAGCCTTTAAGCAGCAGGATTTAGCCAAAGGAACCGGTGCCAGCGCAGCGTTGGAGCTTTTACAAGCCCCGTGCTCACGTGGAGCTGGAGCTGATCCTGCCCAGCGAGGGGAACGGGTTTGGCCAGGGGCAGAGGGATAACCAGAACAGGGAGAGAGTTCCTCTTAGGGCTCTGTCACACCTCTTGAGGTGGGTCCCCCTTGGGGATGCCACCCCTTTCCCTGAGACCCCTTTTCCCAGGACAAAGCACTTGTTTGGTGATGTGAGGGGTTGTACATATGTCTGCAAAACGACTTCGTCTGTGATGACCATGATGGCCAGGAATCACAGGTTCTCTCTGCCACCAAACAGAGCTCTGCTCGGTCTGTTTAGGAACCCCCACACTGACAGTGTCCCCGTTTTAGGCACCGTCTTGCCCACTGGGCTGCAAGAAAAGGTCCAACGAGCTGTAAGAGGGACCTGAGCCTTGCACCAGTGCTGGTGTTGGAAGGGGACAGGAGGGTTGGAGGTCTTCTCTGAAGAGCAGTGCACTGTGCCTCTGGCCACGGCAGCATTGCTCAGGGTTTTGGCACAGGTCCTAATTTCCCTCAGCAGCACCCCTGCCTTTCAGCTGGAGTCTTGTGCCTTCCTCCTCCTCCCTCCCTCCCTTTGGGGTCTCAGCTCTGTTTGCAGGACAGCCCTGTGTAGAACTCAAATCTGTAAATCCCAGAGGCATTACAAAACATGCCTTGTGTAAGCCCCTTCAGCCCTGCTCTGGTGCTTAGCCTGGACCTGCCACCTCCCCAAAATCCCCATTGCCATGAGAACCCATCCAAGCTCCTCTCCTCTCCTCAGGCAGCTCTCACAATTATGGACCCAAAGAGTTAAAGCTGCAAGGGCTCTCCTGCCCTATGCAGCTTCAGCATCCCAGAAAAACTCGTTTTGCCATTCTGCTGCACATGGACTCGTGTGGTCCCTGCCACACCCCAGGGCTCCCCTCCCTTACGGGTCTGTGGCATCACCCTGGCAGTGGAATGGGTTCCAGTTCCCAGAGCTCCAAACAGGTAATAATCACTTGAGGATGTAGTGAAAGTTCTGGCCATGTTTTTTTATTTTAAAAACTGAAAGGGGCCATGTATAGATAGTGTTTTGTGTGGCCTCACTGGGGAGGAGTTGGAGAACCCCAGGAAGGACCAGCTCTAGAAGCATCCTCTGTCACAGACCCGTCCCCCCAGCCGGACCCTGCCCACACAGCCAGATTCACAGCAGGATCTTTCTAGGTTTTTTGGGGTAGAAGCTGGGGAAGAGGCCTGTCCCAATCGCCCCGGGGAGCAGGCTGGGATGGCAGGCTGCCCACCACCTGCCTCTGCCCCTGCCCCGTGCTAATGAGCGAGTTACACAACAAGAAGCTTTTATACTTTGTTAATCGGGTCCGGCATCCCAGCCCGCCTCTCCACGCACACTCCCGCTGGCCGGCCGAGCCCCGGCTCCCTCCTTCCCTCTACTCAGCTGCCTTTTGTAATGCTTTAATGGGGTTTCTTGCCTGGGTTGTGCTGACTTAATTACAAAGCTGCAGTGAGTTGATGCCTTGTGACGGTCTAATCCCAACCCGGTGACTCTACAAAGCTTTCGCCCGGCTTTCTTGCTGCTCCACTCCGGCCTTGCCATCCCCACGTCCACCTCAGCCCCGTGCACTGACCTTCTGCGGACGGTTCACCTTTTCCTCTCCCTGGTGAGTATCCAGGACTTTTTCCACCTGAAAGAACTGCAATGAAGACCATCATTCAGCCCTCACTTAGCCTTGCAGCTCCAGGGCTTGGATTGATTTTAGTGCCGGGAGAAGGGGGATGCCTGTCCCTTTCCCAGGAGCCGGAGGAAAAGAGGATGCCCCTGGCAAGTGGTTGAGCTGGAGACAAGTATCCCTCACACAGCCTGGGCTCAGAGCTGGTGGTACAGCTGGGCACAGCCAGAGGGAGATGCTGGAGATAAGACGAAGGCAGCCCTCCTCCTCCTGGTCTTCCCCATGGATGGGAATAAGGCGTTTCACCCAGACTGCTTCAGAAAGATGCCAAGAGGTTCATGGTCCAGCCTTGCCTGGATGGGCCCTGGGCTGGAGCAGCAGGACTCAAGGGTTTGGGAAACACTTTGGGGATAATTACTATTTTGGGGATATTATTAATTTTGGTAGAAGAAATAAAAGACAGTAAAAGGACAAGCTGGCTGCCTGGCCAAAGCTCAGTGCTCACCTCTGCCCATTTGAAGGTGGTGTGAGGCAGAGCAGTGCCTCCAATGTCCAGAGGAAAGGCAGAGTGAGAAAAACTTATGAAGGTATCAGATGATCAGTACACATGTTTTTAAGATGCTTTTGCAAACATTTCTGGTGTTTCTTTGGGCTGCTCAGCATCTGCATGCAGGCAGAGATGCAGACAGTAGTTGATGGAGTTGAGGAGGATGGGAGTGTGTTCTGGGCACCCCCGTCTGAGCAAGAGGGGAAGGGGATGGAACATAGTGGGGCTATGGAGACCATTGGGATCACCACCACTGCTGATTCCTCCTTCCTTCTCCCAGTGTCCTGCAGCTGACAGAGGACAGAGGACAACATGTCTACAGTTGTGAGTACTGCCTCCAGCCGCCCCCATCCTCCAGGCTCTGAGCATCCCCTCCTTGCAGTGCTGGGATGGGGTTCACCCTGTGCACCCCTTGCCCCCCCAGCTGCTCTCAGCCTGCAGTGGGGAGCTTGGGCATCATATCCATCCCATTGCACCTCTTGGGTGCATGTGAGGAGGCTCTGCCCTTCCCCATAGCTCCCTATATGAGGAGACTTGCAGTGGGGCAGGGAGGTGTGGGGTTGGCTGGTGAGACCCTACATCCTCTCCTCACCCCCAGACGGGCACATTCCGGATCGTCTCGGAGGAGGAGCAGGCCCTGCGCACCAAGCTGGAGCGTCTCACCACCAAGGACCACGGTCCTGTCTTTGGGAGGTGCGAGAAGATCCCCCCACACACTCTGCAGAAGGTGAGGGCAGCTGCAGGGAATGTGGGACAAGTGCAGCCTGAGGCTTCTGCTCCTTTTCAGGGGCCAGAAGAAACCCCTGACCAGCTCTTCCATTTGGAGATGCACTAACACCAAAGTGTCTCCTAGCTGGGGACTTGGGTGATTCCGCTCTCCCTGTGCTGCTATGCTGCAAGGAGCTTGACTGCTTCCCTGGTTTTGGGTGCCTAAATGACTCCTGGAGTGTTTCCGAGTGTGTGTGGAGCATGACTGAACTGGGTCCCCTCTCTACTCCCCCCAGGCAAAGGATGAGCTGAACGAGACAGAGGAGCAGAGGGAGGTGGCGGTGAAGGCGCTGCGGGAGCTGGTGCAGGAGCGGGCGGGCAGTGAGGACATTTGCAAGGCGGTGGCTGAGAAGGTGCAGGGGAAGGACGACTCCTTCTTACTCCGCTTCATCCGGGCCCGCAAGTTTGATGTCCACAGGGCCTATGACCTGCTGAAAGGTGGGCAGGGGTCCTGGGCTGCAGTGCTGAGTGAGGACAGAAGTACACATCCACCAGCAGCTCCCAGTTCTGTGCTGGTGCCTCCTAAGCCCTGGGTTGTGCTGGCAGAGCAGGACCCTGACATGAGGAGTTGGAGAGAGAGGATAAACAGAAAAAGTCAGAGCTTAGGGGCTCAGAGTTGGAATGGGGAAGGAAATACATGAGGATGATGTCAGGTGTCCTCAGGACAGTCCCATTCCTTGCAAATTTACCAGAAAAAAACCGGAAAAGACCCACCCACATTTGGTGGTGGCAGGCTGTTTCATTTGTGCAGCAAACCCAGCTGGTTTGGGCTGCATCTCCTTGAGATCTCCATGTCCCATACTCACCCCTCCGTACCCCTGTGAGGAGACAGTTCTGCATCCCGCTGTGCATGGTGCCTGGTGGGCTCAGCAACCCTGGATCATCCTGAGGGCTGGGGGCAGGTTGGGAGACATGTGTCACCCCCTCCCCATACTGAGAGTGGGAGGAGGATGGAGGAGGAGCAGGAGGGCAGCCCAGAGGGTGGCTGCCGACTGGGACCTGCCTGGCTTCAGCTCTGCTCTTCTTTGTGTCAGCTTGCGGGTTAATGAGTTGTAATTATCAGTGCTGGCTCCCAGATGAGCTGTTTTCTTTGCCTGCATTTTCCCAGGATAGAATTCCTTATTTTGTGCCTGCAGGGTGCCAAGGGAGGGGAGCTGGGGGACGTCACCCAAATGGGGAGGAAGGGGAGAAGGGAAATGAGGTGAAAAATTACTTTATCTGCTTCTTGAGATGATGGAGGGAAGGCAGCTGTGGGGAGCTCTGGGTAAGGGGAGGATAACACCAAACATGCTGGGGCTGATCAGCTGCTGATCTTCTTTTCCCTGCTTTGCTGGAGGAGACCTGACCCATGTGGACCCCAGGCACAGCCGGTCCGCAGCTCTCAGGCTCAGGACCAACATCTCACCATTGCCAGTCTATCCCATCTCTGACAGGTACCCCAGCTTCTTGAGGCTGGGCAAGCAGCCCTTGTCCTCTGAATTTCTGCGTTTCTCCAGGCTATGTGAACTTCCGACAGCAGTACCCTGAGCTCTTTGAAAACCTGAGCCCCGAGGCTGTGCGCAGCACCATCGAGGCTGGCTACCCCGGCATCCTGGCCAGCAGGGACAAGTACGGACGGGTGGTGATGCTCTTCAACATCGAGAACTGGGATTACGAGGAGATCACCTTTGATGAGGTCAGTCCAACTCAGATGTTATTCCCCGGGCAGAGTGGTTCTGTTGCCAGGCTGGTTCCACTTGGCAGGTCAGAGCACAGCACCCTTATGCACACATGCATCTGTCCACACACAGCCTTCAGCCCCCCAGGCTGAAGGCAATCTATAGCTCTTTGAGGAAGCCTGGGAGAGCCTAGTCCATCCCAAACGATTCCCCTTTCTTTCCCCACAGTGTATTGCAAGGTGCAGACCAAATTCAGGATGTACATCCCCCACCTCAGGTAACATGAGGTGAAAAAAGGCATTAAATCAAAGTGCTTCTGAAAGGAGGGATGTACAGGGCAGAGGAGGAAACTGAGGCATGTGGGACAGAAAGGGCTTCTTGGCAAAGACATCTCCAGGCATCTAACTCACAGCTTCTCTCAGCTTTTTTTCACTCAGCTCTGAATTTGCTCACAACATATTATTGGTCTAGATCTGAGATGCTCCTGACTTGAAAGGGAATGTAGTAGTGGCTGAGCATCCCCTGAAATGCCCTCCGTCCTCTGAAGTCCTGGGACTGGCTCTGACAAGTAGGCTGACAAGGAGACCCTGGCTAACACTCCATGGGACTCTTCATGAGAACCTCCTGGTTTCTATGTGAGGTGAGACCTCATACAAGACCCTGTTCTCTCTCCTCTCCATCAGATACTTCGTGCATATTGTATTATCTTGGAGAATCTTCTGGAAAATGAAGAGACTCAGATCAATGGGTTCTGCATCATTGAGAACTTCAAGGGCTTCACCATGCAGCAGGCATCAGGGATCAAACCGTCCGAGCTCAAGAAGATGGTGGACATGCTGCAGGTGAGGTGGCCAAGGATGTGCCCAGCAGTGGCAGAGGGGGGGATCAGAGAACTCAGAAAAGGGAAGTGGAAAGCTTTGGAATTGCCACCACACTGGCACAATGAGAAAGCATCACAGGAATGCTGTTCCCCATCACCCTCTCTTTGCCTTGCCAGTTAATTGGCTTAATCCTTGGCAAAATGGATCCTATTTTTCCCACCCCATCTCCCCACCCTCTCAAAAGCCTGACCAGAAGTTCACATGTTCCACTACTTGGAACATCCCATGACATGGCCTGAAGGCCTTTCCTCACCAGCCTCTCAACCCAGCCCAGTCCAGGCTGGATAGAGACTCACAGGCACTCTTGGATTTCTGCTCTTGGACCAAAGGCTAAAGGCACTTGGCTCTCCCCAGGGAAGGCAGACAGCAGAGATGTGCTCCTTCTCATGGAGTAGGAACAATGAGCTATCTGGGAGGCATTTCGACTTCCTGGTATACCTGGAACTGGGATGGCCGGTCCTCTGGGTCAGAACACAAAGGGACCATCATTTGGGGGAGATTGTAACCATCTGTCTGGGTTTGGGATCCTAGGACTCGTTCCCAGCACGGTTCAAGGCTGTCCACTTCATCCACCAGCCATGGTACTTTACCACCACCTACAATGTGGTCAAACCATTCCTGAAGAGCAAACTGCTGGAGAGGGTGAGTGTGGGAAAGGTACCCAGAGGCAAGAGCATGTCCCTGGGTGAAGCAGAATGGTTGGGAAGTATGTCCTTGGTCTCCTGCTGAGGGTTACTCTCATCTCTCCAGGTCTTTGTGCATGGGGAGGAGCTGGAGTCCTTCTACCAGGAGATCGATGCTGACATCTTGCCAGCAGACTTTGGTGGCAACCTGCCCAAGTACGACGGCAAAGCGACTGCAGAGAAGCTCTTTGGGCCTCGCATCGAGTCTGAAGACACGGCTCTCTAAAGCAGGAGCCTGCTCCCCTCCCCTGTGCAGTAGCATCAGAGATGGCCTTCTAACCCCAGCCACCTCCTCACTGTAGCATTGGTTGAGTGACTGCTCGTGATGAGCCGCTCTGGGCGGTTGCTCCCTGCCTGTCCCTCCTGTCCCCACACCAGGCAGCGGGCTGCCCGGCAGCTCTGTCCCTCCTGGGCAGAGCACCCTTCCCTTGGGAGCCAGTGGAGAAAGGAGGCCACCCTCTCCCACAGCATCCCTGGAACTGCAGGGGGAGGACATGAGAGTGTCTGCTTTGGGAAGGGAGGGTGAGGGAGAAATAAAGTGTTTAACAGCAGAGCTCTGGGTTCCCTCATGGTAAGGAACAGGGGCACAACTTTTTAGGCAGTGGCTGCACTGCAGGTTCTGTGGAGGTCAGGAGTGTCAGCGTTTGGTAGGAGACTCCTGCTCCCATCATCGACTGCCCTTTGGCACAGGGGACCAGGAACTGTCTCCACCTTCCCTGCATCCCAGACCATGTCCTACCCCTGCCAAAGCAAGGATCCCTAATTCTTAAGTCAGCTGCTCTAACTAGGAAAGAGAAAATAAGCCCAAAGAAGTAAACAAAAACCCAACAAGAGGCCCAAGTGGAGCTGGCTCTCTTATTCCTGCTCAGCCAGGGAGGAGGAACAGAGGCTGCAGTAGCCACTGAGGCCAGGAGATAACCACAGGACAGTGAGAGACAAGAACATGCGCTCCTAAATCCTTCAAAAGCCATAGCACAGTGCTGTGCTCAGGGAACTCAGCCAGGGAAGCCCCCCGAAAAGCCACCATGGAGGGTAGAAGAGGGTCCCTGCCTGGGAAATGACCTATGCTCGATGAGTCTTTGCAAATGTGGAGGCAGCAGGACCTGGATGAAGAGGAGGGAGGCAGAAGTAGCTGAGTGTCCCAGGCAAGGCAGTCTGTTCTGGTTCACGAACCAGGCATCTCCTCCAAGGAGCCAAGCAGATACCTATTTCTAGACCTTCTCCCTTGGCCAACAGTAGGGCATAGAGAGGACTAAGTTGATGCTCTCTGCCCATGTTACCTTCTCCCTCACCCCCATCCCACAGTGTGCCTTGTCCCCACTCCCAGCTCCACACAGGTGCCTTTCATCAGCCAGCTCAGCCCTCCCCACCAAAGCTGGCCAAGGTGGAGGGTGCTGACAAGAGCCACATTCATCAGGGCACTGGCTCAGGCTCAAACCAAACAGGACATTGGCTCTGAAGCTGCAGGGAGGATGGGGCCTGTCTGGGGAGAGGCGACAGGGGTTAAAGCTGTTTGTGCCAGCCTCAGCAGCACAGCAAGCCCATGCATGGCAAATCCCAGCCTGAGGCTGTGCCAACCTTCTGGAGAGTCTGGAGGGAGAGCGAAAAGCACCTTCTTATTGCATCTGGAGTGATCCCAAGGAAACCACGTGTGCCAACCCTGCAACCATCAGGCCAGTGCAAACACAACAGCACAGCTTGCCTGGGAGACAAAGCAATTGCAGCTTCTGAAAACAGAAAAAGAAAAAACAAAATGCTTACACACACAGACAGGAGCACCACACTTATACCCCTGGGATTTGGACTGGGGCAGTCACAGGTTTTGGGTGGTCCCTGTGGCTGCTCACCACTGCTGGGACAAATTATCAGCCAGGAGCATACTATGATAGGGAGAAGAGAACAGCACAGGAAACAAAACAGGGAGCAGTGACTGACAAAGCCAGGAAGGAGGTTTGAAGCAGAACTAACAGCTAAAGCTCAGTGGCCAGTAAACTAGAGATGTGGCCTAAAACACTGTTTCCTATAAAGTAATTCCCATTACAGGGGAAGAGTAGGAACAGTCATGTCCTAACCCTGCTGCCCCAAGGACTCACCAGTCCCAGCTACCCTTCACATCTGTCTCACTTAGTCTGGAGATAATAAACCACACACCAGTAAGCTCTCATGTCAGGGGAGCAGTGCTTTTGGCAGGGCTTTTGTGTGCCCTGGGCTCAAAGATGTCACTGTCCTGGCCAGAGATGCTGTTCTTTGTTTCCTCTGCCAGCAGGTGAACGATTAAGGAAATCCACTCACTCTCACACAGGGAAAAGTAATAATGCTCTCCCCACTGGCAAAAGTAACACTTCTCTGGTATTTTCAGAGCAGGCATACAGGTATTTAAGCTGATGCCATGTCCATTTTCCACCAGAGTAGTATCAAAGAACCCTTCTTGTTCAGAAGGCAAAAGCACCCAGGAAAGGTTTGAACAGCACTAGTGCTTGCACTGTGTGCTGCAAGGGAGAGATGATAAATTCACCCCCCCACCAGCTCTCCAAATTGGGCCTCAGGGAAGACTGAGAGCCTCTGCCAACATATATAACTTTGCACACAGTCAATAGATGTAGCACTGACTTCAATAAGTCCTTTATTTTTAAATAAAGAAATTCCACCAAATCAAAGATAACAAAATTACATTTTGTTTTGCAGTGACTTACATTTTACACCACACAAGAACAAAAATTAATGAAAAAAATCAACATTGTTTTATATATATTCATATATAATTTTAAAGGTAAACATCAGCAGATATAGAAAAATTGCATTGCTAGTTGCAAATCATCTCCCCTGCAGCTCTCAGCTCCAGAGAATCTGACTCAGAACATGGCAGCAGGGAGGGTGTCTCAGTATACAAGCTTCTTCAGGGCAGCATTTAAAGGTGGTTGCAGAACATTATTTTGCCAAATTGACAACATTTTCATAGTCAACTGCTCACCAAGAACATTACAAGTCACTCTGCCTGTTCTAGCACAGCTGCATGAGCAAACAAGGGTGCAGGTTTCCTCTTCCTAAGCTCTTCACACACCCCTTTGGCTTGGAAGTTTCAGGAGAAAGAGGTTAAGCTTTTTCAAGAAGAATGTCTGGTTATCTATCACTGGGAATTATGGTCAAGCTGTCATGTGACACACTCAAAATACGTTCCTTTGGAAAGTTGCTGACTTGGGCTAAGCAGTAGGGTTTGGTTGTATCAAATACAAACGGGGTTTGAATTTTGTTTTTCTTTATTTTAAAGACTTTTGAGTTGGCAGGAGCCATGAGAAGGCTCAACATCCCCACAGAAATACAGTGGAGATCCTAGAAGAAACTTCTGTATCTCTGGTCATGCAAGAGTTTTGATTACAGTGCAAGTTTGTCACTCGCACAAAAGCAAAAAGACTTCGTGACACCTTGGACAGATGTTCAAGAGAACCCTCAAAACCTTCCTCCACACTATGGACAGCAGGGAACTGCTTTGACTCATTGATGGCACTTATGCCTGAACTCCCAGCAGCTGAGAAAGTCCAGGCCTATGTAACACCCACTCCCCAGGGAGAAGAGGGTTACAAGGCATCCCCCCTCCTCTTGGGCTTATGCTGCTCTGAGGCATCCTAAGCTTGGAGAAAAAGTCCTCACACCAAAAAGGGCTGTTTACTTCACCCCTAGAAGCCATGAAGGAGACACTGCTTTGAGTCACTGTGGCTCCAGGACCTTTCCTATGAACAGACCCATCAAAGGAAGACCCACCACACAAACCAGAAAAAGGATGCTCTTCACAACTAATGACAAAAAAAAAAAAAATTGAAGAATTTCAATAAGCTCCAGAAAAGTGTAGTATTTCCAGAAAAACTGAAGCAATCCAGGTGACTGAACTATTTGGCAACTAAATCCTGAAGATGCTACTCTTGCACTTTTAGAGATATAATCACTTAAGCAGTCTACCTCCAGCTATGCAGCTGGGGTGTTAACAGACACAATTTTGGGATTGTAATATTAACCAAAGCAAACCCTGCTTCTGACTCAATTCCTACTGCTAGAGGAGCAGAGTGATCCACTGCTTATATATATTATTTCAAGCCTTGAAATAGACTGTTGGTAGTTCCAGGCTGCCCATAAAGGTCCTTTAAGTCAGCACACATTTGTACAGTGTACATAACTGGTGTGTCTCAATACCTGGTGTCTGAAAATTCACTTACAAAAAAGCAAAACCCCAAAAGCTCTAACAGAGATCTTACTGAAGTCTCTAGATATGCTGATGTTAAGGGAAGAGGAGAAAAAGGGCAAGGCACCACGTGTCAAAGGGCTGTGGCCTAAGAACTTGTGACAGACCCAGAACAGATGACACACAGGTAACTCAGCTAAATTCAGTACTGGAGCTAATAGTTCCCAACATTTCAATTAATGCCCTGTCTCTGTAACATATATCTTCATAAACAGGAACTGCAGAAAAACACTCAGGAAAAAGACTGCAGGGAAGTTCCAAGTGTTTGCCTTTACAGTGCAACTACATCCAAAACCACCTCCATTTAGAAGCTGGCAAAGGTACCACTAAAAAGGCTGACAGAGCTGATGTAGTGGAAACTCAAAGTTCCTTGTGTTCAGTAAGAGCAAATTCAAGCTTCTTACCTATAATTTTCAGATCTCTCCAGAAAAATGGCAAAGGTAATGGTCGGACCAGCCTAACCATTAAAGAGTAATAGTTCTGCAACTTGCTGTCTGACTGAAGGGGTCCTTGGGGTTTATGTTCAAGTGCTACTTACATTCAGTGATGGGAAAGGTGTGTGTATATCACAAGATGACCTGTGGAAGAGCTCTCCGAATGCTTTTTCTAACCCCAGGTTGAAACAAAGCAGACCACACATCAGATTCATCATGCTGAGATCCTGAACTGCTCTCAGACCATGCTGCAACAATCTACAAGTGCACACTTCAGCAGCCTTGTGTGTGTTGATGAGAGGTGAAAGACAACTTCGTCTCTAAGACTGAAAAACTCAGGCAGCATTTAAGTTTAAATTCACTGGGCAAATGAAGGCCACCTGTCCACATCACAAGACTTGTATTGCCTTATTTGGGGAGATAGGTGTATTTCACATTAGTACTGGAGAAAGTCCCATGTGTCAAGGGGCACTGGCACTAGATATCAGTTGTCATTGTCATCAGCAAGATTTCAGACACAATTTTAGTGTCTTTAGATAACATGCACTGCAGCTTAATTTTCTCCCCTACCAGTTCCCCAAGATCTATTCAACTGCTGCAAGTATGGTCTGCTTTGAAAGAAGCATCAAGTTGGCTGATGTTTTTTTCCACTCCTTTCTCCTACAGGCTTAAGCAGCTGATCCTCAGGCTCCAGAAACCTTTGCCCAAATGAGCCATGACAAAAGCTCTTCTTCCCCAAAGAGGTCAGAATCAGTCAAGTCACAAGTGGTCTGAACAATTTTAGATACAAGAGCAAATAAAGGAGCAAGACAGACCCATATAACTTGTTGAGAGTTTCACAAAGCCCACAGCACTGGCACTTCTGAAGTAGGATGGCTTGGGTTGTGAGGCAGGAAAGAGTATTCCTCAAAAAGACCCTCTAACATTGCAGAAAAATGTGTTTGATTAGACAAAGCTACAGCTCTTGCTGCTTTGAGAACTGCTTGGTTGTTCACCTCGTTTTAGACTTAGACACCTAAATTTATACTGTATCTACTTGATGTGTACAAGTGTTGTTTACACTCCACTTTGCTCAGGCAAGAAGATATTTAAGTCATACCCAATGAATATTACATGAACACTACATAAGCAAAAAACAGAAATGTCTTTTATGACATATTTTAGTGATGCAGTATGAATAAGAGGATAAAAACAGACAAGATATCCACCAGCTAAGAATATCCTTGCTATCCGATGCCCTAAAATAGTTCTTAAGGAACAGCCACAAGCATAGCCAAGTCTTGCTGTAGCTTTACTTCATTTCATCTTTTCTTTGAAGAGACAAGGAAACCTGGATTTACTAACAAGGACAATGTGCAGATATCCACAGTTCATTGTAACAGGCCGAGGTGTCTGGCCTAAGGCAAATGAATGGAATTTCCTGAAACAACAATGCCCCTCTGCTACAATAGTTAATTATTGCTTTATTAAAACAAAACCCCACCCCTCTACCCTACTGAAGTTCAGGGACAGGGCAGTCCAGAAGGCTTGTTTCCCTGTATTACCAGATTGAAGTCCTGCAGTTTATTTAACCCTCAGACTATAAATTAAAGTGCCTGGAACACAGACCAAGGCTGAAGCAATAAAGTGCTGATGTGGAAAGTGTAACTGGAAAAGAAATTCACTGACACTGTGATAAAGTCCTAAAGATGGATTAATGAAACTACAATATTGATAGAACAAACAAGATGTTTTTACCATCAATTTTCAATCTCCAGACTGTCATGGGACACCTCTCTTTCCAGGAGATAGACTAGAATCTTTAATAACTATCTTGGCACAGACCATAACAGCCACTTGTGGGAAAAGCACAAGTGAGTAGGCATCTTTCCTGCAAACAGCTTTTACACTTCACTTTGCACATTAAAACTAGAAGGGGATGTCTTGGTGTGGAAAAGAAATTCAAGTGATAAAGAGCCCAGTGTCTTACTGGAGCCAGCAATCCTACAGCAGTACACAGATATGGAAGTACTCAGCCACGCAGAGATGTCATTTCAGTTGCACAGGGCTAGACACATCCAGGTCCCCATCAATTGTAAGGCAAGTTGAAAGCCATTTGATGCCCTGAAAGCTTAGGGGGAAAATGTTGATATTCACCATAATACAAGATGAGTAAATCTAAATAGATACAGCCCACCCCCCTGCCAATTCATCCCTACAAGGGTACATAGCTCTCTATGAAATATTCTTTCAAACAGAAAAATCCTGCAGATTTTTAATCATGGGTTTCCTTTTGGAAGCCAGAGCTGGCTTTAAAAAGCCCTGGGTAAAAAGAATCCAGTACTGAAAGGATGACTGCATTTAAAGAGAGGCAAAGACGACAAGAAGGTGACTGATCAGGTCCTGAAGGGAAAACATGTTTACATAGAAACATAACTGGCATTACCAGGCTGCAGCTTTTCTCTACTCAGAGTCCCAGCATAAGGCCACCCCAATCCACAGACAGCTGAAGCATTGAAAAGTTGAATATTTTTAAAGTGATTCACTTGTGCAAGTGCATTCCTAGGAACTACAAGGTTTCCCTTGAGATGGTGCAAAGCTGAAATTCCACTTGCAGTCAAGCATCTGTTTTCCTGGCCACATTGTAGTGGCTTACAGACTGAACTCTTACTGCCTTGTGGCTTGAAACAGGGATTTTCCCACATAAGAACAGGGAACAGAGCCATGGTTACCCTGTCATTACACCTAAACAAGTACTGCAGATCAAGTTTTTGACCTGCAGGTGAAAAGATTGACATTTAAACTTCTGCTATATTAAAGCAAGCAGTCTTTAGCTCAGTAGCCCTGTAACAAGCCACATTCAGCAACCTAATTCTTCAAGCAGAGCAGCAAGTTACAAATCCAAGTGACTATACACCCAAAGATGCTTTGGCCAGATATTGTAAGAAAACATTGTGATCACACCCTGGCCATTGGATATCAAGGAGAATGGAAACCTGAAGTAGCAGGGGAGGGAACAAGATGTTCCCTAAGTGGGAGATACACTGAAGTGATCCAGAGTCTTTGGGTCAATTACTCCTGGCCGGATACAGCCTGCTCTGCATCTGAGCAGTGAGGCTTTGTCTTCTCCCATTGGCAGATGGCATTGGCATACTGTACCACGAGCTTGTCCATCCAGGTAAGAGGTTCTGGGAATAGTACAGACCCCTCAAAGAATCCCAGGTGGCCTCCATGAAGGGGCAGCACATGCATGACATTTTCCTTTTTCTCTGTAAAACAAAAGGAGACAAAGTTCTAGAAGGTTAAGATCTTCAGGCTGAGAATGAAGCCATCTTTAACTCGCATCCTCTGGAACCAGAACCATTGCAACATGACAAGCTCCACTAAGCTCTGATAGTATCAGCCATCTTGTTTCACGGATACTGAAAAAAATCCCTGTGCTTGCTTCTATCTTAAAGCAGCTGGGGATAAATTTCTCTCCTCAGCCTTCAATCAGGAAAAGAATGAACTCCTTCCCTCCCTGTGCACCCACTGTTTGTGATGAAGCAGCAGCAGCTCCCTCTTCTGAGCTTCTAAAGATAATCTGCCATTTTCCTTGTCTGAAGATAGACAGGTCAACTCCTTTCAAGGGAGATCCTAGTTGAGTGCCAAGTGACACAGCCATGCATGTACTCTGTCCCCATTTCATCAGCAAAGGGGGGTGTTTATCTGTACTTCTTCCAGCCTGTCACTATCATCCACCTTTCTATCAAATCCCAGCAAAGAATAAAAACATAGGAAGCATTTTTCCATCTAAGAATGTAACCTGGATGTAACCTGCTGGTTATTAACACAAGCCAAAACAGCAGAAGATGCCAGAGGGGACTAAAGTTCTTCCTACTCAAAGATAGTCTTGTTAGTTCTAGTAATTGTCATTTAAAGAGGCTTAGGACACCTCCCACAGCATTACAAATATAACAAGGCAAGTCAAGAGTCTTTGAAATTGTGCATCATGATGTAATAAGGAAGCTGCAGGTACATAAATATACACAGCTGGAGGAAAGTGCTTCATTGTACCTGAAAGAGCTCTTGGAATTGATAGAAGACTCTCATGAACAAGAGGGTCATCAGCAGCATTAACCAACAGAAGAGGAACATAGATCTGCATCAAGAAACATGGCATAAAAGGAAAGAAACAAAACAGTAAGGAGCTGGAATTTAAATGTCAATCTAACAACTGTAAAAGTATCTTAAGACTTCTTATTTAACAGTTTATTTTTCCCCAAAACTCAACTTTAAAAAAGAGGTAGGGGTGCATCAAAGAAAACAGACTGAGTCCTCATTCTCAGAATTCAAATAGCTACACCTTATTTGCTCTGCACTGCTTTGCACCTCAGGGAGCTAATGTCAGCTCTATTACAGACACCTCATTTAAAGTCCAGGAAACTCCCTTGGAGCTTTTCCATCCTCTGGTTCAGTAGAAAAAGGAAGAATTAATCTCAGCTCCACTTCTGCTAAGCTTTGCTCTACTAAGCATCTGCCTGTCAGAGTCCTGAGTCTCCTCCACAGTACCTAGTCAGCTTTTCTTCCTTGATACCGCACGTTCTACACCACCACCCATTTCCCACCTTATCCTCATACACTTGGGGTAGTTCAGCTGAATGCAGGGCTCTGTTTAAATCACTTGGGCACTACAATCCACCAGAATTTTAAACTCCTAAGAACCCAGAGCATTTGGCTCCAGTATTAAAGGCAGCAAGATTGAAATCCCACTCCAATACACTGAGACTGCTTATTTCTAAAAATCCCAGCTAGGACAGCTGTGTCAGGCATCATCAACAAAAACTACAGTATTTTCTCTCCAGCAAAAATGAAGGTACAAGAGTAGTCTATGGGAAGATCCTACCCTGTGCAAGTACTGCAGGCAACTTTCCTCTTCATAGTATTCCTTCAGTGAGCTGTAACCGTGGAACTTCCTGAAACAGAGCAGACTTATTACAATCATCTGCTACTCGTATTTTCAAGTAAGTACATACATGCAAAACCAGGAAAGATGCCTCAGTTTTCCAGACCATTTTTCGGTACCCAGTGTCTTTGCAAAGCCCATCTTTGGCAGCACATGACTTTATGCTTTATGTGCTTGCTCAAACATTGAGAGACAATGGGCAAGTCAAACACAAATTGAAGACCAACAGTCTTTGCGGCATTTTTGTTAAAGTATCACACTTAACTGTATATGCTCTTTTATCATCTTGTTAGGTTATAATCTTGTTCACCTTTCCTTGAAAGCCTTTTCAAATAGAAACCCACCACAGCTTATGAACCTCCAACATACTGGACAAGCCCCACAGAATTCAGTAAGCCTGTCCTTAAGTGCCTTGTTTTTATCCAAGAGACATCATAAGCAGGTATGTTGGTCCATACAAGCAGGGAGATTTCCTCAGACTAGCTTTTCTTATAAGCAGCCAACAATACTCCAAGCCTGCCAAAAGTGTTACTAGTTGACAGTTCACAGCTTTATTTTGAAAATGTGTTATGCCTGATACAGAACATGCCATGGTATGAACATCGCCACTTCAAGTGCTATGTTCTTGTTAAGGACACAGGCAATAACAGGCTACTGCTTAATAAAGCAAAGAACCTAATTTAGGTGTTAGTATGACAAGTAAGTTGTATTATCTCAACCAAGCCTAATGTGCATTGAGAAGGCAGCAACATAAAATCCTGGATGATTTTAAAGGAGCTGTGACTGTCAAGCATAAGGTTTTTTCTGTTAAGTTGTGAAGGCAAGTAAGAACTTGAGGCTGTGTTCACTGTATTTCAGCAGATTCCTACAGGCACAGCAAGGGGCATGCAAGTGCAACACTGGGAACGGAAGTACATACTTTGAGATGTATAGAGGAGCAGAGAATTGCCCTTCATACCTCATAACATTATCATCAATCTGCATCAGGGATGTTGCTGTATAGAGCTTGCTCAGATCAGCATCTGACAGGCTTTGTGGCTTCTTCATGTTATCTCCAAAAAGAACTTGCCTGCAAGTAACATCAAAAATTACATCCAAGCAACACAAGCAGCAAAACCAGGACCTGTTCAAGGACAACTGAGTTTACCCAATCTGACAAGATAAGACTAGAAGGGGGCTACATATGCATGAGGCTTTCTTGTGAACAAGAACAGCTTAGTTGTCCACTTCTCTTTTCGGCAAGACAAACTCTAACAGCTTCTTTAGAGAAAGAATGTTTTCCTGATATACTGAAAAACTGCATGAGAGGGACTGTAAGAAGAATATTCCCAGAACAGAGAGCAGTAAGGGTATTTGGAAATGAGGCTGCATTAGAGGGAGGCTTCTTTGGCTTCAGACCAAGCCTGCGGGTGGTTTGGGTGAGAGAACTAACAGTCCTGGGCACAGCATCTCTTCCACCATCTGGTCTTAAGCCCCCCAGCACAGACAGACTAGCTCACACAACAAATTACTTGGAGCATTACCTTAGCAGAAAGCTATTTACTATGGACACTTGTCATAATTAATTATTACCCTCAGGAGAGGATGTGTTTCTTTACCAGAACAAAATTCTACCCTAACAAACAGAACAAAAGTCACAAGTTGGAAAGGGATTTTTATTCCCTTTCAGAGGCAGCTGCAGGGCAGAGCAGGAGGGAGACTAGGTTTGATTTAGGGGAGTTGCCTTAGAGCACAAATGATTGTGGAAAAAGTTGACTTAACATACTTGCCTTGAAGCCAGCACCGGCTTTTTCTGGGTTACGAAGTTAAGTAACTCTTAATGGGAGCTTACCTAACTTCAGATGGTAACTTTGGTCAAGTTGTCTAAATATTTGTAAATCTGGAATGAATTATGTGGATCATCCTACATCAGCTGCCCTAACAAGTGTTTCATATTGCACAAGAGCATAAACAAAGAACCAGAAGTTTGAAGTGACACATGCTCTTAATTTGAACAGGTCTCAGATATTCCCCTCCTTTTCCCTTCAGTCAGGCAATGGATGAGGTACTTTCTTGCCCTAGAAAGTACCATCCAGGGAACTTCTGGTGTGGTAAAACAACAGCACTGGGCATGTCACCTGTTCAGCACACACATTCCTTTGTTATGGGAGAGGCACAGATTACAACAGCAGCACAGGGATCCTACAAGTACACTTGTACTCCAGGAGCAGCAACATTAGTAGTTTGCTGGCTACAGGCTCTTTCTAGAGGAACAGCTAGAAGCCAGAGCTACACATTGGACTATTTGCTTCTTTGATAAGCAGCAGCTCCATAAAGCAGATCTCAAAGATTGGTCCTACCTCAGGTAAGTGGCAGAACAAGAGGCTCCTTGAATAGGGAATTCTTTGGCTAGAAGTGAAACAGATGCAGAATACTGGACTTTGAAGTCTAATTGCAATGTCTTCCTGTGCATGTCTTGTTTATTCATTAAGCAAGTTTCCACAGAAGACAAACAACAAAGCCTTTCTTCTAACAAGAGGACCAAAGCTTATTTGTATCTTTTACAGTGTATTAATGAGGTTGACACAGGCTCCACTTCTGTTGATTCATCTAAAGACCAACCAAGAAGGAACTTTCAGGGGTCCTATTTTAAAGGACCAGGAAGACAAATCCAATATAACAACTGACTCAACACTATCAGTGTAAATGATGTACTGCAGTACCTATGAGAAAGGATGATCTTCTTCATGTTGTCTGCCATAAGGAAATTATAAAATCTTCTACAATGATCCCATTGCATGAACGTTTCCTGTGCCCTAGAAAAAACAGTGTAGAGCAAACAAAGCTGTTAATGGAGATCTTGAAAGATCAGATTAATACACTGTTAACATCCCATGGTGGCCTGGGGGATAGGTAAACAAACCTCTAGGCCTTCCCTGCTACCACTTAACCTTTTCCACTTTGGTAGTGTTTGGTAGTATCAGAAAACAGATCTGCAGTCTCATCTTGAACAATGCCATTAACAGTTTTGATAAAAACATTTAAGAGCCATCAATCAAGATCTAAACACTGACAAAAGCATTTTAGTTTCCCTTTGCAGAAGTTGAATGTGATTTGCATAATAGGACTACCAAGGAAAGGCCTAAAACCTGTTGCTGAACTGTGCATATATAGCTCTTCAGAGGAAACAATTTACGCAGATGTTTCCAATATGTACAGACAACATCATTGGCAGGAGCTGAAGAATAAACACTAGCTGCAGCTGCGAGTGTCATCAGAGCCAAGTCTTTACCTATTCTTAAAGCAGAATAACACTTCACAGCTTATCTGTTGTTAAAACAGAATTAAAGCCATTCCCAGATACCAGCGCTCCTTTACTGTGCAGGGTCATGGGCAGGTTAGAGCTTTACTCTTCACAGGGTTTGCTGTTACTGGGGAAACACACTATCATTTACTGAGCAACTGAAGAATGCTGGGAGCAGTTTCAGCTACTGAAGCACTCCTTCCACTTAAACATTAACACAGAAGAACTGCAGCAGATTTAGCATGTCCCCCCCAAGCTGTAGCCTTCAAGTCCCCTACCAGAGCAAGGGCAGACTGTTTTCTCATAGTTATAGCCACACTCAAGTAAAGAGTTGGTTGTTGTTTATTTTAAATACATCCCCCCATCTTTTTGTCTAGCCAGACTACACCTACCACATTTCTGCCAGGACAGGGACACAGAGGAAGAGAGGAAGATGCACATTTCTTTCTACACAAGAAATTTTCCAAACCTACAACTACAGGATGTTTGAAGTTAAAGCTACTACATTTCCCTGCAGTTCCTGCGGTGTACAGCTGTACTCCTAATGTGAAGAGCTGCAGGCACTGAAAAAACCACAGGCAGCTTCCAGTATTTTGAGGACTACCCAGGTTTCAAAGCTGAGGTCATTCCCTACAGCCTGTAACTATGGCGATGATGCATTCCACAAGAACAAGAAGCAGAATCAAGCCTGTTCAGGCAGAGATTAAGGAATAAGGAGACCTGTCCCTGATTTAGCCTCGAGGAACACATTCCCCAGACTGTGCCAATTCATTAAACTAAGTCTCATTCTTCTGGCAGACCCTATTACATATTGCTGTTGCTCTGGAAAGGCTTTCCTATTTAAGATCCTTGGTTCACCTTGCTCACCACCACTTTTTTCCTTCACTTCCTGAAGTTACTTGGGGGATTAAGTCTATACAAGACAAAATTAAAAAGGAATTGTAAACTAACTGGTCATGCCCACCAGGGTAATTCACTTCCATGTAGCCCAGAAGGCTGAAGCCAGCTGTTTTAGCCTACCAGACTAAGCCCAGGAAGGTTAAGGCTTAACCATTTACCTGGGGATGCTTTGTACCTTCTTCCCTCCAACTTCTACGGCCAAGGCACAAGGCCTCCCTCTCCCACCTTTTGCTCAGTAGACGTTGCTTTCCCCCAGCCCTTCAGCTAATTAGTACTTAAAGCAGAAGCAGACATTAAGGGAGGGAGACAAGACCTGAAAAGCCTTCCTGCTGGCTGCCCAGTAATACAGAGCAGATGTTTCGTGACAGGAGGTTTGCTAGGAGATGTTTACCCAGCAGGTGGAGGCAAGAGCTCAGTAATACAAACAACCCACTCAATACTCGCATTAAACTCAGGGGGGGAAAACAACTCCAACCAAATTGTTTTTCCACACAGATATCCAAGTAGAGTATTGTTAATCAGATTGTCCTTGCCCTGCAAGTATAACAGCATTACTCTCAACATCGTTTTGGAGGCCAGAAATACAATATTGCATAATTGCAGAGGATGAACCAGGTGGACCTCATCCAAATGGTATTCCTGCAAGCTCTATCTGATGACTGCAACTGGCTTCAAAAGGATGCTCTGCACCCCATGCCAGAACACCAGGACAGCTAAGAACATTTTACTTGAAACAACACAGAACAGCTGTTCCTGTAGCATCTGTTCAGATTTTAAGGGTGTGAACCAGCAGCAGATTCTACACTCTTTCAGTAGTGGTCACATCTGACTTCAAAAGGTATTAGGTATGCTGGAATAATGCATTTAAGCTTTTACTCACATCTTAATGCTTCCATGAAAGCCTTTTACCTGTAAAAACCTAATTCATAGAAAGTGTCTTCAGACTGTTGAATATCAAATTAGTCCCTACAAAAGCAGAGCATTACACTAGAGTTCCAGCTACTTTGACCACGTTGTGAGGCCAAATTCCACAGCAAACCCCTTACAAGCCAGTCAGTTTCATCATTTTTACTGGTCCAAAGGATTTTGAGCCAAATACCTGGAGTTTCAACAGCCCCTTTCACCTGGTAGATAATCTCATGGCTCAAAACTGCTGTTAAATTACTGTACAGTCAGCTACACCTTTGTAGCTGTCCAAATGTACTCAGTAAAAACTGAAAATAGCAGTTGAGCCAGTTACACTATTTTAATCTTCATTAACTATGCATATACGGAAAATTAAAAGCAATTAGTTGAGGCAGCAGTTTTCAACCAGCAGTGCTGTGCAAGTGGAGCCACCTCAGCCCCTGAAGTGCCACAGCCTTGGCTTCCAGGTAGGGAAACACATTAACATTTTCAGCAGACTTCAGGGTATAAACCTTCTCCTCCCCATCTTCCCACTTGATTAACATGGCTGCAAGTACCTGTCCATCTCATAAGCCCCCAGAAGGGTTTCAGTGACACACATTAAGAGGGGAGCACAGACTGCCAGTGTATGTGCTGTGTCTCTTTCCAGTCGCCCCAAGTTAAGAGTGGACAGAAGAAACGGCACACTGAAGCCAAACAAGCTATTAGGAACCCTGGGATACATCTCAATGACGAGACAATGTAAACTATTGCTTCCAAACCTGGCATCAGCTCAGCAGCTGGTCACACTATCCAGCCTGTTGGGTTAATTACACAAGGAATGCCTCCTCTCAGGACACTGTAGCAATGAGAGAGGTCCAGAAGCTGCCTGCATGTACCTGGCCAGGTACAGAACACCTGTTTACATTGCTGACAGGAAGCCTATTTATGCTTTCAAATCAACAAAAGCCTCAGCTGTTCCTGCAGGAGGGTGTCATCCTGCCTGATGGAGTCCATCAGAACAGTTCAATAAAGGAGTAAACTCTTCACCTCGCCCTGCCAAAGATCCATCCCCTCCTGCACTCCCAGAAGAGACCAGCACCGAGAAGTCTCCAGACCCACCTCAGTGCACTGTACCCCTGGCACACACTGACGCAGCACAGAACTCGCTCCTGGTTGGCCTGGTTCTCTCCCAGGTATTTGCACACTATGTTTCCACCCAGGCTGAAGCCCACAACAACCAGCTGGGTGTGAGGGTAGGTCTTCTTGATGTAATTCACCATGGCACCAAATTCCCAGGTGCAACCTAAAAAAGAAGGATAAAGTTAAGAATCCTCTTCTAACATACTTAAATTCCCACTTGAGTAATCAGTTGCGTGCTTTGAGTTCAGCTTCTTACCCTTTCTGACTTTTCAATAGCCTTAAGGTTTTATGAGCTCTGATTCACACATGTGTTCATACATCTGTTTGAATCCTGTGGAGCTTAGCTCATGCTTAGTTCTGACAGAGTGCCAAAGTAAGATGAAATTTACTTGCTTAAAAATCATGGCAACAGCTAACATGACAATTGAAACCCTTCCTTTCTAAAACAGCTTAAAAAGTAGAGTCCAGCAGCTCTGGACTTGACATTTCTATGCAAGAATAGCCATACATCATCACTTTGTTGAGGCAGTTTGCTATTTCTGAAGTGGGTTATGTGGACCACAGCTTGGCTCCTTTACTTTTACTAAGACTGCCACAGACCCCTAAATCTATGCTGATGTGGGGAGGAGATGGAAGTGCAGAGGTGGCTTGTCAGGAAGAGCACCCAGATTCCTGCAGAGCCTGATTAAGCAGGTGCTCACTGGAATCAGAGCAAGAGTTTCAGCAGAGACAGCCCTTTGTAACCAAAGAGGTAAAGATACTGTAGGTTTCTAAAAGACATGTGGGTATCCCACATATCAAGAGGAGAGGCAAGCGCCTCCATACAGATCAGTTCAGTTCTCAGCAAACACCCACTTGCATCCCACCAAGAGGTCCAGTTTCTGGCATCCTCCAATTGTTTGACAAACCTGAAGTCCTTCACACATGCAACATCCAAGTGCCTACAGCCATTTCTCCTGCCTTTGAGTATAGGCAAAGGGAACATGGAGAAGCAGCTGTAGAATTGCCAGCATTAGTACACCAGTATCAATCATCTATGCACTTCAACTTCCCCATGGGATTTAAAACTGCAAACCACAGAAAGCATCACATGAATAACAGAAATAAAACTCCAGATGTTTCTTCCTGTCAAGAGTCAGATACTCAGTTCTAGTCTATGGAATTTGTCCAAGATGATAAATTCTGAGAGTTGGGATTCTAGCCTGCACCAACCCAGCTGTGGTATCCCTGTTAGACAGACTCTGGCTTTATCTAGTTCCAGAGTAGACTCTGAGCACCAGGGTGTTTGTTCCAGTAGAACAGTAAGCTCCTGGCTGAGCAACCCAGTGGGGCTTGGGCACTCCCTTGTGAACATTCTTAATGAGCAATTTTCCTCAAGACAACAAAACCTGCATTGCTCTGGTTTCCTCTGGAAGACGCCAGCAGTCAAAACACCTCAGTGTATGACCTTCAACATTTCAGGGTGGCTCAGAAATTCGAAGCTAGAATAGCAACAGGTCAGGCTTGATGTAGAGACTGGGATTCAGCAAATTCCAAATTCAGGCTAATTGCTTCTGAGCAAATATGTCTGGAATACAGCAAAGCTAGAAGGACACTGGGTTATTTGGGTTGGAGGCAGAGTAAAGCCTGTTCATGGTATCACTGGGACTTGACTTAAACAAGCAACTCTGCCAAGTGATTTACCTTCTTCCTCAAAGGGAGTGCTAGGAATTCCTTGTCCTTTCCAAGACTATAAAAAACTCAGAAAGGTATGTCTCAAAAGATGCACTTCAGAAGAACTCCCCAAGGCCTAAAGCAAAACTCTATGGAAGCAAATTCTCAACTTTTGTCAAGAAAAGCAAATGCTTTGATGAGGATAAGCTTAGTTTTCAAGACAGGATAGTCTTGCAGCCATTAACAGCCTAGGGCCTCAATACAAATGAAGGTACTTCATATTCCTTAAGTGTTTTCCAAAGAGGAATAGGTTTAATAATTCTAAAACAACAAAGCATTACAGCCAGACTCAAAAGCTCAAAGCACAATATTTCTATTTTGACAATTTAACTGCTCAAGGTAACTATTCTGTTAATCCAAATTTTAAGCAGTGTCTGTCTTAGTTATCTTTAAAAAATAAAGCTGCAGGATAAGTCTGCTAAATCCACAACTGACTTCTGACAGTGTACCTCAAGATATTTACAGTAAAGAGGGACATGAGGGCTCAGGACAAGCACATTAGGTCACAGGCAAAAAGGCCACATTCTACACAGATCACATTACTCACTAACAGGGCAGTTAAGACTAGCTGCAGTCACCCTTAATACTGTTCCAAATCCTTTATTCCTTTTAATTTCTATGTGAAGGCCTTCCTTATATTCAAAGTGAGAGGCCAATATCATGGTAATTGTGCCCTACCACTTCTGCAGCTTTACTGTTACACTCTAAAATTGCTGGTTTCTTGACTTGTGTTACATCCAAGGGCCAATCCTCACATGTCCTTCCTAGCATAGAAGTGTGCTTTTTGCACAGGCTGATACCAACTCATCTTGGTTACATCCTACAAAGCCTCAGAAGCAGCATTTATCCTTCAGAGACAGGTTTGTTTCACGTGCTACTAAATTCCTCACTGCACACCAGGCAGCTCAGGCAGCAGGAACATCCAGAAGAGGGAAAGATGGTGAAAGTCAGTCAGTGGATTTGCACTGCATCAGCTGCCTGGTCAAGTCCACCTGGTGGCTATCAACAATCCTTTCACTGATCTGAACCACACAGTTTACATGTTCAAATACGACTCTACTCATGGTCATTTCCAGGGCACAGTCAAAGCTGATAATGGGAAAGTTGTGATTAATGGGAATGCTATCACTACCTTTCAAGAACACGACCCCAGCAATATCAAGTGGGTTGAGATGCTGGTGCTGAATGTGTTGTGGAGTCCACTGGTGTCTTCACCACCATGGATGAGGCTGGGGCTCACTTGGAGGATGGTGCCAAGCATGTTCTCTGCCTCTTCAGCTGATGATCCCATGTTTGTGACAGGTGTTAACCATGGGACGTACAACAAGTCTCTGAAAATTGTCAGCAATGTTTCATGCACTACTAACTACTTAGTACCCTTGGCCAAGGTCATCCATGGCAACTTCAGCATCATGGAGGGTCTCGATGACCACTGTCCATGCCATCACAGCCACACAAAATAGTGGATGGACCCTCAGGGAAGCTGTGGGGGCATGGTAGAGGTGCTGTTCAGAACATTATCCCAGCATCTACTGGAGCTGCTAAGGCTGTGGGAAAGGTCATCCCTGAGCTTAATGGGAAATTTACTGGAATGGCTTTCTGTGGTGCCAACCCTTAATGTCTCTTATGGGCCTGACCTGCTGCCTGGAAAAACCAGCCAAGTATGATCACATTAAGAGGGTAGTGAAGGCAGCTGCTGGGTCCCTGAAGGGCATTTCTCCATAGAAAACTCCTGGAGAAGCTGGCAGCTCACAGCTTGGACAGGTGCACTCTGCATGGGGTTAAGAGCTTGGCTGATGGCCAAACCCCAAGAGTAGTGGTGAATGGTGCCACATCCAGTTGGTGGCCAGTCACTAGCAGCATCCCTCAGGGATCAGGGTTGGGACCCATTCTGTTTAATATCTTTACTGATCTGGACAAGGGGATTGAGCCCACCATTAGTAAGTCTGCAGATGACACCAAGTTGGGAGCAAGTGACAATCTGTTCAAGGGTAGAAGGGCTCCGCAGAGGGACCTTGACAGGTTGGATAGGTGGCCAGAATCCAACAGCATGAGATTACACAAGTCTAAGTATCAGGTTCTGCACTTCAGCCACAACAATCCCATGCAGAAGAACAGGCTGGGGACAGAGTGGCTGGAGAGCAGCCAGGCAAAAAGGGACTTGGAGGTGATGGTTGACAGCCAGTTAAACATGAGCCAGCAGTGTGGCCAGGTGGCCAAGAAGGCCAACAACATCCTGGCCTGGATCAGGAGCAGTGTGGCAAGCAGGAACAGGGAAATGATTCTTCCCCTGCACTCAGCACTGGTAAGGCCGGACCTCCAGTGCCATGTCCAGTTCTGGGCCCCTCAGTTTAAGATGCTGAGGTGTTCAAATGTGTCTAGAGAAGGGCAATGAGGATGGTGAAAGGATTGGAGCACAAGCCCTGTGAAGAGCAGCTGAGAGAGCTGGGTATGTTTAGCCTGGAGAAGAGGAGGCACGGGAGGGGACCCTATCGCTCTCTATAACTACCTGAAAGGAGGTTGTAGCTAGGAGAGGGTCAGACTTTTTCCAGGCAACCAGTGACAGAACAAGAGGACAGTCTCAAGCTGCACCAGGCGACATTTAGGCCAGATGTGAGGAAAAATTCTTCATAGAAGGAGTGACTGGTCATTGGAACAGGCTGCCCAGGGAGGTGGNGAGGTGTTCAAATGTGTCTAGAGAAGGGCAATGAGGATGGTGAAAGGATTGGAGCACAAGCCCTGTGAAGAGCAGCTGAGAGAGCTGGGTATGTTTAGCCTGGAGAAGAGGAGGCACGGGAGGGGACCCTATCGCTCTCTATAACTACCTGAAAGGAGGTTGTAGCTAGGAGAGGGTCAGACTTTTTCCAGGCAACCAGTGACAGAACAAGAGGACAGTCTCAAGCTGCACCAGGCGACATTTAGGCCAGATGTGAGGAAAAATTCTTCATAGAAGGAGTGACTGGTCATTGGAACAGGCTGCCCAGGGAGGTGGTAGAGTCACCTTTCCTACAAATGTTTAAAAAAGAGACTGGATATGTCACTTAGTGCCATGGTTTAGTTGATAAGATGGTGTTAGGTCATAGGTTGGACTTGATGATTGCAAAGGTCTTTTCCTTACTAGTTAATTCCGTGATTCTGTAAACTGGTAATTTCATCATCTCTGAAAATCATTTGAGTTGCATCTTGGTATCCACAAGAGATTTTTTCTGAAAGTTTTCTTTCCAAAAAAGTACCTCCTTGATTAGAATACATGGGTAAGATCTAGCAGAAGAAAAAGTGAATTCAGTATTATTAGCCTGTCCTCTTCCTTCCACATAAATTCAGTATAGTGCCTAAGAAATGGTACAAAGTTATTACCCTCATCTGGGTACAGCTCCTGTGTTATCCCAAAGGAGGCTAATCAATCCCTAGAAATTCCACAAGTTCAAAAATAAGTCCCCGGGTGCCATAAAGTACCTACCGTAGGTGAACATTCGTGGAGAAGTGAGCTCAATATTTGGCAAGGCTCCCAAGTGATTCAGGACAGCACATCTGTACCCATTTTTCTGCGCATAGTCGACAAAGGTGCGGATATACTGCTTCTCACTGTGGTTGGCAATCCCTGGGCAGATCACCATCGTGACATCCTCTGTGCACAGAGAGAGGGGGAAGTTAAGTAAATGTCACTTCATGCAAATTAAAAGATTCAGGAGGTTTCTATTCCAGATCCGTTGGAAACCATCTACCACAAGCAAGCTGAAATCCCTACTCGTCTGCCAAAAATCCTGTATGGGACAGGAGACCAGCAGCTCCAGTGCTACAGAGGTGAAAACATAGTTCTTGTTACTGGAGATCAACAGTTTTTAACTTCAGGGAAAGCTGTGTAAACATGTTCTCCAGGCACTGCCTGGAAACCAAGAGTATATTCTTTCCTTTGAAGGACGTTTTTGACATTACACATGTTCTGCCTCCTGACAGCCTGTTGTGATGCAATGTATGCAAATCGGTGGAGTCCAGTGTTTGTTCACGCACCAAGTAGACTGGTTATGCTATTTCCCCCTCATTTTTCTTCCAGAGCTGGGTGTAATACAGATCTTCAAAATAAAGCTTTGCTAAGCACAGACATTCTGAACAGCTGACATTAACCATCATCTGCTTTGTGGCTAATCTAATGATATTTGATCTGCTGACACTGCTCACTAGTTTAACAAGATACCATTTCATCAGCAAAGAAAGTAATTGTTGTAATTCAAGTAAGCACAGTAAATTACATTCAGGATTAGCATATGCTCTTCAAATTAGCTATCATTCACGTGCAAAGCTCCAGCCTTACCAGCTCTAGCCATTGAAATTCAGCCTCACTAGAAAAGCACTGCTCAGATTCTCTTCAGCTAGAAAGATAACAGTAACTGTTCTAGTGCAGCATTGTGCCACAAGGATCTCAACACTAGCAGTTAAAAAAAGAAATCTGCTTTTTCTGAAGGTCAAGTGGGAGTCATGGGCTTATTCTCATCCATCCCCCAGAGCACAGAATCAAGGTTAGCAGCTGGGTGCAGCCAGCTGCTCTCTGACTGACCTCCAATGCAGTGCTCAGACTGCGGCTCAAAGAGATCAAAGGTGGCTGTTGCTCCATCTGGCATTGTGAGGTACTTGCGAAGTCCATATGGATGTGGTGATCTCACTCTCCCCATTTTTCCATAAAGGGCAGTCTGGATATGTCCACTCTTTCCCCAGATCAGGGGTGGAATGTACCTGAAAGGCAGTATAATTTAATTGCTTACCCCCACTGTGTTAACAAGCCTTTAAAAACAGATAAGCACTCCCATAACAAATCTCTCACCAGCTACCAAATATAGTAACAAATATGGAATTGTTTTTGCTTCAACTGAACTGGCAGCAGCGATCTTTGCAGCCTTACACAAGGGAAGAGACTAAAATGCTCTCAAACCTGAAACAGCACTGATAGCAGCAGCAAAAGCCAAACCTCTGACTTTCTTCTATATTCAGATGTTAGAGACACAAACACTTCTCAAAAAACAGAGAGGGCTTGCACCACAGTGAGATTGGGGCTGCATGTTGCCAGCCAACCGAAGTGACCTCTACAACTAAACAGTGTTATAAATCTGTTTTAATTGAAACACTGAAGCCTCCTGGGTTGAGCCACATGAACTGTGTAAGCACTTCACCGTACTAGCCAGTGGCAGAAGTGGACTCTACACAGAGCATGGTATCCAACAGCAGCTTTAGAGCTGCTGACACCACTTTGGATCCAGAGAGATTAGCAACTCCCTCCCTGTTGTGTTTAGGGCTTCCTGTAATTTTCCCTTTGACTTCTTGAGACCACATGAAGCAGAAGACTAGGCAGCTCAGGACTCAAATTTACGACTTAAGTCCCTAATCCCCGAGAATGTGACAAACCTCACCTTTGTGCTCGGGCACCATCTACTCACGCAGCTGGACCTTCCCCATGCCAGCTCTCATGTGCCATTGGCAACTCCTTCCCCCACACACTCCTAAATAGAATTCCTATAAAGTAAGAACTATCTATAGCAATACAAGAGCAGCAGCATGCTCTTCCTCTGTTCTTTCATCTATGAAGGAGATGTCTTACAGTCAAAGCAACACAGCAATTCACCGTAGTTTCACTCCAATTTTTGGAAGTGCAGTTCCCAAAGAGGCCCAAAATAGATTCCTGTAGAAGCCACTTCAATAAAGGCTGCAAATGCTGCCAAGCTGATGCTCCCAAACCCTGTAAATTAGCCCTCAGTGCATCTTTGATTTGATCACAACTATAAAGCCTTTCCAAGGGATCCATGCAAGGCCAGTACCACTACCCATCATCTGTCAGCCCAGAATCTCTGCCCCAGGTCTTGCCAGGCATGAAGTGCAGCTCTGCAGATGCTCAGTGATGGAGACTGTACCAGCTCATCCTCTGCAATATCTGGGAGGTGGAAAATAGTCAGTGGATCCATTCTCAATTCAGAGCAGATATCCATCAGGTTAGTGCAGTCAGACTAAACCAGGCTGCACAAGAACTACAGATAGTTCTCCTCAAGGCACATACAGCTCAGTGCAGAGAGTTTTGAACACAACTTATGCCAGGTAGAACAGACACTGCTCTTCTGACCTCATGAAGAGCAGTGGCTTCACCTCAGTCAGTCACTTTCCCACCAGTTCAGGTCAGAAGCCCTGCTCCACACTAGACAATGCTTGGCTGGGTTTGTCTTTTTCCATAGGCATTCTTTACACGAGGGAGTTTTTTGGCAGCTTTTGAGGAGAGCCAACAAACACAACCTATAATAAGACTTTGCAGCTCTTTTAGAATAGACTCGGACACCAGCATCATTTCATGGTGTTTAATTTTGGGCATTGGAAAGTTTTAGTGATTCTGTTTCCATACAGTGCTTTTCAAGTCAAAAAGATTACCTCAAAATCTTACCCCACAGGGCTAACAGGAAGGCAATTTCTCCAGCTACGGCAGCCAAGTCATACAGCTGTCCCTGACTACTGCTACCATCTTGATGGGAAAAAAACCCCTGAAACTGAGGATCTCTGCAAGCACCAAACCTTCCCTTGTGTTTAGTCTACTTGTGTTCAGCTATAGGCCAGAGTCATCCACTGGAAGAGATGCAGAAGCACATACCACAACATGTTGTCAGAAAGGAAACCAGAAGAGTCTTCAAAGCCTCACCACTACTGCCAGAGTTCAAGTGATGACAAATCAAGCACATTGCTTATCAAGAGTGCACGGCTTACTACAGTCTGCTGCTTCAGGTCACAGATAGTCTCCCTGGGGAAAGAAACCCCCAAACCTGGCTCTAAATAGCCCAACTAGAGGTTACCTAAGTAGTGATCTTCAATAAATCAAACCTTTATGCTACTTTTATAGACAAACAACACATGCAGTTTCTTTGATATATGTATTCTTTAAGGCAAGAATCCCTGTGACTGTCCGTAAAGGACAAATGATACCGACAGTTTCTATGCTTCCCTCAAAGCTAAAACTGTTCGAAGCCCTATGGACAAGGGAGCATTTGCTGTTGCTCCCCTTTTGAGTGAACAAGTGTTGGAGCACCCTATGGACCAAGTTAAATGCTCAGCTTATCTTTTATGATGCTAACTCGAGTCAGCTGCTTAAGCATCACAACTGCCTGCAGCAAAGATGGCTTGTGTTAGTCACTCTGCATGGAACTCTTTCATATAAATATTCAAAGGTCAAGCTTTACCACGAGTAATGTGCATAGTACTCTGATGCAGAGAATTGTGCCTCTGACTTAGCCGTACTTAAGCACATTAAGTATATTTTTCCAGATTGCATTTCATTTAAAAGCAGTTAAAGCACTGAAATATGTGCCAGTGTTCAAGCCTCTCACCGTTTAGTTTAGGTTCATCACCCTTTAAGCAACAGACCGGAGAGGCAAAACACATCCCTTAGGCACCCAGGCTCTGGGAGACCAAGTCCCATAAGATTTAACACGGAGGGGGAAAGAAATACCCTAGGATTGTATACATCTTGCATTACCAGTGGAAAAACAAGGTTAAATTTACCTTACCAGATTGACACAAAACCAAGTTGCTATTAGAAGTATTATTTTCATTTACCAAGACAAGTTGACAATGTAACCTACTGCAAAACCCAACAAAGCTTTGACAGTAATAGTCTCTATCACTGAATTCAGGTAAAGTCTGTCCTCAGACAAGGCATCCTTGTAATCTATAGCAGAATCAGACATGATCTGTGACAATATTTCTGTTAACCCTCCATTCCAGCAAGGGACAAATCTATTTTCGAAATCTTCCTGTAAGTGACTTCTGTCTTTCAGTGAGACAGTCTAAACTTGTAAGAACAAGCACTGAGCCTAACAGTACAAGGCTGTAGAGCACTGAAAGAGGGGACAGCTTTCTGAACAGCATTTACATGGACTTTCAGCTTGCTTTTGCTAAAACCATTTGAAGAGGAGAGTATAGAAAGAACTTTGCCATGAGGATGCACCATATCACAATGGTGAGTGAAAACACTTAACACAAATTGTGCAAAAACTTTCACCCTCTGAAAGGACAGATCAGAAAAGAAAGTTTATTTAAGCCTATTATGTGAAAAACAGTTCCAGAGATTTCCATACTCAACACAGTTGAAAAAACCCCAGTGCCGATAGCAATAGCTAGCACAGATTGTTTTGTAGTGAAGCCAGCATTCCTCATGGCAAACAGCTGAAAAAAGATGCTCCTCCAAGACAATCATCCTGCCAAGAATGGCACATTTTAGGGGTATTCTTATGGTTGACCTTCAGAAAACAAGCTCAGCAGGATGCAATACAAGCAACCATGCAGATAGAGCAACTAAGTAGTACATATTCAGTCAAAGGAGCATTTCAGCATTGCCCTTCAGATTTTATGGTAGAACTATCACTACTGCTAAATTTAAACAAACAAGGGCCCTTCACTCAAAAGCAGGTGGCTTCCCTCCAGCATTAATAATAAGACACAAGGAAAGTGTTCAAAGACTTCAACTCCTCTGTCTGCTATAAACCAAAGTGCTTTTGAAAAGGAGTGTACTGTAAGGATTACTTCAGCACAAGTTTCACCTTATGGAGATGATTCCCTACATTCCTCAGTGTCCTGTACCAGTGAATCTGCTCACAGACGTAGAAGAACCCAGGTAAAGTGTCTACAAGCAGCATTTCCACTGCTCTGCAGTGGTTTATGGTGACAGGAGCTGAGCAGCCAGCTGGGTGGTGAACAGCAGTCAGGAAGACCTTTTTGCCAAGACCACCACACAAGGACAAGGATAATGTAACCGCAATAACAGACAAACATGTGCTGATGACAAATCCAAACGGAAGAGTTGTGTTGTACTAGGAGTGGAGATTTTTATTTCTGTGAAACAAACATGGCTTCCCAGTTTGCTCTGACCCAAAGGCTTTTAACTGACTCATTTTCCTGTTTTGATTTGGTGCTAACAGACAACAGGCACTCTTAGTAAAGACAAATGTTGGAAGCAGTCTTCCAGTAAAAGGATTCTGCAACAGAAGGCAGAGAGGAAAATAGGCCTGGGAATGCAAGTCATTATGGAAGCTGAATTACATGGCACAACAAGTACAGTGTTCAGTCTTAACTGGCTAAGTGAATGCAGTTACATAAATCTGCTCACAAATACTCATGTTTTAGCTCCAAATCTGCATTTCAGCTGCATGGCACAGCCCCACATCTTGGCAGGTGACTGCACACAACAGTGCTCAAGAGCAAGAGAATTCCTAGGTTTTCCACAAATATTTCTCCTAGCATTTTAATATTTAAAACAATTTCAACACATGATTGTAGATTAAAGTTCAGTGGCTCTCAGGCAGTAGATTATCGTTTTAGAGCATGTACATCACCCAGTATGCAGGAATTTAGGAAAGCAGCAGCTGTATAAGCAGCTCACACAAAGCACATAAAAACTGTGCTATTTTTATTAGCAAGCATCAGCATTCAGGTCCTCAAAGATCTGAAGTGGAAGTTCAGCAACAGACTTATTTCTGGAGCATTACTTCATTTCATCTGAGGAGATTAACACTTTAACTTTTACATGGCCTTTGATGTGCTGTAGTACCTTGGATACCAATGGCGAGGGAACAGAGCCTACAATTTGTCCATGTCAGGACACGCTGAGAACTGCTGCCTGCATTAAAACAGGTAACAGATTATTTTTCCCCCTTTACACTTTACAGAGCAGTTTGGAGGTACTTAAAGAATGCTTTAAAAAAAAAAAAAAAAGTTTGCTTGAACCTCATCCTCTATTTGATGCTAGGGAATGCAATTTGACTCCCAACCAAGAAAGCTCCTCAAGAAGCCTGCAGTGTCAACCCCCTCCCCCAAATATGTAGAGAAAGCAGCTCTTTTTGCATCACCTCAGCCTGCTCAAGGTGATGAGAACACAGCAAATAAGTAACAAATTTTAAGCAGCTTAAGCAGCTTCCAGAATCCCCTGAGCCCTGAAAAAGAAACAAACAAGCAGAGTAGAAGTGTTTGCTGCCCATAGAAACCACATGAAGTCAGAACTACTTAAAAGTAAAGACTGGCCTCTTCAGCTAAACCACTCCCTTCACCATTTAGGCAGCTTTTCTTTAGGGAAGAGCCCATCACACCCCTCCTCAACCTTCAGTGACTACAAAGAAGTATTTTGATCAAAACTAAGCATGAGGACTTACAGTCTTCCTTGTTGATAAGAGCTGGAGAACACAAGGTTGCTGCCAATGCCAGGGCACCCAACAAGAACTCAAACCCCTGAGGCTGCTTCTCTCCCCAGGGTTAATGCTTCAGCTCACCAAGAGGGAGCTGCCAATCTTCTCTACCTCTCAGCATGTTCACCTGCCAAAGCTTCAGGGGTAACACCGATGTTCTAGTTTATTATTCCCCTGGAAGTGTTCCTCCCAGGGTAAAACACTAAGGAGTTGACAGGAATCAAACACTGCTTGCTATTAGCGGGAAGAAAAGCACAGTGAAAAGCTTGAAGACAGCCTTTCTGACTACTTGTCTCCTTGCATCCAGGAGAAAAGCAGTGACAGTGCAAAGAAATTTTCTGGTACCAGGCAGGTTGCTTATCCATTATAGGTTAGTGTGCAAACAAAGGATAAGAAGGATCTAGGTTGGATCTTTGACAGTGTTTACTAACAGGCTTGACAGTCATTTGCCTCAATCTTTAAGAAGCTTCCCTTTACTGATGATAAAAAGTGTGCAGACAGCAAGGATAATTATTTCCAGTTACAGATGACACGTGCCACATCCCTACAGAAATAAAGATACACACAACTTGATGGTAGAATAAACTGTAAACAGCCAAAAAATGCTTAGCCCAGAACAGCAAGCAATGGCCAAATTTATCCTCATGAAGAGCCAACACTCCATTTCTACAGGAATAAAAGCAGATAAAGGACTTTCTATACCAATTTGAGGGACAGGAAAAGGAGACAGCTGCAACCAGGGGTTAGGCCCAAGTGCTCAAAGGCACCAATGAGCTTCCCTGCAAGAAGCAGCAATTTGAATGAAAAGTGGTCTGATTATGCTACGCCACTTGCTAAACCAAAGCATAGAGCTGGACAGGATAGAGGAAAGGAAAGAGGCAAGAAAACACACGCTCTAAGAAGGCACTCTTGTTTACCAGTGTTTGCTATATATGTAGAAAGCTTCTAACAATTTGAAGAACTGTAAAGAGCAGTACTAACATCTGCAAGTACAAGTTACCTGGCACACAGCCATTTCAGGCACTTTTACAATTCAAAGTTCCTAAATTATTCATCCACCACTACTTGGGTTTGCTGAATGACTCCACAGTTACAATGTGCTGAATGAAGTCCATAGGTGAGGATGGTGCCATAAAGGGAAAATACAGTCCAAATGTGTTTTTCCAAGTATTTTTGAACACCTGCACTGATAGAATAGCTTGGCTTATTCCTGCTTTCTCCCTGCCACCCTGTTTTTCCCGGGAGGACCTTCACACCCCTTCCTCCCTCAAGTGTAAAGAAGCTGAACAAACCAGGTCTGAAAGACAGTTCACAGCTGTGAACATTCTTCTATAGAGAAGAACTGGTCATGCAAGAGATCTGACGACAAATCTTGCACTGATATAACAGAAGGGATTGCTGGGCTACTTATTCTTCTTTCATGGTAGAATTTGAAAAGAGCTGCTTAATCAGCTTTCCTAACACTCTGAATAATTAGCAAGTAATCAAAGCCTTGCAAGATTTTTCAGTGGAGTGTGGCACAAGCTGTTTGCACATGGCTTTTGGCTAATTAGTTCTACAAACTGTTTCATGCATAATTGCAGGAATTTAAATACATTCGTTCCTCTTTAGTCTCCAGGTGACTCTTACACAAAGACAGGATTTTTGTTTTAATTTCTGTATTGAAAAAAGTTCATGATAACACCAAGAGTAAACAAAACCCCCACATATGCATCCTCTAAAAGTTGTGTTCCCTGTAAGTTCTTTAAATTCCCAAGAGTAATTACATATATTTCTGTCTTCCCTAACAGGTATAAAGGTAAGAGAACTGAACAACTACCCATTGACATATTTTGTTCTGGCTTGCTTCTGCTGAGTTTTCTTCCTAGGGTCACAGAAACCTTTCAGACAATATTTCACCCAAGAACCAAGCATTGGAGATCACTGCTTTCAGAGAAGTTGGCAAGGCTGAGCTCAGCTGATCCAGAGAAAACAACTCACAACTGCACACTATTAACACAACACCACAGTTCTGCAAGCAGCCCTTCACTCCTGCAATTAATGCACAACAGATGTCTAAAAATTGCAGTACATGTTCTGCATTTTCACTCTTGAGAGAATGGCTTGTTCTCTAACTGAAAATCAAAAGCATGGCTCCAATACAATAATGCTAAGAGCCTGTGCTGTGAGAAGAGCTGAAATAGGAGTAAAATGGACTCTGATTTCCATTTCCAAAGAATTGCCTGATACTAATATGCCTTCAAATCCAGTAATAAACACAGCTTCATTCTTGCTCCTTCAGTGGCTAGGGGCATGTCAATCAGATTGCAGCACTGAGATGACACGTGTTTAAGATACCAAGGAAATTGAACTTCCTTAGGCAAGTAATTAGTTTGCAGTTAAAGCATTGGATATAATCAAGAATCCAAACACATCCATGTTACATACTACCAAACCAGGGGTGCATCACAGAACCCTCTTGGAGTTAATTTAAGAACAGGCAAGGCTTTGTTTCTGCTAAAAGTTTACAGAACCCACAGCCTAATCTTATTCCTTATGTAATCAAGGCACCTATCACAGCACTGCTAAAAGCCTCTCAACTCCCCTAGAACGACTATCCTTAAGTCAGTTTGACTTTTGCGATCCAAAAGGAAAGTTCATGCAGCTGCACTCAGCACTTACTAGATAATTGATGTATTTAAGGCTTCTAAATAGGACTTGCAAGTTTTCAAAGTGATTGCAGAAGAGAAATACTGTAATCAGAGTCCTTGTTCCTCCAAAGGCTCATAAAATTGTACTAAATGCTTCCTATTATTGGTGAAGGTTATTGCTGAACCTAAGAGCCACTGCACGATTCTGGAGGTTCTAGAATGGAAGGTCAAGGATCAGCCTGCTCAAATACACAGCTGACATAAGGTCAGTTTGAAGTGAATTCAACAAGCTTAGATCTGACCAGTATATGTCATTCCTTTATTAAACCAGTCATGATGTGCTCTACCCAGTAATACATTTCATTAGTTTTCAATCAACTTACAGCACTTCAAGTAGGAGTAGGCACTTTAAAACTAAATAGCCACCCCATATTCATTACAAGTGCACTGACACAGCATAAAAAACATTTTCTTCCTGTGAGCCCCATCAGATCCCTTCCCTACAAGAAAGGGGTACAAGAACATGAACAAGGACCGACTGTATCCATCCCTCCCCCATTTCCACAGACAGTGTTGGTACAGCACAATATCAGCATTCAGCTGATGACTTTTCCTATGCATCCACAGAGAGCCCTGCACAGCAAGGGTCGGTCCTAAACCCAGGTACCCAGGACACTAACAATCATGAAATGCTTGACTTCAAACAGGTTTATTTTATCAAGTGTATACCCTGACATTCATTCGTACCAGGTTTAATGAGAATGGATAAGTGCAACTTTTCTTCCTCTAATACAAGTCAACATGGAAAAAATTACTACTTACTCTTTGGTCAGAAGTGGGCAGGATTTGAGTAGAAAGCGAGCCAAAGCAGAGTCCTGGTAAATGAGTTCAGGAGGGGCAGTTGGACTTTTTAAATTCAAGCAGCGAACAATAACATAGAGCACAGCAGCAACTGCAGCCAGCTTCACCCCATCAAACACTGCTGGCAGCTCAGAGGTCTCCAATATCGCACTCATTTTGAGCCTGGAGATAGAAAAATATTAAAGCTTTTAGAAATATACTGTTGGATATGAATATCAACTGCCATGCTAAATAACAAATTCAGTGGGTTAGCACAGTTGTATAGTCAACATGGCCAAGAAATTGCAGCATATCAACTCAAGGTAGCAACTTGAAAGATGAAAGGAAGTTTGTTTTGTAATGCCCTAAATGCCCTGACCAAGAAAGAGAAACTGGATGATAAGCTGGGGAGGAGATTTATTCCTATTCAGTGCTGCACTAGAATTGCACCACTGTCGCAGGTGTCAAATCCTAGACAGGATTTGGTATCCAGGCCAAGACTACCCAGCTCAAACACACCTCAGGTGAAAAGCCAGTCTATAAAGGCACCTCACAGCAGCTTTGGAAGTGTTTCTTCACAAATGTACAAGCCAGACTTGAAAAGCAGAACTTGAAAGATCTACTGTGTTACTTCCTCAGCACGAGTTTTGCAATTCTGTGACAATACTGAATCCTGCCTGCATTGAAGGTGGTCACTTTATGTACTGGCAGTTTCAGCATTTCTTAGTTCACTGCAGTTCTGCAACTGAATGACTAGATTAATATCTAGTCTTTCAAGGGCTTCAGAGTAAAGGAACAGAGGTAGGGAAGAGAACTGAATATATATCCCTCCACCTTGAAATCAAATTCTTAAACCTTTTTTGAGCACACAGTTCAAAGAGCTGGCTGTAGCTATTGCTGAAGGGGCAGGTTCTTTCCCTGGGTCTTTTCTCACTCACATAACACAAGTAAGACATCAACTGACAAGCCAAGTCTTACCAATTTCAATTTTCCTTCAAGCTAGAAAAAATTCCTAGTCTTCAGGAGACTTGTCACCTTCTGGATCCACCTGCTACTGCAGCTAAATCTGTGAAGGGAGGAAACAAAAATTGATTATTACTGATGAAGCTGCTTCTCTCAGCTGAAAAGGATGAGCTGAAATTTATACCAAGATCCCAACACAGACGTTGCAAGTGATTTGTGTAGTCAGTCAACCACTTCAACTCCAATCCATCTGCATCAGGAATCTCTTGTCAGTGGACAGATTCCAAACAAGATCACCTTCCTACAGCGCATTAATTCATCTGCACATACACCTTCATGAGCAGAGACAGATTACCTCTGCAAGACAGCGAGGCATTGTACCCAGTCAGAAAACCTACCCAAATACCTCTGTATTTAAAAGACTAGAATCAACAGGATACTGTTCTTCTCAACTTTGTGCAGTATCTACACTGTTACTGAACTGTGAAGCCAGACTGAAAGAAGTTTCCTGGTACTTTTATTCAGGCTTAGCAAGGCAGCTCACTTCTACAGACACAAGCTTCTAAACACTCTCTGCTTGTTCCCACACTTGCTTTTTAAGATGTTACAGCATGTCACACTTTAAGACCCTGAGAGCCACAGGAGGCTCAGACACAGCCACCTAATTAATACTAGTGCACATGCAAGAAGGCTTGTTACAGGAGTTTGATGATGCCAATAAAGGAGAGAGAGTTCTCAGCCTGTGACCATAAAAGTGTAAGCGATATTTACAACTAGAGCTGGCTTCCCACGGGCACAACAAATCGATGGGGAGTCAGAGCTTCCAGGAAAAGTGCCAGAACTGCCTGCTCCCTACCACAAGTGCTGCTTCCAAATGGAAAACACACCATTGGGACAGACCATACCAAAGCCACCTTCCTAGCAGGAATAAAGAGCCTCAGAAGTACATTCTATACTCAGTGCAACTCCACCAAAATCCCTTGGAGGAAAAACACATGTGACATCAGCTATTGACTAACAGTGTCCTGGAAAGCTGCAAGTTTCTGCCACCATAACCATCTGCATCACAAAACAGAGGGTAAGGGAAGCAGAGACATTTCATTTTGGACAACTCTAAGCCTCTTATTTTCCATTTCTGAGCTTCACAGTAGAAGGGAGAGCAGTGGGCCACAAAAAGACCTCTGTTCTTCTACTCAGAAGATTACACTGGCAGTTGAAGTACAGTGTTCAGCTGTAGGATGTTACCCCATGCCCACACTTAGCCTTTCACTAACCCTACCATCAGCTGTGCAGGAGACAAGAGGCAAACTACAGCAATGGCTCCCCCAGGGAAGGTGCAACTCACAGAGAAGCAGATCAAGTTCCTGAACTCCAGGAAAACCAGGTGCTTGAGCAAATCTTCCCCAGCTGAAACTCCCAAGAGTTCTGTTGACATCTTCCTTCCATCGTTTTATTTAGAAAATTAAGCAACACTAATCAAGACTTCCCTGCCACTTGGATTTTAAGCTAGTTTGCTGTTCACAGCTTTTACCTTAGTGAACTTAAAATAAAACTGGGCACAATTAGTCATTAGGATTTTGTACTTGTGACTCAGTATGACTGATCCAACTAAATCCTACCTCCATGAGAGTGTTCTCTCCCATATAATCTTCAGACTACAAACACACCAGCTCTTTCCCAATACTGTCATATCTCATTTTATCCTGTCACTCCTTTAAAATGTTATACTAGGCTTGCCATTACTTTCAGAAACATCAGCTCTTGGTAGGTAGGAATATGCCTTGACATTCATGAACAAGTAGTTTTCTATTTTAGACAGTCTAAACACACATTCCCTGAACTTACCACCACAAACATGCTAGAGGCTCATGTATTTGTCAGAATCTTTACCTAAGAGCTCAGATCAGCCTAACACAAAGGTGGCACTGCTGCAGCAGCAGCACTGGTATCTGCAGTCATTATTAAAGCAATGGATCTAGTCAATGAAGACTAGACTGGTAAAGTCCACACCCTGTGGAACCACCTGTGGCACTTCAAGTACTTCCCCCAACTATTTCTGAAGGCCTAAAAAGACCTGTCTTAGCCACGGCAGATTTGCAGGGCCTGAGCCAAAGCACTCTGCTCTAAAATTTTAAGGGTTTAGCTTCCTAAAATGGATTTGAACTCTGTCTCTAAAATCACATGGGAAAAATGCCTCCCCTCTTTACCAGCTGGGTTGAGGTCACCTTGTCTCTGCTTTGTTAAAGGCTTTTTGCATTGAGCCAATAAACTTGTCTGTTTACGAAAAAAGACATAACCACTGTTCAGCCAGACAAATTTTAATCCAGAACCTCCTCTAACGAGGTCAGCATTAATTTAAATGGACAAATATTTGGCCACACAGAATGCGGGGATCACTTCTGGCAGTACAGAAGTTAGAGGCAGTAAGGACATATACCACTGGAAGCAATCAAGCCTGACTTTCCATCCATCACAGGGTTTGAGATCCACATTGAGGAACATGAAGTTGAAATTTTAGGCCCAAGGATGTTATTTTGAAGCACTTTAATTCTACAATGCTTAAAAAAAAAAAATCACTTATAGGCATGACAGCCCCCAATAAGAACACTGCTTAAGAGGGCTGTTGGTAAGTCCCAACTGTGACTGAGGGCTGACTTTAAAACTAATCACTGGAAAGCAAGTGCTGGGTTTGTCATACCACCACAAAAAGCTGAAAGTCATGTTATAGGAAACATTTCAGCACTATTGTTAACAGAGTGCACTTCACCTGTACAAGTACAACGAGAAAAGCCCCAAATCTCCTCCTTTCCTGACAAGAATAGAAACTAGTACAACAAAAGCCACTAGAGCTACAGCAAATGCCTTATGTATCCTTTCAAGGACACTAGGTTTGGAAAAGCTATCATCAAAATATTTACTTGTAGAGTAAGTGAATTCACAACTGTCAACAAATCTAAGACGTGTACACATTTGGTTCCAGGTTTCCTGTGGAGAGGAAACTCTTCCACAGACCGAAGTTAACTTCATGCTGTGACTCAACAGGGCACACACAGGATTTACCAAGCACTACAGCTCCTCCACCCATGGAGGCACAGTCAGACTCTACATACTGGAAAGGCAACATTAAAAAAGCAAAGACATTAAAGGAAGCCATTCCCACAGGGTCCTTCCCCCGGGCCTTCTAATGAGCCACTGAAAGCCTCATTTCACTGAAGCACTAGGAATGCTTCGGGCTAATGCAAAGATGCAGCTGTAGGGAACAGACAAGAGCAAAGGCCTCTTTGAAAGGGGCTCCACTAGCAAGGTTTTCATGCTCCATTACATTGACTGAAGAATCTTGAAGGAATGCCATTTCCAGGAATGGCAGCTTGGTACAAAAGCTCCTAGATGGCCTCGACTAGTGAGCATTCCGGCCCACTGGTGCTCTCAGCATGCTGGATAACACAGAGTCCTTAAAAATTCCCCTTTCCTATTCTTTTACAGCTTCTACCAAGTAGTGTAATACTCTCGTACCCACAAAGACTCATAAGAATCAAAGAGGCTGCTTTTGACAGACTGAGCAGATAGACTTTGTTAACTAACACAGACATTTCTTGGACTGGTTTAATATATTTTTAGTGTCCACTTGGGGACTAAAACTCAAAGCAAGTATGTTAGACAAGTTTTGCTTTCAAACCACGCTATTGAGAAAGAGTTGTGCCGAAGCAGATTGGGATCAGAAAAGTTTTTTACCACCTCTGTCAAGAAAAGAAGGAAGGCTGTTTCACTGAAGTTAGTTCTCTAGGGAATGTTCCTAGGAAATTAAACCATGTCTAAAGCTAATGCCTCTTCTGAAAGACACTGCAAGACCAGCTGTTACAGGTCTGTCACTGCCAGCTAGGATATTTAGAACCATGTTATCGAGAAGGGAACTTTATTATGGAAAGCATGGAAATCCAGAGCAGTACATATTTTCTAAACACAGGCAAGTTTTATGCCAACGTACTACTCAACTCTCACCCCAGTGTACAGGAATATCCCATCACTGAGCATTCAGTGATTTAAATGGAGAGGTATAGGTTGGACTTGATGATCTCTATGGCCTTTTCCAACCTTACTGATTCTGTGATTCTGTGAAGACATTTAGAGACTATCTAGATGAAGATGAATACACCTGGGACAGGCTCTGAAGCATGTGTGCTGATGGGAAAGGCTGCCAGACTCTTTTGTAAAGGACTGGAGGACAGTCTGAGGGCACACAAGCTACATAAGTAAAGGAACCTGTACAAGAGGAATCACAAAAAGCCTTGCACAGTCCCATGTCCTGCCTTTTACCCAGCACTCCTCACATAAAAAACCACCTTCCTTTCTGTGGGAAGGCATTACATCTAAACTACTGCTTTCTTTCAAGAAAATTACATAGATACAAGTATTTTAGGGCCACACCAGTACTATGCCTCATAAGCTCAAGCACACAAAGCAAGTCATGACACCACTTATCTTGAGACTGGCATCTACCCAGCCCAAGCTTACCCAGAGAAGAATCACCCACAGCCTCCCTCAGTCATAAGAGCGCGTCAGAAGCAAACGCTGAGATCATCTTTGTGCATCATTCGGTACTTAATAGCTACATTCGGCTATTTAAAAGAGCCAGCTAAGTCTCCGACCTCAAAGCACACAGGGTACAATTAAGAATTAGCTAAGCACTTAGCTTAGGGTTAGACATGGCCATGAGAGATAAAGTGTTGTCCTCAGGAGTCTGGCAAAGCCCACAAAGGTTTTGTTGTCCAACATCTGACAGATTTTATCTCCAAATAAAGAGGGCACAGTGACATGTCCCCTCTAAAGAGCACTACTTGGAAAGTACACGGAAGTCCTTGGTGCAAATCCATCCACCTTGTGCCAGAGCCAGCACCCAGGCCAGGATTTGGCTGGTTGGCAAGTACAGACACCAGCAAGTATTGTTTACACCCTGTTCCAAAAAGAATTTCTGGGCTGGTGCCTTCACTGGAATTTGACCTTTTCATGAATTACAATACTTGGCTCATACTAAATTTAGAGGTACTGTGAGGTTACAGGGATAAAGTTCATGGCACAAGGCACCATCAACACAGATATGTAGGTGTTTTTAAATAGAGCTTTTTCCTTTTTTGACTGAGGAATCCTGCATCTTCAGAACAGAAACTAGACACTTAAGAGAGCTGAGTGTGTATCCTAAGGCAACTTTCTTAAAAAAAGACCTGGGAATAAATCTCTAGCCAACAGGGTCAAAGGCTCTTTAGGTCTTTCAAGTCTCCAAGAAGGGTAATTGGCAGTCAAATGAGTCTTGCATTTCACTTCCTTACAACTAAAGGAACTGCCTTTGTTCCTTCACAACTTCATTTCAGCTGATCAAAAAATATGTAGTCCTGCTGCACCACAGGCAGCTTTTGTGTATTACCCCCAGAGGTCACTACGTAGACTCCTCGCAAGGAGTCTACCTGGTTCCTCTTTGTCTCAGATGGACTGAAAACTACTGCATTAGCTTTTATTGCACACACCTGATGAACTTGATTAAACTAAGAACAAGGCTCTGACTTCACAGAAATCAATTGATTGCAGTAATCAAATAACTACATTTGCTTAGATGACATAAGCCTTTCCTTTAAGATAAAATGCAGAGATTAGGGTGTGACAGGCTCAACCTTATGGAACTACAGAGCAAAGCTTTAGCTCCTTGTACAAGAGGTCAAGCCTACTTTTAGGCAGACAGAAATACTGAGTACATAACACCTTTCCACAGTCTTACAGCATCAGCAGGTATCCCTTGCCTACCACAAGCCTGTGCCAGCAAAGACGTCAAGCTCAGGGGAAGAAATGGAATAAACAGGCTGTAGAGAATCCAACAATCCATGCTCAGTAGTTGAGGGAATGCTCCTAGCATCAAGCCACAGAGCTTAATACAAACTGCACTACAGATTAACCCTCCACAAAGGAGTCTGCTCTATTCCTTCATTATATTTTGAAGTGCAGCATCACACAGTTAAAGCCTTATTTACCCTCTGACTCCAATCCCTCTGTTCCCAGAGTCACAGAGCTGAGCTGCTCAGCAGCTCAAAGTCTAAACACATCACAACTGTTTGCTCAGTTACAGGATGCAGATAAGTAAGTGGAGAACATGCTCTACACACCAGGATAGCTGCATAGCAGGAAAGACCACCTATACCAAGGCACAACAGAGGTAAGAGAACTTTATTCAAGATTGGACCAGTTCAAACAGTTTGAAAACACCTGTATCTGAACATGATCAAAAGTTGAGGTGCCACTTCACCCTCAGGTCTTCAAACACCTTGCTTATTTTTGCCCCTGACAAGCAGCTCCTCTCCACGGAGGAACAGAAGCCATTCTCTCAAAGTCTGTCCAAGACAGATGTAAGGTTAACAACCAGAGAAGTCTAATGTAATGACATTGAAAATGAAGCAACAACATTTAAGGACAGCAGAACTACATACAAAGAATGGATCTGACCAGCACAGCTGCCACCGCTGCAGAATACTCAAGTTTTACCAGTATGGCAACTAAAACTGAGGGGTTTGAGCACTACAGCAGTCACCAGCAACTCAGTGATTGAAGAGCTACACTGCCCTCTCTCCTGCTGAATCCAAATGAGGTTAAGGATATTACAGGCACATGGCTTAGGACATTTTGTCCTTACCTCTTACAAGGATGTTCACTGTAAATGACTCTGCATCTGCTTATTTCACAGATCACAACCTTTCATATTCACATATGCCCAGTCAACGCTTCACAGAACTGGGTGTTCCAGTTAAGGGACACCCAGGCTTGAACATCCTCAGCACAATCTTTCTGGAACCTGCAGCTCTATGTAAAAGCATCTTTGAAGCTGTACATTTAGAAGGACAAATTATTGATCAGTGAACATCTCAATAGCAGTCATTCTCTAGCCCCCTTTCGAGGGGCCCATACAGCCCTATTCAGTGCTCAAGAATTGCAGTATCTCAGTTACTAGAAGCTTTATATACAGACATGACAGAATATTGTTTGCAGGGGCTCAATTCATGTTGGTAGAGGAAGTTGTCACTGACACTTTTTAGTCAGACCAAACCCACAATAAGGACAAACCCAAGTATTTCTCAACAGCAGAACAAGTGCTAAGTAACTGCACCTCTTGGTCAATCTAGAGATAGAAAACCTTCTGTAGCCTGCCAAACATGACACTGCCTTCCTCTGCTGTTACCTCTAACAGAGCACAGGCACAAAGATGTTTGAAGCACCTGGTTTGTACAGAACTGCTTTGCAAAGCATTTTGAATTATTGCTGTCTGATACTGGCAGAGTAAGGATGGCGGTCAGAGACAGTCTTTATTATTATACCAACTGATACAGATGAAGAAAAGACAAGCCCTTGGGCATACAAGCCTTCCTAGAGGCAGAAGTGGCTGAGTTAGCTGCCCGACTCTGTTAGCATCACTGCCACCCATGTACCTTGGACAAGTGGGACTTTGCTTCTCCACCACAAGAAGGACAGTGTGCCCTTGCACACAAATTAAATCAAGTGTTTGGTGCTGCACTCAATCAACTGAGTTTGATCAGCTGTTTAACTGCATATAAACTTCATCTCTGCAAGATATTAAGGCTGAAGGGCAAATACTTGCCCAGAAGATCAATTGATCTATAGCACATTAAGAGGAGTAATTCAGAACTAAAGCACATCAGGAAACACAATCTTCCTGAGAAAAACAAAGGTGTAGATCAAGACTCCAAAACACTAGCAGGACAATGATAATGCAGGTTTTTGCTGGAAAGTCCAAAGTGCCAGTTTCAGGCTGGTCTCTGCACTAAAGACCCCAGCACTTACACTCCTAATAGAGACTCCTAAACTCTGCTCGCTGTTAACTTAACCCAAGTTCTGGTACTGCCAGAGATGGAAGGGCTGAAGAGGCAAGAGATAAAACAAGGAAAGGGAGTAACAAGGCAATGTGAATCCAGCTGCACCCAAACCATTCCCAATTACTGAGTGAGGTTAAACTACAGAAGGTTTGAACCACTGTTTTAATGCCACCACATTTCCTATTGTGCACCAAATCACATCTAGAAGCACAGCTGGAACTTAGTGGATTTGGATAACCTCTCCACATGCCTATGCCAAGGACAATGAATGTTATTCTGCCATCTTTCCTTCCCAGTGCCTCATCCCAGAACAACTATTTCAACATGTTAATCTCTGGGTTTTCACATGACAAGTTTAATAAAGCAGCTTTATGAAACTCTAAGAGCTTAAGCTGCTATTCATTCCCTGAGTAGAAAAATATAGCTTTGACAAGAGTAGAAAAAGTTATTTTAGTTTAACGTCTTCAGAAAAGAGTTTTGCAGGACAGAAGGTTTTATCCCCAACCTCCACCCATAAAAAGGTTTGGCACAATCTTAGGTCAGTCATCTCCTGTGCAGCTAAGTCACTCAGTAACACAGAGAATCCCCTGTGCAAAAGTAACTATTGTTAAAAATAAGGCAAGAAAATAGAAGAATCCAAACATTAGCTCTTATTTCTCTTTTAATAACCTTACTGCTCATACTCTTGACTCTTGACTGAGACAAAAATAAGCCATGTCTAGAAGAATGGCAGCATGTCCACTGATTCGAGGAGAGACAGGAGAAACTACTGAAACTTCCCTTGTGTTATGAGACCTAAGCAAGCACATAAGGGAGGACACAGACAAACCAAAAAAAGATAACAGAACAACCAGAGACTAGTTTGTCGATAACAAAACTCCTTGTATAACTAACAAACATTATCGAAAGTCTGAAAACGATATCAAGTGCAAACAGCTGAACTGAGCGTTCTGTGAACACCCTACGAGCAGGGACTAGAACATGTCAACCTAAGCAATATTACAAATATGGCCAAGCATGATAAAAATTGATAAACACAGCATGTACAACGGACACACTGTACCAGTTAGCTGACTAACAAGCCACTAACATTTGCTACAGAAGGAGGCACCAGTGCTGTGGGAGCCAAACACCAATCTGTACGAGGCAGACAGGAATCTTTAGTGATTGCCAGAGCAGCGACAATTATACGTCAACAATAAGAGGAAGCTGTTATAAATTCTCTGAGGAGACCCGCATGAGAATGCAGCTACAGAATGCAATCCCTGCAGCCATAACTGAGTGAAGAAAGCTGCTGCTGACATATCTCTTCAAACGAGTTAGTGTCAGCTGAGGCATTTCATCAGCTGTGACAGATACACCTACCCATCCTGTGCTGGAGGAACCCACAGGTTACACGTGAAGGTGCAGAAGTCCCATCACAGGCAGGCACACAGTAGCAAAACAAAAGGGGCTGAAGCTGATGCGAGATGCTTGTGGCAGGGCCGAGACCTCAGAGCTTGAACACTCGGGAAGAGCCTCGCCTGGGAGGAGCAGGGTGAGCGGAGATACAGGAGACACAACTCCCACGGCTCCAACTCGAACAAGGACCATCCTCTGTCCTCCACTCTGCTCCCGACCACATCCCACGCCGGCCTTCCTTTCCTGCGAGCACAGGGATGGGGTGCCCCCCGCTCCATCCCCGCGCCCCAGAGCTCCCACCGCCGGGGAGAACAGCGAAGGGACTGGACACCGACCGCCGCGGTCAGAACAAGCCCCGCGGGGAACACCCTGAATCCCCCCGAGAAACAGACAAGTGGGGCCGCCCGCTGCGGACAGCGCACGGCAGGTGAGCAGAGACAGCCTCAGCAGCGGGACAGCTCCTTCAGGCCACCCACCATCAAGAGAAGAACGGGAACGAAGCTCGGCCACCCCCTCAGCCCCGCGGAAAGGAGCTCTCCCGGCTCACCTGCAGGCCCAGCCGGGCACACGGCCCCTCGCACCTCCCGCCGCCACTCCCGCCCGTCTGCCGTGGGCCCACCGCCCACCGCCCTTTAGCAGCCGCCCTCGCCCTGCCATTGGCCGCCGCCGCGCCGCTTCCGCCCCAGACCGCGCGTCGATTGGTCAGAAGGCGAGCTGGGGGCGGGAGCACGCTCCGGCAGAGACGCGCGGGCACCATTGGCTGGAAGAGGTGCAGCGGGGCGGGGCTCCGCAGTCCCATTGGCTGTGACGACTGCCAGTCATGCGGAGAGCGGTGATTGGCGGCGGCAGTTGCGGGAGGCGGGGCTATCGGTGCCCGAGGGGGGCCAGGGGCGTCGCCGCCATAACAGAGCGGGGCTGAGGGGGCGGTGGGGGCGCTGGTTTTTGGTGTTGTTCTCCGCTGTCGGAGCGGCCTCCTGGGTAGCGGTTCCATCTGAGGGATACGTTCGCCCCTCAGTGATGTGGAGCTCGGTTGCCCTAAAGGCCAACCCCCCTTCCAGGCTACTGATAGGCTCTGCCCTGGGGTGTGCCCGTCACGTAACACTGCGTTGCAGTTGAAGTAATCCAGGGCAGTATCTTGGGGTCTTAAATATGATGGCCACATAGACCACAGGTGTGTGGCAAACGCCGGGACTACTCTTGGGCTGTGCCAGCAGCAGTGGAGGATGTTCCCTGGTCTATCGGGGGCCCAGGAGTGCCCAGTGTCCTCCCACCGAGTGGGATGTGTGACAGGAACAGAGAAACCCACTCGGAGGTGCCTGGACTCTGCTCCTGCACCGCGCCTGGAAGGCACTGGAGGAAAACAAGAAGTTGTCCACAGTGCGGTGTTCATAAACCTGCTTTTGTTGTAGTCTTGTCTCAAAAGAGTCACGTGTTATGTGGCTGGTAACATCAACTGTACCGAGCCATATTAATGGTTGCTTTATGTAACTGGATGGAAAAATCCTTCCTCTCATTTCAGACATCTTACTTCCTCTGTTTACTGGGAGCTGGAACTTCCTACGTAGAGAAAGCTCTCAAGGGGCAAGTCACATTTTCCAGGGCGCTGTGTATGTGGAGAGATGAGTAAGTGCTGTAGCCTGAGTCACAGGGAGGGAGGGAGCTCTGGGGAAGGGCAGAGAGTGAACTGGGATGACGGTGGCAGAACAAACAGCGGCATCCTCTCCTCCTTCCTTGCCACAGGTGTGATCCCGCACCACTCAAACACTAGTATTCCTTATTGTTAAATTAACCTTGTGGAAGTGCCCAGGGTTTATGGTTGCTAAATCTGTCAGCGACTCAGCTGGGCTGAGGTTTGGTGTGTCTTAAGGCAGCTGAGTTATGCTTGTGATTAAGCTACCAGATAGGCTCAGCAGATAAACATCCGGTATCAGAGTCTTAACTAAGTATTTGAGGAATGTGTTTGAGTTTGATTACAGAAAATTGCAGTCCAATTGATTCCAGGTGTACCTTAGCTCCTTCGCCATCTGATCCAGGCAGGAAAAAACAGATCCAGGCAGGAAAACATGCCACAAACTGGAGCGGTGCCTCCAGGCAAGACTTCTATTTTACATACATCCTTAAGGCTGTTGGAGACTTCTCTGACTTGAGGGAAGCTCAGCTGTTGGAAGAGAGCTGTGTTGTGGACCCTGTCACAGAACAAACCAACCTCTCAGCTGCCCATATTTTGTTGAGAAGGGAAACATAGGATGGTCTTTTGTACCAGGGTTGCTTAAATATGTCTATCAGTGAGGAATGAAAGCTGAGAACGGGAGAGGACTAACACTGGAGAGGTGGTAGCACAAATTCACAGGTGGCTATGGCAGGGGGAACCAAAATCCTGAGGTGTGTTTATTGCAGGAAGAAGGGAAGTGATGGAAAAATTGCTGTGTCTCCAGAAAGGCAAGGAAGAATTGGTGCAAGTCATTGACATTTCACTCTGGGCAAGGCTGGGGTGTTCCAGCTGCATCTCGTGGTGTGGCAGCAGGGGTGGCTGGGAGGGAGCAAGAGCATTTGGGGAGTACAAAGCCAACTTTGGGCTGTGAAAACAGCTGGCGAGCCATGGCGTGTAAAGGACACTGCCATCCCTCTGGGTGTGCGGGGACTTGCTCTTGCTGAGCCAAATACTGGTGCCCTCCGCAGGGTCAGTGCTGGGAGCAGTGCTGATGCCAGAGGTGGCCTCACTCCTGGCCAGGAGTGAGGCTGTGCCACTCACAGCAAACAGCTCATGCTCAGGAAATGCTGCCCAAGCAGGAGCCTGAACCATCATGAAAGGGTGATGGGAATGGTCGAGCTTCATTCTCAGCCTTTTAGGGAAGGATTTGGCAGCTTCAGCCCAGCAGATGTTTCTGCCTGGTGTTACTAAAAAAAGTGGAATGGGGGTGTCCAGGAAACCCCCTAATGCTGTGGAGACAGGAGGAACCCTCCCTGAGTAGTGTGGATACTGCAGAAGGGGCCAAATGTTTGTGCAGGAAGTGGCAGGCACAGGAAAAACACAACTTTGCCTTGTGCTTTGGACAGGCAATTACCTCTGTACAGAGAGGCCAAAAAAAGACTGATGATAATTCCACCTTTTTGAATGCAGCACTTGGAAAGATACCAGGGAGAGAGAACTCCACGTGCTGCTGAGCCAGCCTGAAGACACCCCCGTGCAACACAGTGGTGACAGTCACCTTTTGTGCTTCACATCCCTCTCTCTTTTGGCTGTTGCTGCTACAAGGAACTCAAAGTCTTTTTCTGCTTCATTTCCCCTGGCCCAGCTTTTCTCCTGCTCAGCAAACACACTCTGTGCTGAAGGACTCCTGTGGACTTTGCACCCCTGAGGAAACCTTTTTGCTGGAGGAAGCATCAGGGTATTCATCTCTGCCACTGCGTACCAGGAGCAAAAAGGGAAACATCTCTTCGGCAGGGTTTGATTGCCAACTGAAAATAAGCAAAGTGCCTGTCAGTGGCATGTGAGCACAAAAAAGCTTTGCAGATGGAAATAAAGGCATTGCTTTTTTCTTCTTCTCCTGCTCTGCCTTCCCTGCAGTGCCAGCAAGGCTTTGGCTCGTGGGCTGCAGAGCCGTGCTGTTCCAGAGCCTGTTAGATCTGGAGGCACAGTGCTCTTTGGACTCTTACGTATTTTCTGAAAATGGTGTCTAAAAGCGTAATGGGCACTTTGCAGAGCTCTAAATAGACCAACCTCTGTCCTGAGGAGCTGGCAATGTACGAAGGCAAGGGCCAGGGATGGGAGAACGGCTGCATCATACAAACCAGCCGGGGAGGTGGCACGTGGCCCACCTGCTCAGTATTTTTCCATCACATTCTCATTCAGCTGCTCCTTGCCAACTTCCAGCTCTGACACGCTCCTCAAAAGCTTCTACTCTGAGTTTATTTAGCACACTATTTATTTCCTAATTATAGAACTTAAGTGACTGACCTCAGCCCTGCTGGGTACTGCTGTCCACCTTTTTGTCCCCTGTAGACCACATGCTCTGGTCTCTAATGGCTGAAGGCCATTGCTAAAGATTTCTGACTTTTTTTTGTTTGTTTGTTTTTCTACCAAGCCCCAGAGGGGCTAATGCTAATACAGAGAGCTTCACTGCTCATTTCAGAGCAGCTGGGCTATTGCATTCCCAAATTCCTTAGGCCAAAAGATGAATGCCACTGAGCTGAGCACTTTACCAGGCTGTGCTCTGCTGCTTTTGTCCAAAAATTCCTGATAGCCAGCTCACTCCTTTTATCCCACATCCAGCCACAGCTGCTGACTAGAGGAAGAGGTTTTGAAAATCACTCCCTGGCATCAGCAGTGCTGCTGGTCTGGTCCTGCTTCTGGATGCTCTGTGGCACTTGAACTCTGCCTGGCTCCACAAGCAGACTCAGTGGTCTAGGAGAAGGATCTATATGTATTTCCCTGAGAGGAATCTGTGCCACAATACTCCTGAATTTTCCAGGGAATCTGGTAGGTGAAATTCCTACCTTCACCAAAAGCTGCCAGGCTGAGCAGATCTGTCCCTTCAGCTGCTTCTAATGTCACCTCTTTGCTCACACCCAAGTAAACCAAGACACAGCTGCAAACACCGAAGTGGTGTTTTGGGGTGGCACCTGTTCCTGAAGCCACCTGCACAAGCAGGGTGGTTCTGTGCAGGTGAGGTGGCATCACAGCAACAAGTGTCTGGCAGGCTGGGAGAGCAGGGAGAGGAGGCACCTCTGGTGGAAAGCAGGGTGGATTCAAACAAATGGATATAGTAGAATCAGAAGGACCTATGAGCTTCTCCTGGAGTGTTTCCAAGGTGTCATACTGAATAAAGGAAACCATTGGTCTTCTGTTTAATCCCAAGTGATCTCTCTGACATTTGCCTTTGTACTGTGTTCCTGAGGTTGGAGTTTGGAAAGACTATGATTATCCCACCTCAGAAAGCTGGTGAGGGAGATGGCTAAAGCCACATTTGTTATTGTTTCAGTGGCTGCTTGTGAAATACTTTTTCTGCAAAATTCTCCACAGAAATAGTAGTGCCTGAGGAGAATGAAGGGTTGCAATCCTGAAAACTGAAATGTTCAGTGAATTAAACAATGGGATTATCAGCCTCTTGTAAAAATCCAAATTTTAGTATTGCCTGAGGAACGGGGAGGGGCCTCTTCCTAGAGAGCAATAGTTATGGAAATAATATGGCACTGCCTCGTGCCAAAATAGTGGGAATCGGGATGAGTCTGGGAGGGAGCACACAACTGTGTTTGGATGAGGGTGAGTACAAAGGAAATGGTTGCAGTTGTTCTCTGGGAGAATGAGTGGTGGTGTTAGGGAGCAGAGAGCCAGACCTCTGGCTCTTGTAGGTGTAGAAGGAAAGTGAGGGTGAGAGGAAACAGGCTTGATGCTGGTGCAAGGGCTGGGTTGTGGGTGAGGCTGGTGGGGACCACAGTAACATAGCTCGAGTGATGGGCAGGAGGCTGCAAGGAACAGTGGGATGTCTGGGATGAAAAGCTAATCAGAGCATTTCCATGTGCTTGATGTTTTCCTGGAGATGCACTGGCATTCACAGCCAAGTCGGGAGGGTCTGCTGCCACACCCAGAGGTGAGCTGGGAGTGACCACCCTTTTCCATGCCCAGGGGTCTGGCAGGCTGTGGATCAGCCTCCTAAGGAAGTACAGCAACTGCAGAGCTACTGCAATCACTGACTCCACATTACTCAGTGACCTCACCTGGCTTTGCAGAAGCAGCACTTCCCTTTGGAAAACCCTGCGTGCACCACCACCGAGTTAAAGTATTGCAGGGGCCGGAGGAAACAGTGCTGCTGACGCTGTGTAATGATCCCTTCTCCGGGCTGACACCTCCTCAGCTCACTGCAGGCTCCACCTTGCAAAGCTCAAACTTTGGGAAAATGACATCTGAGTTGCCACACATCTGCTCAGAACAGACTAGCATTAAAATCCTGATCCTTAGAGTTCCCATGAAATCCATCCTTGGATTTGGCTGTAATGCTGCCGGAGGATTTTGCTGGAGTTATGCAGGGCTGGACAGGTAGGGAGTGTGGCAGGATGGGAGGATGTGTGGCTGAATGATGATGGTGGACGTCCTTCCTCCTTCCAGCTCAGGAAAGAGCTACCGCCCCGGCGGAGGCTAGAGGGTGCTGTGCTGCAGGGAATGGATGTCCTCCCTCCTTGCTCAACATCTCTTCAAAGTCAGGTAAAAATTTACAGGAAACCCCTGCCTCTGAGCTGAGATGAAGATCAGGGTTCTGGCCGTAGTTACTAACAACCTCCAAGGCTTTTTCAGACTAGAATAGTTGATTAGTTCATTATTTAGCACCCAGATGTTTATATACAGAGAAGATGGCTTTTCTCTGATGGGTTAAAAAGAAAAGGGAGGAGACAGAGGAAGGAGTGGGGGAAAGGAGTGAGAACATGAGGAACAGATCAGAGGATAAGGACGCTGAGTGAAACAAAAGCAGAATCACAGAATCACAGAATATTATGAGTTGGAAGGGACCCACAAGGATCATCTAGTCCAACTCACCATCTAACACCCATACAGAGACCGAGAGCACATCCCAGAAATAGAAGGATAAAGAAAGAAAATAGAAGGTGAAGCCAAAGCATAGGATCACATCAGCTGTTATGTCAAATTAAGGGCTTCAGATCTTCTGAATGATGAAAGGGAAATTTGCTTGGGAGAAAAATAAAGGAATACTTCTTGCTTGCAGTGGCTGAGGCTGCAAAACCCTCGGCTGATGGGGCATGATCAGCTCCTGTTTACCCAGCTGAGGTGTGGCTAATCCAGAGCCCCACAAAGAGCAGAGCTGAGGAGAGACAGAACAGACAGGAGATAGGGCCGTTATTGTACAGCATCTAACAGGCAGCTGCAAGACCAGGCAAAAACACAACATGCTCCTGAACAAGCAGCTCTGTGAGCAGCTCGCTGCTCCCTGGAAAGCCTGCCAGCTAACCACAGGCAGCAGGAGCGAACGTGCCTCCTGCCTGCGGTTGCACGTGCTCTGCAAAACACAGCTCTGCCACCCCGGAGCTGTGGTTGTGGGGTCACTGTCCTCACAGCTGGCAAAGCTGCTCTCTCTGCCTGCCTGCAGCAGGTGAGGCAAATGTGTTTGCATTCCCTTGAACCTGAGGTGGGGTAGCAAGGACTGGAAGGGAGCATCCTAAACTGGACATGGGTTACCACACAAGCCCCTGATAACTGCCCTGGCCCCACCACATCTGCCAAAGGAGGTGGTGGGGCTGCATCCATACCTCCCCAGGGCACATGTCCAGGAGGCATAAACAAACCTGTGTCAGAACATGGACCAAATAGAATGCTGTAGGAGGATGCAAAGCCCTGTTAGGGAGCTAAGAGGGACTGTGGAACTCATATGTTTTCACTCTCCTTGTCTACTCTGGATATCTCCATTAAGAGCCACTGGTTTTACTGCTGTGGCTGTCAGCAGCCCATTGCCAGCTGGGGACATGCAGGGACTCAGCACCGGATTTGGGGCTGCTTAACCCTCCAAGAACTCTGGGAGATTGCAGAATAGGTGGGATTTGCATCTAGTATCAACTGGGCTATGCGGCAAGACAAGGAGGTGAGAGGCAACAATGAAATGTGAAAATACCTGGAGGCGGTTGATGACAGAAGGCAAATAGGTTCATACTCTAATAAAGACTCCATCAGAGGGTGGACAAAGTAATTGGTGTGATGGGAGATCCCACTGAGAAGGAGGGGTGATTGCAGAGGACATAAGGGGTATGCCTAACAGAAGGGATGTCTTAAAAACAGTATAAGATTCCTGGCAGGGAGGGAGAAACACTTGGGACTTCACAAGGGTCTGATACAAACCTAAACTCTAGGAAATCTCCTTTGCAGGAAATTTGTGAAGCAGCTAGGGGTGGATACCCCTGTCCCTCGGGATGCTCTTGTTCCTCCTAAGGAGGCTTTCACCACTCCAAATAGTGTGTATGGAATTTGTGTAGAGACATCTGTGGATGTGCAGAGCTATCAGCTGGCTTCTTGCCTGGGAGCTGTTGTCACTGCAGAGAAAGGAGGAAGCACAACCCCAGAGGCAGATCTCTCGGGTACAACACAACTGCCCTGGCAGTCCCCTGGTGTTCTCTCCTCTGCCCTCCTGTCCCCTTGGGAGGGTGCTGCCCCTGGGGCTGGCTACGTGCTCTTCTCCATAGTAAGTCTGGATGCCCTGACCATGCAAGAGCCCCATCCGATCATGGCAATGGCTCTGACAGATGGGTTTCATTCAGGACACACGTCTGGCTTGGAGCTTGTTTTCATTTCCTTTTGAGAAAAGGAGGAGTCATGGGAGAGGAGTAACTGAGGAGCTGAGCCAGCTTTCCTGGACACAGACTGTGGTGCCAGATGAGCTCTTGCTGCGGTTTCCACTGTGGCTCCGGAGGCTACAGCCCAAGGGGCAGGAAGCGGTGGAGAGGGAGCTTCAACCTGTGTGCCAGGAGTAGAGGATGGATCCAGGATGGGAGACAAATTTAATCACAAAGGGAAAGGCTCTGATGGGTCATGGGATGGGGGGATGTTTGGCTCTTTGCCAGCACAGGAGCTCCTGCAGCAGCTTGAACAGAAGGCATCAGGCACCAGGAATTTCCTCCCAGAGCAGAGGTGCTACAGGAGCCAACGTCCTGCTTTGGTGGTCACCAACCCCTCCACACAGGGGCACAACTAGCTCCAGGTGGCCTTTGAGAGCTGCTTTGGATTGGGGGAACCAAGGGAATAAGAAACTGCCTTTGAGGTTTGATCACTCCAGACTCCCTACCAGGGTTAGGTGTCTGTGTGAGAGAGGAAGGGGTGCAGGGACTGGTGCTTTCCTGTTACATTGCCATAGATGGCAATACTGACTACTGAAGTCTGTCTCATAAGGCCCCAAATATGCCTCTCTCCAGGAAGGAGTAAATCACAGAGCTGTGGCAGTTCTCCTCTTGCCTGCCAGGTTCTGGGGTATCAGAGCAAGTGGGCGGCATGGACAGGGTGGGATGGGCAGAGTTCAAGCCTTCTCATTATGCTCTGAGATACAGAGATCAAAAGACAACTTTGCAAATTAATAAAACCTCCACCTGGGCAGAGCCTTTCCCCAGCACTGATGGAATGAGCGAACTGCCTCTTCTTCACCAGCCGGTACGACAGGTTTTGGGCTCCTTGCAAACAAACCCTGTGGCCCAGTTCGTTAGAGTTCATTAGTGTTGTTACATATTCATATAACATTAGTGCCATCAGGCCCAGTGTTTAATCAAGCTGCAGCTTGCCTTGTGCCTTGCAGGTCTTGGAGGACCTTCCATCAAGGATGTGCCAGAAGCACATGAACCAAATTGTTGGTTTGAGTGAGAAGGGGTCTTGAGAGCATGATGACAGGGCGAGGATCAGAAACCTGCTCCATAAACTTGGGTTATCAGAGGAAGCTGTGTGATGAAGTTATCAGGTACACAATTTAGTGCTTTGTGTCAAGGCAGTAGCTTGCAAAGAGCTTCCTGGAAAAGAACAAAAGAACCGTGGCTTATCTGCCTGTGGCATCTGCCTGGTACTCAGTCACGGTCAGGCTGCTCTCAGCTGCTAATCCATAAGCGGTTTCGATTGTGCATCATAGTGTACCACGGAGTGTTTGCTCCTATTACCAGATAAGTGCTTCCAAGCAACAGGCTAGAGAGGGGCAAGGCCAAGTCTGAGATGTGGGCTCTGCCCCATCTATCCAGGCAGTGCTCTGAGACAGGCAACACAGGGAACGATCACACAGGGAACATCACTTAGTCCTGGCCAGTGGTCAGTGCTGATCCGTCATCAGGGAGGACACAGGTATTTCCCAGGGTTACTCCTGCTGTAGCACATATGAATGACCTTTGGAAATGGTGGTTACCACTGACTGATGAGGAAGTGCGTGTAAGAGGCCAAGCCCACGTGCCTCATTTTTGGATGAACAAAACACATAGTTCCCTGGATCCCCTCTAGCCCCTGGTTTCCCATCTGTTGAATAAAGATAAAGGCAACACCTTTTCTGTTGGAGATAAGCATGGATAAATCCTTAAAGACTGCAAAGGATTCAGGGAAGGGGGTTATATAAAGGTGCTTATATTAAGTACCTTACACAGACACACCAGCTCGAAGCTGGGTATAATCTTGTTTATTTAGGTTAGAGCAAAGGACTTGAAGTTAAACTGACTGGGATCTCATCTGAGCTTCACAGGATCAGCAGTAGCCAGTGCAGCAAAAAACTAAGGGAAAGTACTGCCTTTTGCCTTCTTCCTTTTAAATCAGAAAGTTTCAGATACCCTGAAGGACACTTAGTAGCTGTACAGACCTTTCCAGACCCTAAGGATATCAGTATCTAGGTTTTTTTGGATAGTTCTGAAATTCTTGATTCCTAAACATTCACATCCCTAACTGTACAGTATCTGTTTAAAGAAACTGTTGCCTTTTCGGTGGAAAGGGCAGAGAGTGTGAATTTTTTTTTTTACTCTAAAAATTAAACAGGGAAGTTCATCTGCATGCAAAGATTGTCCAGGCCAGTGGATGTCTTCTGCAGCTCTTAAAAACTACATGCTGGCAGCCCAGTGGGTAGTGACACTGGCTGGGGCTGCAAGAGGTTAGAGATGCTAGCACAGGCCCTGGGTTATCCTGTTAGAGGAATTAGGAGCAGACTGGGGATTAATCCACTGCCAAGGCGCTGCAGATCATTTCTCCTTCCTGCTTCGAGTGGCTGACGTGTGGCAGAATGGGAGGTTTGATCCCATGGGGCAGGAAACCTTCCCAGGACCTGTGCTGTGGCCTTGACCACACCTTTGGGCTCTAGGGAACAGCCATGCCTGCAAGGAATAGGGCTGGCTACCTCTGCCAGGGCTCTTGAAGCTTGGGTGAAGGAAGAAAACCATGTTGAATGAAGGGCTCTGGGAGCATTTTGGGTGGTGAATCCCTCCAGGGTGTAACGGCTGACTTATTTTTGAGATAAACCTAAGCCAGCAAAGTCCTTTGTAGAACAGATAGTTCAAACAATAGCAGCTGCTACCAAAAAAAGGATCCATGCAAGGGCTGAGCAGGACTTTGCTGGGTGAGTGGGTGTCTTTGCTACCTGACGGTGGGGGAGAGAGATCCTGTGGTTCAGAGGTGAGTGTCTGAGAGGGAAGGAACACAAAACTGTGCTGGTACTTGAGCCTTCCCCACACACTCATTGGCCATTAAAAGCACCCTGTCCATTTTTATGGTGGATGGGGGCCTTATGCTTGAGCAAGGGGCATGCTGTGTATTGTTTGCCTCCCTTGTTCACAGGAAAACACCTTTGTGTAAGCAGCTGTAGATTATAGAAGATCGCATCAGACAAATGAATGGCCCCATCACCTATTTTCCTCTTTATCACCCCAACTATGGGAACCAGGCTATCTGCTATCAGCACAGCCTAGAATGGGTTGTAGCACAGCAAAGCCTGGCAGATCTCCATGCAGAAGAAACTAAACCTAGTGGTATATCCTGCTATAACAAGGCCTAAGTAGCCCCTGCAGAAGGGAGTGAAATTATGCCTGACCTTTGGCCTACCCAACTCTTTCAAGTAGAGCCATCGCTTGCGAAAACTTGGCAGTTGTATGAGCCTGGGCGTGGTGTTCGCCTGTGGGAGCTCTCTCCATTCCTCCTTGCTTCCCTGTCCTTGACAGGTTGTTTCTCTCTCTTCTTTGCCTCCCATAGCCAGAGCTTCCCTCTGCCAACTGGGACAGCAAAGACTTTTCCCAACCTTGTTTCCTCATTGGGATGCAGATCTCCATTCAAAGAGCCACTGGTGCCTGCAGGAAGCGCAGTCCCTATGGAAGGCACTGCTCCGCCTGGCCTCCACCACTCACTTTTTAATATCCTTTCCCATGCACGTTCCTTAGGACATCGGCATTCATGCCTCCAGGGACAGAAGGAAAACATTTTGCTTTCTGTTTTTAGAGAGGCTGATGTTTTTTCTGCAGCTCCCTCTGGGTCTTGCATTCTCTCCGAGACTAATCCAGGCAGTAGCCCCTCAAAAGGCCGAACAAACACCCTTGTCCTAGTTCCTTGTGCACAGCCCTGGGAATCTTGCCCTGCACTCTGCCTGTCCTGACCTTGTTTTCCTCAGGACACCACAGCAGTAATTACCCTGAGGTTGAAGGGTTATTCGAAAGCAAGTTCTGTTTTCTTGCTTCCTTGTTTTCTCCCTCCTTTCCAGCTGCTGTTTCTCCCTACACTGGAGTTAAACTCTACCTGGAATTTCCTTCGTGTTGTTAGTAATTAAAGGAAACACTATCAGTGAAGGTGGTGGGTGTGGGTGGGAATACGTGTCCAGTTCCATGTGTTCATCATGGCCTGGTGCTCCGATAAATCACCACCATACCAGGACAGCTGGACCTGCTGTCAGGTCCGTCCCTGGGGTGTCACGCCCAGTCTGGGTGCTCTCACGGGCACTGGTTCACTGTGTCTGAGAAAAGCATTAGCTGGATACTGGAGTGGAGTGGGAAGACTGGTCAAAAGCGCATGGCAGGCTGGGCTGCCTGGCTCGTGGCTGCATTGCCCAAGCCAGAAATGTAGCAACACTCAGGCAGAATTAACACATAAATAAGAGCAGCCCAAGTATCTGAGGTGGGTTAGTTGATGCTGAAATGGAGGGTTTTGCAAGAACAGATAAAAGCAGTTTCATGTTTAGGAGGAGGAGGGCTTTCCATTATAGGGCCAAATGATCCAGCATTCCTGTGCCATGCAGTGATCTTTTCCAAAGAATTTGCTGCTGGATATGGATTTAGAGTGAATATGGTTTAGTCTTCCATTTCTGCTTTCCAGGGCAGAACTCCCACGTAGCACCAGTTCCTTTCAAGAGCATGGCTGGGCTTTTGGCGGCCAGGCACAGCTCAGAGTAGCTGGTTTGTGGCTGAACCAGTGTAGCTGTGGTGTGGTGCTTTGGACAGAGAGCTGTGATGTCCCACCTCGTCCCTGTCCTGTGTACACCCCATGCCGCTGGCATGCCGGGTGCCAAGGGTGGCTCAGGGCACTCGTGTTCCCTGTCCGGCAGAGGGAAAGCCTTCTCCAGCTTTCATCCAACCGAGGGAGTGAAAAGTGGGCTTTGTACTGCAAAACAGCTCTTCCTCCTGCCAAATGTTGGCAGTCTCCAAGGACATCCCGGCCCAGCTCTGCACCCTCTGCCTGCTAGCTAGGGCCAGGAGTCGTGGGCACTGCCAGGCTCAGGAAGTCCCCACTGGCCACCCGACGGCCAAGGTCTGGTGTGGGGACCCCTCTCACCGGAGCATCATCAGTGTGACCCTGGCGGCTCTCACTTCCAGGCTTCCTTTGGCTCGGAGGGCAGTCCCCAACCCTCCCTCTCACCCTTCTCCTACCTGCCTGCACCCCTAGTCCTGCCTGCACCCCTAGTCCTGCCTGCTCCCCCCGCGGGGGTTCCCGCTCGGTCGGGGCTGTGCCCGGCGCTGCGGGGCCGGTCCCGCNACTCGGGACACAACATGAGGCCGTCGAGGCTCATGTCGCGGGTGCTGGTCGTCTTGTCGCTGGGGCTCTCGCCGCTGCTGCTCGTGTCCGGTGAGTTGGAGGGAAGCCGGAGTGCCGGGGAGCCCGGGATGCTGGGGATCCGGAGTGCAGGAAACCTGGCTGCCGGGGGGCACGGGGTGCTGGGGTGCCGGAAATCAGGGGTGCAGGGAATCGCGGGGAGCAAGGGAGCCAGAGTGCCAAGGAACCTGACGTGTTTGGGATCCGAAGTGGTGGAGATCTGGAGTTCAGGGTTGGCCGGTGCGCAGGGAATCGGCGGTGCAGGGGAGCCTGAGTAGCAAGGGGATCGTGGGATGCTGGGGGTCTGGAGTGCAAGAGATCCGGAGTACAGGGGATCCAGGGTGTAGGGGTTGTCCTGAGTGTAGGGGAAGCCGAAATGCCGGGGATTCACGTTATGGGAGCCCCGAGATGCAGAGCGAGAGGATCTGGAATGCAGGGGGTGCCGGCTGCCTTGTGTGTGATGCAGGGGTGCGAGTGAAGGGCTGCGCAGCCCCGAGGCTGCCGCTGCAGGAGCGGAGGAACTTGGGTCCACGGCCCCGTCCTTGCTCCCGAGCCGGGAGTCGCTCAGCCGGGCTGTCCCGTGCTTTCAGGCTCAGATAACCGTGCCCGCAATGTAAACAACTTCCCTGGGACCGCCTGGTACCGCGCACCCCGCTGGCCTGGCCAGGGGAACCCCGGGGAGTAGCAGCACCATCATCACCCTGTGGGTCATGTCTGGGGCAGTTCACTCCGGCAGGGATGGACGAGACCAGAGAAGAGGAGAGCAAAGCCCAAGTGGCGACTCCAGACCAGGGGACAAAGGGCAGCAGGAAGGGGTGAGGAAGGCCCTGCTTGTGTTCTCTCTCCCTGGGCTGAGGTGCCTTTTTTTTCCCTCTCGAGACCTGACCTCCCCCAGCCCTGTTGGGATGAGCCGTCCCAGTATTTGGAGGATGTTATTTTTGCCTTCCAGCCAGTCTGTGGGTTCATATAAGCAAACATTTCCAAGAGCAGTGGCTGATCTTTGTTGCCTTGGTTTCTGAGTGTTCAGCCTGTGACAGCTCTGTCCCTGACAGGAGATAAATGTGTGTGTGGAGGATGGAGATGGTGAACTGCTCCGAAACCAGGCCCAAACCAGCCCAGAAACAGGAGCATCCAAGACTGCTTGCTGCAGTGAAAAATGTGACCTGTGTACCTTGCTGCTAGGAAAGGGGCTGGCTACCAAGACCCACCATGTAAGAGATTGTTCCTAGGAGGCGATAAAAGGGAGTCCAGTTACTTGGAATAACTAAAATATAAAACTGGGACCCCTCCCGTCCCGACCCTGGGAGGAGCCCTTGCTACTTTGCTGCTGTGTCCCACCCCAGAACACTCCTGCACTGGAGGCAGTGAGGATGCCGGGGAGGACACATTCCTTGGTGCTCTGTGCCTGGGGAAGCAGTCGACTCCCACTGCTGAATAGAAGTAGCTCTGTGTGCAGGGCCTTGAATGGCTGCTGGGAGAGATCCTTGAGATGAGGAGTCTGGATGTGTCGGAGAACTTCGGTGGGTCATGGGGCAAAGGCACCCCCACGTATCAGGAGGAGCCCTCTCCTCCCCTGATGTAGCTCATGACAGCGCATTGATGGAGCATGAGGTCATGCAGAACAGGCTGGGCAGCGCAGGCAGTGACTTGAACCAGTGCCCAAGTTTTTCTGCCTCCTGAGGCTGGGCTAAGGGAGCTACAGCATCTTTTTGGAAACCTTCACGTGATGCTGGCCTGTCTGCCATCAGTGTGTACCCTGCAAATGTGAAGTGTCAGGAAGAGTAGGATTAACTGAAAGGAGTCCTGCTATTACGGGAGCTCACTGAGTAGACTGAGTAGTAGCTTAGGCTAATGAGAACTGCACTGTTTGGTGTGGGTCTGGGCAAGGAGCCTGCCGCTTGTTAACTTCCACCTTCTGCAGGTCATGCAGGTAGTGAAAGGTTATTCCTGGGTCTCTTCCTGGGTTCAGCCCTTGCTCTGACTCCTGCAGTGTGGCAGAGGATAGCCTGGCATCAAAGGTTGTGCTGTCCTAGCAATTGGTGAGGAATTACTGAGGCTTTCAGCCAGTTCTGTGGAAATCTGGTGTAGGTTTATGGAAAATGTTGCTGTCTTGCAGCTTTTAGGGCAGCATTAATTTAGGGTGGGAGGAATTTCAGCCCTGCTCTTGCAATCTGATTCAGCTCTGCAATGGGGAACAGAAGGTTGATGGGTGCGGTGGGCTGACTTCATTCACTCCCCTCCTCAACAGGACAGGGCTGGGAAAAGAAGGAAATGATCCAGCATGAATCCTTCCTAGGGGCTGCAGTTCTTCATAATGTGCTCTGGTGTGAGTCCCTTACATGACTTACAGTCCATGAGGAAGAGACTGCTCCAGCCCAGCATCCCCTGTGGGCTGCAGTGTGGACATTTGCTCCCTTTTGATCCTCCACAGGCTGCAGGGAGACAGGTCTTCTCCATGGGCTGCAGTGGAGTCCCTCCTCCAGCACCTGGAGCACCTCCTTCCCCTCCTTATTCTCTGCCGAGGGTGTCTGCAGGGCTGGCTGTTTCTCTCATAATTTTTCTCACTCCTCACCCACTGCTGCTGTGCAGTGTTTTTTACCTTATCTTGGGTATATTATCACAGAAGCAATCCCACTATTGGTGATGGGCACAGCTTTGAGCAACAGAGGATCTGTTTCGGCATTGGCTGGGACTGGCTGTCTCCAACACGGGAGCAGCTCCTGGTGTCTTCTTGCAGAAGCCATGCTTGCAGCCCCCTGCCACCACTACCTTGCAACCTAAACCCTATATGTGGGAGATGCTGGAGGTGGATGAACAGTCAGAGAAGATGGTGCAGCCCTACCAGTGTCCTGGGGGATCCTGCCTTTTTGCTGGGGATGCCTCATGGGTGCTGCTCAGAGAGTGATCGAAGTCTGGCAGACGTCCTGCAGGGATGTACCCTGTATTCCCTCTCTGCATGTCTCCAGCGTCTGGGAACTGAGGGATGCGGGGGCTCTCCCTACAAATATTTTTGTTTATGTTCTTACAAGTACAAACTTTCATTTGCAAAACCCACCAATGGCACCAGCCCCTATCCCTTGAATGATCCTGTCCTGCTTGTGCCCGAGCAAACCCCAGCCTGGCCACCCCTGCTTCCTAGCCAAGTGTCAGAAACATTTGATGCACCAAAACCCTGTGTTTTCTGTGTCCTTGCTTTGATACGCAGGCTCTGTTAAACCCCTTTTTTAATGTACCAGGGCTGGGCAGGTCCTTGCTGCTCTCTCATGCTCCTGATCTCAATTATCTCTCTTGAATGCCAGCAGCCCTGTGCAGGATCCAGCAGCCAGTCCCTGCCAGGTGCTCCCCTCCCTGTGGAATCTGCAGCAGACCAGTTCCAGCTGTTGAGTTGGGATGCCATCCATGGGACTCTGGTGGATGCTCACCTTAGGGATGGTTTGCAGTGACATGGGGCTTTATGTTCAGGTGACTTTTGTGATGTGAACCACTGTCAGAATGGTGGCACCTGCCTGACTGGGATTAATGAGGCCCCTTTCTTCTGCATCTGCCCTGAGGGCTACGTTGGGATTGACTGCAATGAGACAGAGAAAGGTGAGTAGCTGACCCTCTCATGGGTGCTTCATGAAGGCCAGGAGCCTTGCAGCAAGTTAGCATGCCTTTGTTGTGGTCCTGCACCACTGGCCCTGGGGTCCAGCCCTGCTGATGGCTGATGGACACATAGAGTGGATATCCAAGCAGGGATGTGGTTACAGGATGTGTCTAGGGGGAATGCAATGTCTTTGGGGAGTGGCAGCCCATTGGATGCTCTTATTTTTCACATGTGCCTATATGACAGCTATTCTCCCCCTTCCCCAGGCCCTTGCCACCCTAATCCTTGCCACAACAATGGCGAGTGCCAGCTGGTCCCAAACCGGGGGGATGTCTTCACTGACTACATCTGCAAGTGCCCTGAAGGGTATGATGGGGTGCACTGCCAGAACAGTGAGTACGATGATATCAGGGGGCCAGGGGAAGCTACTTGTCTACTAAGGGCTTGGGGAACCCCTGGGAAGCTCTGGGATGACAACTGAGGGGTGTTTTCAGCTGTGACTGCGTGGCACACCAGGGTGTGCCAGGGACCATGGGCTGTTTTGGAACTTGCAGGGTGGAGGGAAGGACCATGGCATGGGGACATGCTGTGTCTGAGCCTTGCTTTGCCTCTCTGGAGGGACATGGTGCCTCAAGTAATGAGACAAGAGGTGCCTCGAGACAGCCTGCTCCATCTGGGCTTCTAGTCTTGGGTGTCCTGGTGTCACCCATGTAGCTGCACTCGGTGGAGACTTGGCATGGACAGCTCCTTGGGCTAGAGCTTCAACCCACGTCACCCTATCAGCAGGGACCCTGCCATGGCCATTGCTCAACTCTTTGCTCCACTCTTCCTACTACTTTGAATGAAGGATCTCTTCTCTGGGACTGGTTCTGGGATCACCTTCTGAGCTTCTCCACTCTGTCTCCTAGACAAGAATGAATGCTCCTCCCAACCTTGCAAAAATGGAGGCATCTGCCTGGACCTGGATGGTGACTACACCTGCAAGTGTCCTTCTCCATTCTTGGGGAAGACCTGCCACGTCCGTAAGTCCCTGGCACCAACTCTACAGAGTTCCTTTTTCCTCCTTGTTCCCTGCTGCTGTGTCCCTTATTGCCAGTGTGCCCAGGAGATGTGTCACCAGCTGGTTTAGGGGATCTGGCGGGTGCCAGTGTGCTGGCTGTCCTTGATGCCAGCAGACTTGGTCCTGATGGAGGCAAAATCTTCAGGAAGGTGGTGTCTTCTCTGGGGAGGGGCTCATGATGGCCCTTTTGCACCTAGACCTCTGTGCTGTGCAGCGGGGGTATTGATGGATGGTGTGGTTTTGGATGAAGGCTGAGAAGGAGAGGACAGCTTGGGGACAGCTGAGTTTGAAGGCTGACCTCCATCTCCTGCTCAGTCCCCTGACAGGAAACAAATAACCCCTGGTTCTGCTCCCTGGTTACTGTCTCTCTTTGATCCTGATCTCCCCACTGCCCACAGGCTGTGCCGTTCTCTTGGGCATGGAAGGAGGAGCCATCTCTGATGCTCAGCTCTCAGCGTCCTCTGTCTACTATGGCTTCCTTGGGCTCCAGCGCTGGGGGCCAGAGCTTGCCCGCCTCAACAATCATGGCATTGTCAATGCCTGGACCTCCAGCAACTACGACAAGAGCCCCTGGATCCAGGTACCTGGGGCAGGACAGGGAGCACTGGGATAGAGAGTAGCTCCAGTAGCCATAGCTGGTCTTGCAGTGCTGCTGTCACAGGATTTCTCTGCTCCCGGGGGCAAATGCGAGACTAAATTGCTGCAGCAGGGTGCCACCGAGGAGCATCTTGGGATGTGCCTGGGGAAGGCAAGTTTGTTGGAGGAAGTTGGGAACCTGAGGTGGGAATCCCTAGTCTGCCCACTGTGGGATGCAAGGATGGAGGGAAGGAGAGCTTTTGCCCAGAGGAGGTCACAGTCTCCTGGGCAGCTTCTCTCCTGGTCCCAATGCTAAATGTGAGCCCACCTCCCATCCAGGCTTGGTGCTGCTGGTCGGTGCAGGGATTGTGCACCCCATCTGTGCTGTGCCCTGCTCATCCTCCTCCCCTCCACAGGCCAACCTGCTGCGGAAGATGCGGCTGACCGGGATCATTACACAGGGCGCACGCCGAGTGGGGCAACAGGAGTTTGTCCGTGCCTACAAAGTCTCCTACAGCCTGGATGGGCGGGAGTTCACCTTCTTCAAGGACGAGAAGCAGGATGTAGACAAGGTGGGCTGCAATGCCCTACACAGGGCATGTCCCAGCTCCCCCCACCCGGCAATGCTGTGGACACTGAGGTGGCTGTGAACTGCATCCCAAACTGTCTCCATGTGTGGGAAAATGCTCTTGACCTGGGGCAAAGCCATGTTAGGAACCATCCTAGCAGCGAGATGGTACAGGCAGTCCCAGCACTGAGCAGTACTCTCTGCCTCTGTTTAATTGACCATAATAAGCATAACCGAAGAAGCAGCTCTGACTTATTTAGGTCATTCGGATAATATCTCTATCACTAGTACACTGTGGGAACTGGGCATGGTTTGCGAGAGCTGGGTGGCTCAGTGTCTGACTGCACTGAGCACAAGTCAACAGCATGTCTTTCAAAGCAGGAACACTCGCAGATTGCAGGGCTCTTCACTCTCAGTTCTTTATGGCAAGTGTCTCCTGGTGGTTTTTAAGCATCTAGGAAACCATTGGGAGTATCTGCTTTGCTTTAACAACCAGAAAAATTCCTCTTGTTTCTGCAGCAGTGGGAAAAAATAGGTGAAAGTACAACCTGACTGTATTTGTTGTGTTAAAAGAAAGAAGCAAGCCATCTCTGTGCTTGTCATGATTTGAGGAACATTGTGGTAGTGGGAGAGAGTGGGTGTTGCTGCATGTGTGACTTTGTGGGGGTGAGGATGAAGCAGGGAATGTTGCAAAGCTCTGTTGAGAGTGTTGAAGCTGCTACAAAGTCATGCACTGCTCAAGGGCATGAAAGCAGAGCCCAGCTTTCCCCTGTCCACCCTTTTGCCATTGGCAGTGATGAGCATCTGCTGTGCCAGGGGTTTGATGCAGGAGGTTGTGGGAGGGCTGGGCCACTCAGCCGTGCTCCATGTTGCAGGTTTTTGAGGGAAACATGGACTACGGCACCATGCGGACCAACATGTTCAACCCTCCCATCACGGCCCAGTTCATCCGCATCTATCCCGTGATGTGCCGCCGTGCCTGCACTCTGCGCTTTGAGCTTATTGGCTGCGAGATGAACGGTAAATGTTGGTGACCTTCCCCTCCCCAGGTTCCTCAGGGCACAGGGGACACAGGGCAGAGCATCACCCCTTGTCTTGATTCTGATCCCCCAGGACAAGGGATTTGTCAGTTCTTGTTTTCCCTCAAGCAAATGCCTGGAAATACCCTGGGGTCCGTTTGGGGAGCACAAGCTGTTAATCCCACCAGCTCAGCCAGTTTGAGCTGCATTCTCATGCTGCTAACACCTCCCCAAGCTGGGACTTTTTATTGTGCCTGCTCTCAGTCGTTTGAGCTGTGAACTGGCTGCTGTTCTGCCAGAGAGCTTGAAAAACACCAGAGGATCAAAGTCCTCTGGGAAACAGTGACTGGTGAGCGCTTTCCCTGTGCCTCCCACATTCCTGCCCTGTGGCACATCCCTGGCAGCTCAAAGGGACTTGTGTGTCGGTTTGAGAGCGGGATGGTGCAGGCTCTAGGGTCCTGTCCTGCTGCTGTGTGGGTGCAGGGTCATCTGTGCTTTTGGCTGGGGATGTCTTTGCATTACTCTCTTCACTCATAAAAACATCCTCCTTTGTCTCCTGCCTAAGCTTTCTGTATTCCAGGGCTGTGCTGTGGGGACATCTGCTCTTCTCTGCAGCAGGAGGCACTGTGAGCCAAGGAATAGCTGAGAGCTAAAAGTGCTGCGAAAAGGCAGCCCTATGCCTCTGCTGAGCATTTTTCTGGCTGATCCTGTTGGTGCTCCAGGCAGTGGAAACATGGGAACGTGGGGATATCTTCTGGTCATCTGCAGGGTTTTCCTTCAGCATCTGTGGGGTTTTGCTTGCGGCGGTTCGGTGAACTCTTTCCTTTTCACTGCCTGTGTCAACTGTTGTGTTACAGTGTATTTCAACACGGCAGGTTGCTCGGAGCCTCTGGGCATGAAGTCCCGCCTGATTTCCAACCAGCAGATCACAGCCTCCAGCGTCTTCAAGACCTGGGGCATTGATGCCTTTACCTGGCACCCCCACTATGCTCGCCTGGACATGACGGGCAAAACCAACGCCTGGACCGCACTCCACAATGGCCAGGATGAGTGGCTGCAGGTGGGTCTCCAGGCCCTCCCTCTGTAACCTCATGTCTCCTCCCCAGCTTCTCCAGCTGTGTCTGGGGCCACCTCCTATGCCTGGGGTCACCTCCTGTGCTGAGGTGGCTGGAATGAGGATAGGCATGATGGGAAACACTGGGCAGAGCTGCTGGGATGATGTGGCCAGAGCCTTGCTGTGGGGCATGCAGCCCAGCTATGAACTTGAGCTGGGATCAGAGGGGCAGGTCAGGATGGGACCACAGCCACTTAAGAGCAGTCCTGAAGCTCTGGTTCAGAAATATCAGTGTCTGTAGGGACAGGGTGGTGCTGTCTCTTTATCTTCTTATGGGGTGCATCAAGCCTACAAGAAGCCCAGTTCTGCATCACCCCCTGAGGAAATGCCATCCCATCCTGGGGTGACTGTCCCACGACCCTCTGGCTGCCCAGAACACAATGTTTCTGTTTTGCAGGAAAAAATCAGGTTTGCTTTTCTCTTCCCAGTCTGGAATGGAAACAAGTAGTTTTGAAATTTCCTTCTCAGTTTCCTTTCCTCCTGTTTTTATACTTTTCACATGATTCCATGACATAATAGGACAAAGCAGTTTAGATATTTGTCCTGCTTTTTATTTAGGAAATGATTAAAAGCAGCTGCTTCACAGGCCTAAATAAACCAGCTTATCAAGACGTTGGCTGATGGGGTCGGAATGACACGCTGAGTTGGGCTGTTGCACCACAGACTGCCTGTTTGCGTATGTGTGCATAGATTTACATGTATACTCAGGATTTATATTGTACAGCTGGAAATGCCCTTGATGAGCATAAAAAAAAGAACTAAATTAAGGAGGCTTTCATCTCCCTTGCTGTTTTGCCCGTGCCAGCAGCAGTAGCGCAAGTGTGACAGAGTAAAGAGAATAGAAACCATCTCACTTAGAACCCAAATGTCAAACTGTGCTGAACTGCATATTTTCTCAGCCAGAATTTTTTTCCAGTGGAAATGTATTTCCTCTGGGAATCCTTTATTTTTTGCTGTCATTCCCACATTGACATTTTCAGAAAAAAATGTGGAGGTGGCAGGGGTGGGCAAGGGAGCTGAGATGGCAGGTATGTGCTCACTTTTGATTGCTTTGAGAGATGCTGTGAACGCTGAAGAATCAAATATTTCACAGTAGTTTTTTATGAGTTGCACTGGCATTGGGGTGGGGGTTAAGTGGTGTTTTCCATTCTTGACCCTGGAGAGCCAGCTCATCCTGAATGCCTCTGGAACGTGCAGGATACTGTAGGGTGAGAGCACCACTTCTGCAAAGGAGTTGTGACAAGCCTTATCTCCCTGCCAGATTGATCTCCGGGACCAGAAGAAGGTGACAGGAATCATCACACAAGGAGCCCGTGACTTTGGCCACATCCAGTATGTGGCAGCCTACAAGGTGGCCTACAGTGACAATGGAACATCCTGGACCCTGTACCGGGATGGCCAAACAAATAGCACCAAGGTGGGTGGGTGTGGGGAGGGCAAGGTGGGCAGTGACCTCCTGGATGGGTAGTAGGGAGGGATGGGTGGTTGGGGGAGGTCCCAGCAGTGCTGATACCCACCTTTCCCCTCCTAGATCTTCCATGGCAACAGTGACAACTACTCGCACAAGAAGAATGTGTTCGATGTGCCCTTCTACGCCCGCTTTGTCCGCATCCTGCCCGTGGCCTGGCACAACCGCATCACCCTGCGCGTGGAGCTGCTGGGCTGCGATGAGTAGGCGCAGGGAGGAAGGATGGGGCTGCTCTTCCCCGATGCCTGGCCTGCGCCCTGCCTGCCCCTGCCCACTCCTGCTCTGTTCTCACACCCCCCTCTCCATGTCCCCACACTTGGGAGGCGGCTGAGAGGGCTCCCCTGCCCCGCATTGGTGCTGGGGCTGCAGCACTGCACTTCACGGGGCCCTTGCAGGTGGGATGTGGGGTGACTCCTGCCTTTTTGCCTTGCCAACCAGGGCTGAAACACCCTACTGCAACTGGGAGTTGGCTGGGGACCCTCTCCTGCAACTGGGGCTTCCTTGAGGGACCCCATCCTGCAAATGAGGCTTTGCCGGGGGACCCTGTCCTGCTGCCAGGGTTTGGCTGTATCCTCCCAACTAAGCCTGGGGACAAATTTTCTCCCCCTCTTGCTTCTGCTTCCAGCAGAGAGGCTGTAGCCAGTGGTAGTCCCTTGCCTGTGCTGGGTCTTGGGGCACAACAAATTTCAGAGGCTTAGGACAGGCACCCCAGGCTTGCAGCCTCTGACATCCCTCCTACTTCCTGCACATCTGCAAGCAGAGGCTCTGAAAAGACTCGGCTGTTGTTCCCTACCCATTTTGCCAGACCCTGAGTCTCCTTGTCTGCGATGTCAGCACTGCATAGTGTGAGGGGAGTGACGAGATGGCTCCTATCAAGAGGCACTGGATCCCCATTGCCAGTGGCTCTACCCGCTAGAGCTCCAGCAGGTACCACAGCTGGCATTTTGGCAGACACTTCCCATTCCTCTTCCTGGGGTGCCAGCTCCAGCATCCTCCCAGGTCTCATCATTGCTGCCATCCCTAGCTTACTGCAGTTTGGGGTGCCTGGAGTTCCAGAGCCAAATGGTGACCAGGGTGACTGTGATCTTCTAGTGGGGAGAGATGGGTTGTCGCCACAAGGATGTGGAGAAAAGATGGGAAAGGTGGTAGTTAAGCCACTCAAATGCAGCAGGTGGAGAGCTGTGTCATGACCCTTCTTGTAACCTGACTTTTTTCCCTTTTCGTGGAGTGGAGAGGAGCCCCTTGCAATGCTTGAGCCCTCAGGATTAGAAGTAGGAGATGAGAAAGATGCGGCACCAGCAGGTGGGAGCATGGGCCAGTGGTCTCAGGCTGGCAGCAATGCTTCCCTTGTCTTATGGTATGTGAAGTGGCTGTGGGGCCAGGCCGGCAGTGGGTTCACTTTGGCAAGGGCCGAGGGAGCCTGGGTGGGATGGCGGCGGCAGCCCCTCTCTGGGGTGTCTCTGACAGTATTAAAACCAGCTGAAACTTTGGGATTGTTGGCTTGTCTGCTCTGTGCCTCCCTGAGAGCCGTCTCCCAAGGCCCAGCAGGTCCAGTGATTCCTCAGGATTCCCTCTGAACCCCCCGGTTCCTCCATCCTAGGAGGGCTGCCAGGTGCTATACTGACCCTGCACCTCTCCCACAGACCCTCCTAGCTCCCTTCCCTGCCTGACAAACAGGTATCAGGGCTTCATGAGCATCTTCCCTGCTGCCTCCACAGCTGCCTGTCACAGCTGCCAAAGCTTGTGCTCGCAGCTGGCCAAGCATAGTAGGATGGGACTTGGAGAGGGGGAGCCTCTATCAGCACCCCCCACCCTGCATCTCCTCTTTTGGCTTTGATTCTGTAGCAAATACCCCAGCTTGGAGTTAGATTTGCGCTCGTGCTCCAGGCGTGCTCCCAGAGCTGTAGGGAGCTGTGAGTTTTACCAGGGTTACCTGCAGGGATGCTCCCAGCAGACCCCCCCTGGGCAGGGCTGGGGGATGGATGCTGCTGGAGCAGGATCCCTCTGCATTGAGGATGGGGTCCCTTGTAGGGAAGGAGCACTGGAGTGAAGGCAGAGGAAATTTGCTCCTCTTCAGAGTCTTCTGCCACACTGGGAAGGGACCTCTGAAGTTGCCACAAATGGCCAAGGACCACCTGCATCCCACCACAGCTCTCTGTTCTCACAGCTCTGCACAACCTTCATGCACATTCCTGTTGCCAGCAATGCCTGCTCAGCCTGGCATCCCTTCTTTGTGCCCTGCCTGTGGGAGGTGGGCTTTGCCTGATACTGTGGATGCTAGACCCAGGCACCAGAGGGCTGAGTGGGCTGCTTGCAGAGACCGAACTGAATTCACTGTGGCTATGACTGTTTGGTGACAAATAGCAACCACTGCTAGAGCCAGGAACAAGGGGGACAATCTGCCTGGTTCACCTCCAGACATGCCACCGTTATCACCTGGTACAGTGATAAGAGCAGTTGACTTCGAGTCCAGCCAAGACAGTCCTGAGCCAGAGACACAGCAGAGGCTCCATAAGGAGGGGGATAGGAGCAGATGCCATGCGTCAGAGCAGGGGATGCACCCTCAGCCCCTGGCTGATGCTTCTCTCTGCCTGTTGCTAAACCCCAAACAAGCCCCTCTGGTGGATACTCAGCCCCTTCCCAGCCTTGCGGTATTTACTCCCCCCTCTGGAATCCCAGGATGGGTGGCGTTGGTGAGAGCCAAGGTACCTTCCATGCCTTGCACAGCCCTTCACGGCTCGTCCCCATTCCTCGGATGCACTTCCCGGACGCGGCAGCAGGAAGGCCGGGATGGCCGGCGCGCTGCGGCAGCCCTGCTGCCTGCTGCCTGTGCTGCCGGTGCTGCCAGCTGCTGCGAGCCGGTTCCTCAGGAAGCAGCCGTCGGGGAAAGCATCCTCTCACCACCACCCGGAAAACCCAGGACAGATCACAACCTCCTCCATCGTACCAGGAACGTTAGTGTTTCTTCCCAGTTTCAGCCTCGACAACAGGTTCCTGCTGGAATCATCCTGTGCAAGCAGAATTTTATAGACAAATCTTTCTGGTGGGGCCATGGTTGAGCTGTCAGCCACTGGCTTTGAGGCAGTAAAGACAGGGATGACATTTTTATGGCTCCCGTTCAGCCAAAAGCTCAGCCAGCCCTAAACACATGCCCTAAACATGTGCTCCTGGGTCAGAGCTACTCTGACCCTGCACAGCTTTGCTTAATCTAAAACCTGTGATCCCACCCAAGATCCTCTTCAGGGAGTAAAAAATAAATTTAGGATCATCCCTGAAGCACTAAAAATGGGGTGAGAGGTGGGAAGAAGTGAAGGGGATTCCTTTTCCTCAGGGTCTTCTGGTGACCATAATTCTTCCCCATGCTGCCTGCTCCCTAGGAGGAGGTGGAGGCATCATTGGCCACATCCAGTCAATAGCCACGGCCTAAGGTGAGCCAGGGGCTGTTGCTGAAATGAGATGCCTGTCCCCTTCCCTGCTGCCACTCCTCCTCAGGCTGGGCTGCTGGCAGGTGTTGTGGTGAAGGCAGCACAGGACACTGTGAGGCTTGTTCCCCATTTCTCGGCTCCGAAACAATGGGACAGCCGTGCCAGGGAGCAGTGTGCCCTGACAAGGCTGTGCCTCTGCATAGCCAGGGAGTGGATGGAACCATCCTGATTGCTGGGTTACCGGGACAGAGACAACCGCAGTGGGGCACTGGTGGCTGGGATGGAGCTGGGACGCAGGTGAGATGCTATCCCACCACCTTCTCTGGCCAAGGAGTGGGGCTGGGGGGTCCAAGGACCCTCGGTCAGGATGCCGGGCAGCCCAGTGGCCCCGTGCCGGGAGGTGTAATTGCCCCTCCATTGTGGGCTGTGGGACAGGCTGCTCCAGGCAGGCGAGCGGGCGTCGTGCCCGGCCGTCACAGTCCCATGTCCCCGGGCAGTCTGGCTCCACTGCGTCCCTCCTCGGGGAGGACTGGCAGGCCCGGTGGGTGTGCAGGGAAAAGGAGAACAAGGAAGAGCAGTGCCTCCAGAAGCCGAGTCCCACAGCCGTTCCCGGTGGCTGCCGTGCCGGCGCTGGCGGCAGATAACACCGTTTCCTTTCCGGCTGCTCCCTATCAGTGTGGCGGCGTCGGGCAGACAAGATCGCACCCCGAGCGCTCTGTGCTGGGGGGCTGTCAGGAAGGGGTCCTGGCCCCCTTCACCCCGCAGCCAGCCTCGAGGCGGTTTATTTTTACATGGGTTGTTTTCTTTCCGGCTTGAAGCCATCCTGCGCGGCGGCAAGAGCTGGACCAGGGCCCCCACACCTCATTTCCTTGCCATAAAACAACAAAGTGGGGGGTGAAACAGCACACTGGGCTGGGACAGCGGGTCGATGGGTCAGGGCACACGCGGCTTTGTGGTTCCTTCATGTGTTCAGTCCCACTGTCCGCTCCCTGATTGGCATCCCCTGGCTGTGCTGCCGCCGTGCTACCCTTCCTTGATGTGGGGCTCTTGGAGCTGGGTCTGCATGTCTGTGTGCCCACAGAAGCTCGCATGGGGGCATTACTCAAGTTTAGTGATGATGCTCCCTAGATGGATGCAATTGGGCGTCCCAGAGCTTGATTTCTTTGCCTCTGCTTTGTCTGCACAGCCTGAAGCAGTCCCTGAAGAGGCTGAACTAGCTGCCTCTCCTGAATCTCAGAGCAGGCAGGCACTGCCTGCACATCCCGGGCACAGATCATCCCCTGACACAAACCACCTCTCCCGAGCTGCTTGTGCCTACAGTGCTCCAGCCACATGTGTGCTGGACTCCACCTTTACCCAGGGACTGTGGCCAGTCTCCCCAGTGCGATGTGGGACAAGTGATGGCTCAAAAGGGAAAAATCCCTCGCACTGTGACTTCACCAGGGCTTTGCATGAATCATCACAGGATCCCACCAGCACCAACAGGGCATCTTGCTCTCCACTGCTGTCCCTTTCAAGCTGAGGGTAATGTGGGCAGCTGGCACATCACAGATGAGGTGTATGAACAGTATGTAGGCAGCATGTGGGCAGTGTGTGGGTGCACGGTGAGGCCATCACCCAGGCAGGGTGGGCAGGCAGGGGGCTGGGGGCACCCACCTCAGCTCCAGGCTGCGAGCAGGGGGTTGGGAAAGGCGTGTGTTTCCCTTTAAGAGGCAGGCCCTGGAGCTGCTTCCTCTCAGCCCTGCAAGAGCCCTAAACACAGTGCATCTGCCTGCAAGCCTGCCTGCACGCCTGCCTGCAGCCTGCCCGAAACCAGCGTGAGTAGGGCTTGGCCCCAGCGCCGGGACTGGGGAGGGCTGGCACCACGGAGCAGTGGGCACCCTGCTTGCTGCAGAGGGCAGAGATGAATGGCATCACCATGGAGGGAGCTGGGCATCACCGCGAAAGATGCTGGGCATCGCTGTGGTGGGACCTGCAGTGCGATGCTCACTGGCATTGCAGTAGAGGATGCCGGGCCCCCAGCATGTCACTGTAACATTGGGCTCTGGGGGATCACCAGGCGTTGGGGTACAGAGGGACCAGGACTGGTGCCCTGCAAACCGAGGTGTGAAGCTGCAGTCCCTCGAGCCCACCCTGCGGCATGTGGGCAGCACGTGGCATTGTGCCTGTGGCTCTAGTGGCAGCAGCACCTCTCCGGGGCTGTGCTGGCTCCGGGGCTGCGCTGGTGGGCGGGCGGGTGGCACGCTGTGCCCTCGGGCACCAGCTCCGGAGATCCCAGTGGGTGGTAAGCATGGGTTGCACCCCACGGTGGGCAGTGGCACTTAGCGCGTAGGAGAGTCCGGGAGCAAACAACCCGCGGTGAGAGCAGCCGGTTGCACTCCCTGGTCCTCGGAGGCCACCGCTGTACCTCGAATCGGACCCTGCCGGGTGTGAGCACCCGCTTTCCCACGGCCCCCTGGCCCCGGGGCACATTTGCAGGCACAAGTAAGCCTTGTCTAAGCAGGGCACAGATGTCAGACCCCTCCCGGTGTTGGAGGGGTCTGGTGGAGGCTTGCCGAGTGCCGGGCCCCCTCTGCCGGCTCTGGAAATGCTCACAAGTAGACAGTCTTGGGAGCACTCTGGGTGAGCCCCATGCCGGGCACCCATGGGTGCCCAGGCACCCAGAGCTCAGGGTAATGCAGCTACCGGGATGCCTCTCATCTATAGGAAATGGTTTTGGGAGCGAAGTATGTTGCGTGGGGGCGGCGCCAGGCATGTCTGTGGTGCAGAAGAGCAGCCCTGGATCGGAGTCAGGGGTCCTTGGCCAGGATGGCGGATGCCGCCAGTCTTTGTCCGGAGCTGGGGCAGCGGAGGCAGCCTGAGTTCTCTCCCCACTTCCTCGGCCGGGTTGCACGCTCGGCTGCTTTTATAAACGGAGTTTGCTGCTTAGAGTGGGGCTTGGCCACTTCTTTCGCCCTGCACCCAAGTGTGATGTTTTCCCAGTGCTCCCTGTTCAAAGGACACCCTGGGATCTCGTTTCTTCAGCTGCTCCGTCCCCGACTTGGTCTCAGCACTCCCCTCCGGGCCAGGCACTCCACAAGCCTTCAAGGGCAGCAGTGGAGAATGCACTGGTGTGTGGTGTGATCCAGGCGGGAAGATGGGGAGGGGGAAGATGTGGGGCATGTCTGGGAGCACGGCTCATGTTGCCTCCAACCTCCCCTGTGGCCGGTGAATCGCTCTGCTGACTCTTTCCACCCCCCTCTTTGCATCCCTGGTATGGAGTCTGCTCCACACTACTGCTGGGCAGTGCTGGGGGAGGCTCCCGGCAATTTTGGAGTGTTACAGCAGTCCTTTCCTCCTTCTCAGTCTAGGCTCAGGATCTGGCCTTGCTTCCCAGACATGCTGCTGCTCCTGCTGCTCCTGGAGGCCACCCTGCTGCAGCTGGGCAGTGGCTCCCCCCCCCCCTTCTACAATGGCTTCTACTACAACAACATCATGAACGACACGGACAATGGGCAGGACAAAGGTAACTTGGGGATAAAAGGGGCTGGCAGGTGGTCTCAGGGGACTGAAGTCCTTCCGTGCCTCTGGACATGGCTGGGACTCATCTCCTGGAGGGATGTGGGGCCCAGAGGAGCAGTCAAGGATGCTCCAGGCATGCTCAGGGGATACTCATGGTAGAAGAGGTAATGGCTGGAGGGAAGATTTGGGGACACTGCCCAGTCCTGGATACTGACCTGCTTATCATGCCTTCCTTCCCTGTCCTCAGTGGATTACTCCAGTGGACCCACACTGGTGGTGGAAACCTCCAAAGACCCTGTCTACAGCTACAGTGGTGCTAACATCACCCTGCCCTGCCACTACCACTATGAGCCTGGCCCAGGAGCTAAGCCCAAAATCCGCATCAAGTGGTCCAAGCTGCGGAATGACTACACCAAGGAGCAGGGTGTGATGGTGGCCATTGGCAACACCTCTGTGGCCTTTGGGGACTTCAAGGGCCGTGCTCACCTCCGTCGGGCCAGCCAACATGAGGCCTCACTGGTCATCAGTGATGTGCGCTTGAAGGATGATGGCAAATACCGATGTGAGGTCATCAGTGGGCTGGAGGACGAGAGTGATGTGGTGGACCTTCGGCTGCGAGGTGGGGGCACACTGGGGACCACGTGAACCTCTGCACCAAGCCAATGAGCCTGGCCTTCCTGTGGCACCCCCTCCTTTGGGGACGTAGCAAGGCAGGGGGGATCAGGGAGCCCAGTTTTAGGCAAAAAGGGGCTGAGATGTTTGGTGTGACCGGGTGGTGACTTGGAGCTTTCTGACTGTGGGGGTCTCAGCAGCAAGTGAGCCCAAAACAATCTGTGCAGCTGGAACACTGAGAGTGCTGCTGTGGAGTCAGATTTGGGAGTGACCCCATGGCCACAGCATTTCCTGCCATTACCCACCCATTTTCCTGCTGTGCTGCATCATGTGCAGCTTCCTCTTCCCAGCTCTGGATATCCCAATGCATCTTGTGATGAACTTTGATGAGTGGTTCAGCCCCTCTTGCTCACTTGCCTTGAGGGACTTGACTCAGCTCTGACTCCACTTCCAAGCTCAGAGCTGTGGAAATGCCCCCCTTGCTTCCCTCTGTCCACCCCTTTGACCCTGCCTCCCAGTGTCTTATCCCCACGAGTCCCAGTGGCTGTGCCGTGGTGCACATGGTTCTGTGATCCATCTACTCCATGAAAGTGGTCCATCGTCCCCATGTTGGTGGTCCATGTGTCCCTGGGATCATGGCCCATATATCCTCATGATGCTTGTCCTTGTATCCCTATTCCTGTAGCCTGTGCATCCCCATGACAATGATCTCTCATCCCTGCAGGGATGGTTCATGCCTCCCTGGGACCACCTCCTGTGTGTCCCCAGGACTGTGGTCTATATGACCCATTGATGGTGGTCCCGGCATCCCAATTATCACAGTGTGTGCATCCCTGTATGTGCAGGTGCCGTCCCCATCGGGATGGATGGGAGGTCCGTGTGTCCCCAGGACTCAGCCCCTCTGTCCTTGTGCCGCCAGATGTCGCTGGCAGCTCGCCGCTGGCGCCTGCACGCTCGGAGCAGCCCCATCTCTGAATTCCTGAGCTTTGGGCCCCGCCGCAATGGCGCGGTCTCTTGTCTCAGAGTCTGAATTTGGGAAGGGTCAGGGACCCCTGCATCTCCTGCTGGGGCTGAGCTTGGGGCATGTGTGCTCCCCACAGAGCCATCTGAGTGTTCCATCTACCTCTAGGCATCGTGTTCCCCTACCAGCCTCCCCGCGGACAGTACAGGCTCAACTTCCACGAAGCCAAGCGAGCATGCCAGGACCAAGGTGCCATCCTTGCCACCTTCCACCAGCTCTTCCAGGCCTGGAGCGAGGGGCTGGACTGGTGCAATGCAGGCTGGCTGGCCGATGGCACCGTGCAGTACCCGATCCGCCTGCCTCGCAAGCCCTGTGGGGGGCTGCACCTCGCCCCGGGCATCCGCAGCTACAGCCCGCGCCCCCGGCACCGGCGCCGCTTTGATGCCTATTGCTTCTCCTCCATGCTCAGAGGTGGGTGCTGGGCCAGGGATGGGGGCTGAGATGCTGGAAAAGATGATGCGCATCCCTCCACCTTAGGGCACATCAGCCTGGATGGGCATGCTCCAGGCAGGAATGCTCCAGATGGGGATGCACAGATGGTCAGCACTGATGCTCCCTTCTCATGCTTCCCTCTCCCTCCTAGGAGAGGTTTTCTACCTGGACCGCCTCACTGGGATGACGCTGGAGGAGGCCAAGCAGAGCTGCCAGGAAGCGGGAGCTGAGATTGCCCGGGTGGGGCACCTCTACTCTGCCTGGAAGTTCCTGGGGTTGGACCGCTGCAGTGCCGGCTGGCTGGCAGATGGCAGTGTCCGCTACCCCATTGTCAAGCCCCGGCCCAACTGTGGCCCTGCGGAGCCGGGTGTCCGCACCTTCGGCTTCCCCAGCAAGGGCAGGTTTGGGGTCTTCTGTTACAAGGAGAGATAAGGAGCCAGGAGAGATCCTTCTTGCATAAAGGATGTTCCCAGCCTGTTGGTGCCCAGTGTTGGGCATTTCCCAGGGCTGTTTTTGGGGTGACTGGGGGAGGTGGGATGGGGGAGGCTTCTTTTTGTTTTGTTTTTTCCTTCCTTTCATATCTTACTCAGCAGCTGGCACATGCAGCTGCTTGGGGCAGCTGCCAGCTGGGCAGTGAGGGACAGTCCCTGTCATAGGATGTGTGTGAGGATGATTCCCATGGGCTACAGCTGCCACCGAACTTAGCCCTGTCTGCCCATGGGTCATGGCCCCTACTGCCTGCCCTTCCAGGCTGGTCCTGCCCCCAAGTTCACAAGGTGGGAGTGAGGCAAGGCTGGATTTGGCCAGAGCAGAGAGCAAGTGTCTCCATTGCATCCTGGCCCATCTTCCAGCCCTGTCTGGGTCCCACTGAAGGACGTAATTGTGCCTATACCTATGAGAACACCAGTGCCTTATCTCCATGTGCCCATTGCCTGGACTGCACTTGAATTCTGGTGCCTTTTTCTTTGATAATTTGTTTATGGAAGATATATTTTCCTGGACGTCTTCTAATAAATCGGAGAAAACCCTGGGGTGATGTAGCTGTCTATCTCTCCCCCAATACAAGAGAGGAGTCGGCCACAGAGCAAGGATTTGGAGATCCCTGGCTAGTCGCCTGGGATTTTCTCATCCTTGGCTGAGCATTGTCTCATTGCTGCTGGCTCAGCCCTGTGCCCACCCAAGCTCCTGCAAGGGCCTTGTGTTCCCTCGTTAAGGATTGCTAATTAACCCCTGTGAGTCAGAACTGAAAGCTGGAAGGTGAAGCAGTTTCTACTGGCTATGGGTTTTAGATGGGCTTTAGGCATCTGGGTTAACCCCCTCCCAAGGTGGGAGCTGAATAGGGAAGGTGATGTCCTACTTCAGGGTCTTTTGTCAGTTGAGGCTTTGGACCCCTCTCCCATGTCTGTTGTCCCCAAGGCTGCATCCTTGGGTGCTGGCTGAGGTTGAGACGTTCCCATATAGCCTGCAGGACCCTGTTTGGGCTCCCCTTCCTTCCTTGCTGCCTTGCCGTGGGAAACACCCCCCCGCTCCTCCCAGCCCACACACACCCCTCCCTTCCCTAAAAAAACAACGCCGACAAAGTGCCCATTCCGCTTTCACTCTCTTTATTATTTATCATTCTTTCAAAATAGGATATGTTCAAAAATATAAATAGGTGCAGGGAACACTGGTGCCCCGCACGGTCCCCTGGAAAGAGCACGTTGTCCCGGGATGGGTGCTGTGCTGCAGAGGGGGCAGTGGGGAAACAGAGAGGGGCCACAGCACCCAGCACCTGGGTCCTGGGTCTCAGCATCCCCTTGCCTCCCTCCTCCCACAGCTCCTTCCACCACAGCCCCCCAGCCCTCCCCACCCACCCNCTGGAGATTAAATAACAGAAATAATTACATTGTTCGTGGATAAAATCAGGAAAAAATAATCATCTTTATTATTTAACTTAACCCCCCTGCCCTCTGCAAACCCACCCCCCTCCCTTTCCCCAAAGGCACGAAGATAATTGGAACCGGATGGTTAGTAAAAATGCTGAGATCTAATTTGTTTTGCTTTGGTGCTTGGAAAAACATTATTTTTTTTATATATATACACAAAGGTGGGCTTGTCTTTAATATAATTTTTTTCCTTATATGACAAAAAAGCAACAAGAAGAAGAAGAAATCGACTCTGTTAATATAACTGTTCTGTTAAAAATCTCTCTTTCTCGCGTTCCCTCTTGGTCTCCTGCCCCGCTCTAATGGGTGGGTCTGTGGACGGCGCTGCCGCTGGGTCTCGACCGGCTCCTCGGGCTCCTCTTGTATAGCCTGCTCTGGTAGCTGGAGGCTGTGGAAGAGAAGAAAAGACACCTTGTTGGCAGGAGCCGGGACAGAGGCGCTACTTGTCCTGCGCTGGCCTCCGCGGGCCCTGGCTCCCTGGAAAAACACGGGCAGCCGCAGGCAGCGCTGCCCGGCGGGCGGCTGCGTGTGCCCCGGCGCCAGCCTGCCCACACACGCACAATCGGCCCTTCTCTCCCCCTGCACCTGGGGTTTGCTTCACCCAGGGGAGAAGGTGTCCTGTGCTGGGAGGGAGCCTGGGTAGGAGCATCATCTCTTTGGATGCTTGTGCCATCCCTCCCCTGTGCCTGGTCATGAAGGTGGCTCTGTTGACTGGGTGGGCAAGGGCACAACTTCTCCATCCCGTCTGCTGCCCTACAAATCCCTCCTCAATCCCCAGTCCTAGTATACATTAGTGGTGGGATATGCTCAGGGCACAGGAGGTGAAACAGCCACATCTGGCTGGCAGGGAGGGACAAGGTTTCTGCACGATCTTTGCTGCCAGTCTCCCTGGAAGCTGGCGCTCCTCTGGTGTGATAATTGCAGGAGGGTTTTGGTGGAAGCAGCAAAAGCTGTTTGGGAAAAGAAAAGGCCTCTTAATTGCTGGCAGTCCATGCAGGGAGCAGCCTGAAGCTCTCCAGGTCCACAGCAGAGCCAGGGGAATCAGCATCTTGGACTGCACCAGGGAGCCTCCCTTGGACACCTCCTCCATCCCTCCTCCTTTCATCTCCTCCCTGGGGCAGAGATTTGTTCTTTAAGTCCGTATCGACTTTCCCTGGCTGTGAGACCATTGCTTAATCTGCTTTATCTGGAATTGTCCAGCTGGATCAGAACCTGGCAAGGAGGCCACTGGACAGATGCAATTTGTCCGAGGCCAACAAAATTATTGGGAAGCTGCAGGCAAACAGGGATGGGACAGGGGTGTAGGCAGGCCTTAGAGTGGGCTGGGACACCGGTGGGAGAGGCCTGGCTGCCATCAGCTGGAGGCCTGACAGGAGGAGCATCAGGAGCCCAGTCCTGTGTCTTGGCTTATCTCTGCCTCAGGACTGCTGTCTGCTCCCAGGGCAAGAGGATACTGGGGAAGGGCTTGTGGGACCACAGCTCCCCACTCCTGTTCTCGCTGTTGATGCAGGTAATGCAAAAATTCATACTTTTGGAAGCCATTAATTTTTCTGTAAGTATCCTGAACCATTGGTAATCAACTTGTTGCCCTTTCCTGCCTTTGGAGCTGCCTCTACTCTGCCTTAGTTGAAGAGTCTCCAGCATAGGAATTGCCCCGACTATCCCTCCAGCCAGCTGATGTGGTCCACACCTACCCAGAAGACATCAGCTTCCATGGCCCTGTCATGGGGAAGCTTTCAAGAAGTCAAGAAAACCATGATGTCCACTTCTGCCTGTCTTGGGACTACCCTGTACCCTAAAATGGTGCTCCCTCTATTCCCAGCTTCTTCTCCCACCTGCAGGAATGCCTCAGCTCTAACCTGAAGGTAAAGGGAATGAAACGTACGGTTTAGGCAGGATATCCGTGGCTCCTCCCACTGCCCATTGGGCTGGCACCGAATTGTGGGCACGTGACGCTGGATGTAGCCTTGGTTACACTGGTACCGCACCATGGAGTTTATTTCATAGCGCTCCTTCTTCCGACCGAAGGTCCTGGCATTCTCCACTGCAGGGGGGTCCCTGCAGGCCACTGCAGGAGGTGGGCAGAGACACAGAGAGTGAGAGGAGTCCTGCAACCTGGTGCAGGCTGGGCATGCACAGCCTTGTCACTCCTCCCAGAGATAAAATCTGAACTCCCTTTCAGATCTGTCCACAAAACTTAGGGGTGTGGAATACAGGAATTCTGTAATGAATTTAGTTCTTGAAATTAAACAGGGTTCTGCCTTAGTGCTCTTTTCCTGCCTCCTGGAGAGGCAGTGAGAGCTGACCATCACAAGAGCTGCAGATGCCCATGGGAGGACATGGAGCTGGAGTGTGGGAGTAATGCTGCAGCCTGGATATAGCTTTGCATGGGGACATGAATTCCCCTTCCTTGGTGGTTCCTCTTATTTATTTTCTAATTCTTTCCAGCACTCTGACCACCCTTTGCAGTGACAAGACCCCCATTCATGTGCACTGGGGCCTCTGTTCCAGCCCCACAGTCACTGCCTGAGCCCTCCATCCTTGCCACCATAGCAGAGCATGCTGACCTGTTCCTTTCTTGCAGGTGAAAGGGAGGTGATAGTTGCAGGGAACATCATTCCATTCGCCTTTCTCATGCCAGATCATCACAACGCAGTCCTCACCCTCCGAAAAGAAGTTATCCGGTTGGTTGGGCCGCCAGTTCTCATATTGCTGCAAAGAGAGGAAAGCCCTTCACCTAAGGCTCAGCCCTTCCCTCTCCTACTCCCTCCATCATCCTTGCTGCTGCATTACCCATGCCTCTCTCTCTCAGAGACCGTGGGATGTCAGCACTGCTCCTACAGTGGTTATTTCTGCTGTGATGGTGCCCAAGAGACACTCAGCTTTACTAGAGGCTTGGAAGAACTGTGAGCCCTACAAAGTTCAGCTCTGCCACCACTCAATGCCCAACCCAAGCACTCAGTATGTAACTCATGGGGCTCTTCCCTCCCAAGAGGAACCTCTCCCCCCACCAAAAGCCCACACTTGTGCTGTGGGCTGCAGGCTCACCAGGGAGTGCCCGTCAGACCAGCGGAAATCATTCTCCACAGCTCTGTCACTGAGGCCGATCCACTGGTAGTCCTGTGCATGACCTGGAATAGCACAAGAGAGAGAGAAGAGTGGGTCATGGTTGCCCTGCACCTCATTCCTTTGCCATCTCAGCTGTCTCTGGAACCCCTGGATCATTTGGCTTCTTCCCAGGCACTAGTTCCTGATGTCCTTTTTCTCCCTAGATCATACTTGTCCATCTCCCTCTCCACCCAACATGCCATGAGTATGGAGGCACCCATACAAGGATGAGGCTTTGTTAGGATATACATATGAGCACCAGTGGGGCAAATTGTGAATTTTACATCATTTTGGATAAATCTGCCCATGGACTCAGAGTACAATTGCTAGACCCCCGCCTAGTCTCACTAGGGCTGCCCTCAGCACTCACTGTTCACAAATTCTTGCTCCTCTGGAGTGATGATACTGCTCAGATGGGCTTGATGTTGTCGGCATCTGGTCTCTGCATCCATCCAAGTCTCCCTCTCTTCAAAGTGCCTGTAGCAGTTGCCCTGAAACTTGGTCCAGCCTTCCTCACAGTTTTCCAAGTCTGAAACACACAGAGGAGGGATGAGAAGGAGTTGGTGCATGGGTCTGGAAGCCTTCCAACTCACCTCTTAGCAGCTCATGCTCTCATGGCACAGGACAACACATGGTCGCTTTCACTAAAAAGCAAACCCTGACACTGTTGCCTGTAGGGACTCCCAGGGAAGATTGTCAGAAGGCATTCAAGACACATGCAGAGAGCAGAGTCTGTGTTGAAGACCATGTGTCTATAGTGACATGACAGGTGCTACTAGAAAACTTGAACGATACAGATACACTCCTGAGACATTAAATCCCTGTGTTATGTTCCTGAACTCTGTTTTTGAGGAACTGATCAACCAAGAGCACGTCTCTTCCTACCTGTGCTTGCCTGCAGAGTTTTCTTGCCTTGGAAAAAACTACAAAACCCAAATCCAGATGTCCAGAATCAACGCATATGTGTCAAAAATGAATGAGGGGACCACCAGGTTCAGGTGGCTGCATCACTCGGTGTGATTCTGGAGCTCTGGAGGAGAAGCAAACACTGAAGAACTGAACCCAGTTATTAAAAAAAAATAATCATGGATGGGGGAGAGAAGAGGCGAATGGTGAAACCATCAGATAAGAACTTCAGCAGCTCTCATGCAATGCAACATCATGAATCTATTTGCTACATGTGACTGAAGGAAACAGAAAATGAAGTGTTTTTAATCTCAGCCTTTCAGATACCTGATCTACCATCCTTTCTCAGGCCCTTGCTGCTCTGTGAGTTTTGAGGTTCTATGAGTCCTCATGCCTCTCTCCCTTTACAGTAAAGTTTTCAGTACTCAGTTTCTTTCTTCTTTGTTAAATTTGGTAGGTCAAAGCACTTATCACCTTCAATCACAATAATTCCTCCTAATCCACCTTTCTGGTGTTCTTCCAGATGGAGATTGCAGATGCTTCATAGATATTAGAATGGTTAGTAGCTATTTGAGACATTAAAACATTTTCTGCCTTCTTCAACAGGTCAAATGGATTATCTGGAAGTAGCTAAAGCACTAAGGATTCTTGGATTTTGCAGGCAGATCACTTGCACAAAGTGAACAGAGAACTTGCTCTCTCTTTTAAGATTTAAGAGTCCGGCATCTTGAATGTCATCCCTTGCCATGACAGCCTGAGGATGGGACAGCACGACAGAGAACTGCAGCAGGACATTTTCTAGGAGAAAGGCCAGTCTTTCCTTTCATTTTCATTTTCTTGGAAAAGAAAAATGAAAATTTTGTTTCCTGGTAGGAATACTGTCAGTGACAAGAAGGACTGTCTGTGTGCACAGATGGCAGAGCTCACCTACAATGTCCTGCCATTTTTGGAGACCCACAGAAAGGACAATCTGCCCCATGGGAATAGGAGGATTTATATTCCCTGTGCAATTCAGGGCACTGGCTTCCTCTTGCATCTCCCAGGCTATAGATCCCAGTCATCTGAGCCCGTAATTCAGAGTCTGGCTTGGACCAAACAAGATCCTATGCAGCCACAGGGTAAAAAGTCTCTTGTTGGATTACAAGGATCTTCAACAACAGGTATCATGGATGGGAAAATCAAGGGCTGACTCAGTTACATTAGGAAAGTGATGTTAAGATAGCAAAATTCCTGCCCAGAGGTCAAATGATCCTAAGCCTTCTTCTGGTCTACTCCATATGTTCATATGGTAGCAGAAAGAGACATGCAGAGAAAGGGAAGGAGAAAATCAAGTATATGTCATTACTCATGCCAAGGGGAAGAAGATGCTGCAATCTGATTTCTCTTTCGTTTGAACAAGGTAGGAGAGCTGTCCCTCAGCTAAGCTGAAAAAAGTTTGGACTTTCATCAGCTTTAAGAAAAAAACACAGCTCTTTTTCTTTCCTTGTTGAAACAAATATAAGTGATAGTGCAGGTCAGAATACCCAATTTTGATGGAAAAATAGGTTGCTTCACATTTTCTCAAAGATATATTCCCTGCTGATTTTGCCACAGGAAGCCACGTTGAGGAGATGACAAAAATGTCATGCTGTGTCAAATCGGTGGAGATTCCTGGAGTGAATGAAGCTTCTCTCAGCTGCATCTTCCCCGAGAAAAACACAAAAATTTTTCATGGCTCAGTTAAAGCATCCTTCCATGAAATTCCAGGCTAGCAGAGAAAGTTTGCTGGAGGGAAAGGTGTACTCAGAAGTTTCCCTACTGTTACAAATGAACAGAAAGATCCTCGACCTGAAGAGACAGGAACTTCCGTGATCAACATTATTACGGTCTGTGTGGAACTTCTCTAGAGAAACTTAAAAAAAGGAGAAAGCTGAAGAAGACACCAGAAGATCTTGCTCAGGAACCTTACAGAACATGGTGCTGTGATGAACAAACTAATCAAAATATACATTCAAAAGCCTCAAAGCTTTTCCCTAGTCTGTTTTAAGCGGGTGTTAGAGGTTAGCTTAGTGAGAGGAGGGCAGGACTGATGGGAGCACTAGGGATCACCTTTTTTTGGGGGGCACAGGTTGGTAACAAGGTGTTGCAGCAGTTAGTAAGATTAGCTGAAGCCAAGTGGGCCGTACCGATCTCACACAGGTCCCCTCCGTAGCTGGGAAGGCATAAGCATTTGAAAGAGTCGATGCCATCAGCGCAGGTAGCTCCATTCAGACAGGGGCTTGAGTGGCACTCATCAGTGTCTGCAAGAAATCAAGGGCTTCCATTAGGGCTCTGGGCAGGCAACTCCACCAACAGGAGCACTTGTTTCCTTGCTTGTTTAGGAGGGAATAGCAGTTGTTTTGGGGGAGCTTGGGAGGGTTGTATTTTATAACATACTGCTGCTGCTGCTGGAAGAGTGAAGGCAAGAGACCCAGCCCACCCTATGAGGAAGATATTGGATGTCTGATGGTTGAACACCACTCTCAAGATGTCAGAACAAGCTCAGCCAGATGTATCCAACACACAGCATTTGGTGTCTTGGACAGCTCTTCTTTGTCTGCTGTCTCTGCTTGATGCATCAAACATGACAATTTGTGTCTGTGTCTCCACCAGCTATGGGTCTATGAGGAACAATGTGGAATTCTCATAAGTGATGGAACCATCCTGAAATTTCTGTCTCCTGACTGCAATTCCTGTTAGTCAATGCTCACTAGAAGTTTCTTCCCAATGATAATTTATGTATTCTGCATCAAAAAAATCTCTTCTCGGTGAAGATGAAGAAAGTGGAGAGAAGAAAAGTGGATTCAAAGGTGGTTCAGAGACCCTCAGCTTTTCCCCTCTGAGAATCTTAGGCCTAGCTATGGGTGCCACTTCCTTGGTGAAGAATATTGAACTGCAGTGTCATTTTTTCCAGACCCACTATGTGTTCTCTTGCTGGTGATGGAGCTGGAAGAAGCTGGTACATCTTTTCCAGCTGTGGACTTCATCTTAGTGAAGAGAGCTTTGGAATCGGAAGAGTCGTTCAAAATGGAAAGATTTCAGATACATTCAACTCCAGAACAAGGAGGAGGACTGAAGAGGGAACTGGGAGCATATTCACACAGGTTAGATTAAAAGATGACTGATTAGATCCTTATGCGAGACAGTGTTTCTTTCACATTCAGAAGAAATGTAAGGCTTTAAAAGTGATGACTACATAATGCTTCATACTCTTCTTGTGGACGAGAAGGGTTAGTGAGGAAACATTCAAAGGTGATAAATATGCTGGCTGTGGAAATACCAGGGCAGAGCAGCAACTCCCCAAGCTCTGTGTTCTTCTTCTGACTGTGGTATAGTTGGTCAGGTATTCTGCAACTTCTCCTTGCAGAACCGTGGCCCAGCTGCTTGGTATCCTCAGACACAAGACAGTAGACTTGTGTTGGAACCCATGTGGCTGTCTAGTAACTCAGGGACCAAGGTCTGATGTGTTAACTAGAAGGTGGCATGTTCTATAATGTACCTAAGTGGTGGAGAAAATCCTTTCTCACCTTGGATGTTAAACTTGTATGTGCTTTGGAGCAAGAAGGTTGTCATCTTTATACTAGGCTGTACCACAGTGAAATCATTCCATAAGATGAACCTCTTACTCCAGTTTTGCAGTTCTCTGAAAGAAGGATTTTTCCCCTCTTGATTGCCCTTCTAAAACTTATGAATGTTTTCTGGATTTCTTTGTTCACTTCAACATGAAGAGAATTCCTGTTTCCATGATACTGAGAAATACTTTGAGACTTTCCAGAACAAAATGGGAGTCACAAGCCTAGGAGAATAGGGGAGCTGAAGTTGGCTGAGTATTGCTTATTAGTTACACTTGGAGTTCCTAGAAGATAGGGAGCATAAAGAAAAATGAGGTATCCTGAAGGATGATTGAAACTCTAGAGGCCCTTTGGGCTTCCCAACAACGATGCCAGCAGAAGTTCATGTTGAAAAAGTAAAGGAAGGCTTTCCTTTGTTCATTAGGCTCCATGAAGTGGAAAGAACACTGCAGAAGTGTGACCAAAGCACACATGAGAGCTAAAGCTGAATGTTTAGCAGGGAATAATGAGTCTTCAGCTGTCTTCAACCATGTGGAATAAAACTTGGCATGGCCAAGGTCTCTTTGGAGGTTCAGGAGACCTGCTGTGAGTAGCCATCCCTGGTCTTGGAGGAGCTGGGAGCAGGCACACATGTGCAAAGTCATTGCCACTAATTTCCACCTGGGAAATAACACTGGAACAGAGTTTTCTTTTACAGGTACTGTATATAATATGGTTGCACATATTATATATGCTGTAAAAACAAATCTCTGCATATAATATATGTTACATATTTCTCCATACATATACATATATTTGTATATATGACACATAGACAAAGGTGTGTACTTGTAGATAGTGTTGGAAAACCAAATATAAGTGAGACACAGAACCTCTGGTTTTCTTCCCAGAGATTCGCTGCAAATGGCTGGAGAGATGTTTAAACACATGATGGTCATAAGTGCCAAACTCCTCCTTCAGCCTGTTGAGCTCTTAAGGCAGTGACTCGATCTCCATCTTGATGTAGAATCATCTGACCAAGCTGATACCAAGCTGAGTTGGGAAAACCCAAACTCAAACATATCTGTCGACTTTGAGGAAGTGGTGCTGATTCTGGCTCTTCCAGAAAGTCTGGATCTTGGGGGTCATTTAGAAAGGTCTAAATGGCAAAGTTGGCAGTGATATTGCTTCTGAAAATCCTGGCAAGTTGGTTTGTAGGTGTTTCTAGGATATTGTCTAAACCACAGGATTTATGGGAGGTGAAAGCTCAATTAAAAAAAAAAAAAGAATTGCATCTATTATGCAACACTTGACTGTTTTCTTCATAACCTTCAATATACTATAAATGTGTTCACTTCCGTGTGTTTAGAGCTAGATGAGGTCAGTAAATCATTGCACACCTCTTCAGCCAGGTGAAAAGCCTGCATCACACTGGGTGTGTCAGCTCTGCTCAGCATGGAATGAACTCCCAGCACCGCAGCACCTGCTGCCAGGTACTTTGACACTCAAAGATCTAACACAGACACAAACTATTTATTTCCTTGGGTAAGCACTTATCAAAAAAATCAGCCCTGCTTTGCAATGCAGCTCAAGTGCTTATCAACTGACAAGAAGACAAGACTACTGCTATTATTCCCCCTTGCTAGCATGTTTCGTGGAATGCAGAATGGAGGCAGTACCTGCTTTCAAGAGCTGCAGCTGTAAAACGAAGAGGAGAAAATGCCTCACAGTGCCAAGAATAGGAAGCCCAGTTAGAACCTCTTATTAACTCACTTCTTCAGGATAATGCAGAATTAGAGACTCCTTAGAAGAGGATTCATGCTGCAGTTAATATTATCCAGAAGTTGCAAAAGATTATTCAATTATACTGTCTCAACAGTCTTTATTTTTGCTACCAGGAGGACCAAGGTCTAACTTCAAGATTTGTTTTCTCTTTAACAAAACAAGTAAAACAAAATAACAAATGTAAACAGGGTCTTGCATCTGGAAGATGTAAACTGTTGGCTGGAGAAAGCAAGGAGCATTACAGAGCTGCAGTGAAAACTTTCACCACTTTCTACATAAGGTTTCTTCTACATTGCCAGATACATACTATATTTAGTCAGAACCATTTTCTTTTGGTGCAACTAAACACAACAGAAGTATTCCTGGCATCCCTAGCCATGGTGTAGGGGTTGGAAATAGAGGAGCTTTATGGTCCCTTCCAACCCTTAACATTTTAAGATTTGAGGATTCTCCCAATGCCTTTGAATGTAATTTGCTGTAATAGATCATGGAAACCGGCAAGTGAAGTTTGTTAGAAATGAAAGAAAAATAGATTGGTCTTGGTTTTGTTCAGAACACAAATGGCACATAAAAGTGAACACTCAGTGTCAGTGGTGAGAAGGAAATGCTTTTAAAAACGTTCATCCCAAGCTAAGAAGACAATGCTAAAATCAGTGCTACCACTTAAAAAAATACAATCAAAAAATACAGTCTGTGCTTTTCTCTTCATGGCAGCGTCTATGGAAGTTGACCATTAAACAAGGCCAGCTTTGTGCTTAAAACACCTACTAATGAGAAGTAGCTGATGAGCAGAGAGGATGCTGTCACTCAAACACTGAACAAACAGTTTTCCTGAAGCTGTGAGTAACTGGTTTAGTAATATACACTGAGATATTTCTATACCCTTCTGTTTTTGTTTTGCAGAGAGGAAAAGATAAGACAGAAGAGCAAGGGATTTTCAGGATGTCCCACAGTGCCTGTTGTGCCCCTCACCCTTTCTTTTTAGGCCTCCTTATAGGTGCAGTTATCCGAACAGGGAATCAAAAACCAATAAGATAATTATCTTCTAGAGACTGAGAAAAAATTAAATTTGTTTTTCAGACACTGCTGGGAAGTTTGAACTACGATCTGATAGCTCAAACAGTGAAGAAAAACATTGGAGCAATTGTAGGGTGACTCCCAGAAGAAAAGAACAGGAGGAGTTGGGGAAACCAGTTCTCTCACGTTTTAGGTTAAATGCTATTATTGAACATCACATAGCCAGCTAGTGACTTGTGATGAGCAATTAAATCATTAAAATAATTAACTACAGTAATAGAATCAAAGCCTCCATGCAGCAGAAGGCACAGATACTGCTGCAGCCTCAGCCCTGCCCTGTGTTATACTAGAGATCATCAGGTTTCCAGGAGGACCTGTTGATCTGCTGGAACCTTCAATTTGTCCAACACCCTCATGGAAGAAGAGCTCAGGAAATTTGGGCATATCTGTCTCCAAAATATTATGCGTAGAAGTAAACTGACATGTAAATAACACCAGTTGAGGACAGTAGGTTATCCTGTGCAGAGGAAGGTTTTATTTAAACTAACTAATTTCTGATGCAAAGAAGATAGTCATTGCTCACCTCTTGCTATCATCTGCTAAGGAGCCCGAGCTACCACATTGACTTATCTGTGACTTGAAAATACACGTGTTCTAATTTCAGAACATTTTTCAAGCTTCTTCACACATAAGTTGCTGAACACATGGTTTTCTTTCAAAATAATTCACAAGAATGCCGGCTAACAAATGGTCTGAAGAATCTGGCAATCGCCTTGTGGGTAATTTATAAAAAGAAAAAGCAGTAGAATAAAACCATATTTTGGGGGCAATAATTCTTTTTTTTAAAACGTAATTTTATTTTTAGTGAGCCTCACTGGCTTCCTCCCTCTGTCTCAATGGTGCTTTTGCTGCCTTAATTTTGTCTCTGGGCTTGGATGTGACAGTGGGCCTTGGCCCAAAAGCAGAGCCCACGAGTCATGCAGGGAGGCCTTTTGGGTCCATGACTCCTGTATCACCCTGCCAAGCCCTGGATGCCATGCCAGGCTGGCGCAGTGTTGCGGGAATGACTCCACAGACTTGCCCTCACCCTCCTGTGCAGCATCCTCTGTGCAGCTGCTCAGCAGAGACAGCCAGGACTACAGATGTGTTGTGAGCAGGACTGAACAAAGGTTTGTGATTACCTGTGCTCTCAGAGGGAGAGAAGTGATGCAGAGGGAAACTCAGTGACTCATTCTAAACGCTTTGAGGATGGAAATGACGTTGGAAACCAGGCTGAGCTTCGCAAACCCCTGCACTTACAGACCCTTATCAAGTTCAGAGCTACCAATACTGAATTGTGTAAATTTACCCAAAAGAAGCAGTTTAGGATGTAATGTGGGAAAGGGGTGGAATTGATAATACTTTTGCTAGAAGGAACTGAGCAAATCTCTTTGCACATACATTTTGTTTCATAGTTAAGCAACATGTCCTACATGAACGTGTGGCCCTTTGAGAACTGAGCACATGCAGGACTTGTATAAAACAACAAAAGCATTGATGGCTTTCGAATGGGGCTTGCCCTCAGCTGCCAGCTCCTGATGGCAGCAAAAGGAAACCAAGCTGTGTTCAGGATGTTGTGGGTCATCCTGTGTTACCAGGACTGGGCTTCTTCCTTGGCCACGAGGCAGCCATGAGAAAACACAGTGTTACATCTTGTTTTCTTATCACTGCAGTATACTAATGCTTTCAGAGCATGTGAACACAGCTCAGGCTCATCAGAATGCTAGCTGAGTGTTTTCACCTTAAGTGGTTATTGAGATTTAAATATCATGTCTGTTTATACTTGGCAACAAGAGTTCCTATCAAATACAGAGCAATGAAAAACCAAAAAGAGGTAGGGTGGAGAGAAGGGCATTTCTCAGCATTGCTGACAAAAGATAGTGATGCTCTGAGCATTGTCTCACACACTGATCCCATTCTAGCTGCGGAGAGCAGCATAAGACACAGAGCAGAGGGTGGCCACATGCTGTGCCAGAGGAATTGGAACAGTTTGCCTGATGCAAACTTTGCACTCAGTTTAGATGATGCTCAGAGTGGAGATTTTTGTTTCCAGCTTTGCCTCTTGCCCCTCGATACTGCAAAGCTGCCGAGGGAGAGTTTTCCACTCCACAGCAACACTTGGGGGCACAGGCAGCAATTCAGCACATCATGGAAAGACAAACAGAACAGGACAAGACTTGCAGCCCATCTTCTCCAAATTATCAGCTTCATCGAGGCCAGAAATCTCTGGCAAGTGAAGCCAGTCTACCAAACATTGGAACAGGCTGCCCAGGGAAAAGGTAGAGTCACCATCTCTGAAGGGATTTAAAAGACATGTAGATGTGACACAGAGGGACATGGTTTAGTGGTGGACTTGACAGTGCTGGGCTAACAGTTTGGCTCCATGATCATAAAGGTCTTTTTCAACCTAAATGATCCTATGATTCCATAATCATGACCTGTGAAAAACCCTGTATATTTATGGCTTTCCACCAGAAAAATATTCTGCTCAAATCTGCTTCTCTGTTAATGTTCTCTGCTGTATAAAAAGCAAAAAAGTGACAGCTATTCCCTTTCCCTCCCTTCCCTTCCATAAAGCTTTCCCGTCCATATGAGACACATTACCTCCTGTAGTGGGTCCTAAAGTGTCAATTGGTTCTTGTGAGGCTTGAGGCAGGGCAGCAGTAGCAGTGGCCACCAGATGGGGATTGTCTAGAGCAGCAGCTGTCTCCATCTCTTGTCCTGACACCGCAGGAGGGGAAGGCTCTATTTCAAGCTGAGCCTCGCCAGGGTTCCTGGGTCCCTGTGTCAGTTCAACATCTGGAGTCCTGGTACTAATTACAATGTCTGGGACTGAGGTTTCCTCTGAAATGCCTGTGATTGAGTGTGTCACAGGTCCAGATGTTTCAGCAGTAATCTCCTCCTTGGGAGTACCAATGGGCTCCCCACTGGCCAAAGATGTGGCAGCTGTTCTGATGTTAGCAGCAGGGAATGCAGATGCTTCCCCACTGGTTTCGTGGACTGTGGATGTTTCTATGCCAGTCTCAGGAAATGTTTCACCCTGGGCTTCTTGACTTCTGGGTGTTTCTATTATAATTTCAGAAAATGCAGATGTTTCCCCACTTACTTCCTGAACTGTGGAAGTTTCTATATAAATTTCAGGATAGGCAGAGGTTTCACTCCTGGCTTCTTGACTTGTTGGTGTGTCTATGCCAATTTCAGGAAATGCAGATGTCTCCCCACTAATATCATGGACTGTAGAAGTTTCTATGCTAATCTCAGGCAATGTAGATGTTTCCCCTCGGGCTTCTTGACTTGTGGATGTTTCTATTCTAATTTCAGGAAATGCAGATGCTTCACCACTGATTTCGTGGACTGTTGAAGTTTCTATGCTAATTTCAGGGAAGGAGGAGAGTTCCCCACTGATTTCATGGACTGTTGAAGTTTCTATGCTGATTTCAGGAAATGCAGAAATTTCCCCACTGTTTTCATGGACTGTGGATGTTTCTATGCTAATTTCTGGGTAGGCAGATGTTTCACCCCTGGCTTCTTGGTTTGTACTGTATGTTTCTATTCTAATTTCAGGAAATGCAGAACTTTCTCCACTAATGTCATGGACTGTGGAAGTTTCTATGCTGATTTCAGGAAATGCAGATGTTTCTCCACTGGTTTCGTGGACCGTTGAAGTTTCTATGCTAATTTCAGGATAGCCAGATGTTTCACCTCGAGCCTCTTGATTTGTGAATGTTTCTATTCTAATTTCAGGAAATGCAGATGTTTCCCCACTGATGTCTTGACTTGTGGATGTCTCTATTCTAATTTCAGGAAATGCGGATGTTTCCCCACTGAATTCTTGTATTGTGGATGTTTCTGTGCTACTTTCAGGAAATGTGGATGTTTCCCCACTTACTTCTTGAACTGTGGATGCTTCTATGATAATTTCAGGATAGCCAGATGTTTCACCCCGGGCTTCTTGACTTGTGGATGTTTCTGCAAAAATTTCAGGAAATGCAGAGGTTTCCCCACTGATTTCTTGAATTGTTGAAGTTTCAATGTTAAATTCGGGAAATGCAGATGTCTCTCCACTGATTTCATGAATCGTGGATGTTTCTAGACCAGTTTCAGGAAATGCAGATGTTTCACCACTGATTTCATAAGCTGTGGATGTTTCTAGACCAGTTTCAGGAAATGCAGATGTTTCACCACTGATTTCATAAGCTGTGGATGTTTCTAGACCACTTTCTGGCAATGCAGATGTTTCCCCACTTAGTTCACCAGATGCAGAGGCTTCACCACTTGGCCCCAAACTGTAGGGAAATGTGATAGCTGTTTCCCCTCCCAGTTCCTGTGATATTGTTGGTCTTGTCACAACTTCTATTAAATCAGAAGTGACTAATGTGACTTCTGGAAGCCCTGAGACCTCCCCACTTATATCAGTCACTGCTGAAGACTGTCCACTTTGATCTGTGGCTCCAGAAAAGTCTCCACTGAAATACGGGATCCCAGATGGCTCTCCACTGAAGTCTCCTCTTCCTGAAGGAAACCCACTTGTTTCCATGGCTCCAGACTCTTCTCCAGATAGTCCTCTGTCTCCAGAAGGAAACCCACTGATTTCAATCATCCCAGATGGCCCTTCTCCCACCTCTTGTGCAACTGATGTCTGTGTTACAACTTCCACCGAAGGGGTATCCACAAGAGAGACTGTGGGAAAGCCAGAGGTGAGTCCACTTTCCTCTCCAGACAGCAGGCCACTGGTGACGTCAACTCCAGAGACATCTCCACTGCTGTCAATCACTCCACTTGGGTATCCGCTCATCTCCAGCACTCCAGAAACACTCCCACCAAAGTCTACATGCCCAGAGGGCTCACCACTGATGTCTAAACTCCCAGATACTGTGCCTGATACATCTTCACCTCCTGAAGGCAATCCACTGATTTCCAAAGTCTCTTTTGCTTCTGCTTCTGTAACTGAGGCGGTTGTTGTCACTTCCTGCAAAGTGACATCTACAAAGGTAATGCCGGAGGCCTCGCTGCTTCCATCCATACCAGAGGTAAGGCCACTTAGGTCCACCAGGCCACTGGCCTCATGTGTTCCAGATGTTTCTTCACTGATATCCAGACCTGAGGGCAACCCACTAAGCTCAGACTCTCCGGAGGGCAGTCCACTGAACTCGGGTACCCCAGAGGGCTCCCCACTGAGCTCCAACCCTCCGGAGGGCTCCCCACTGGGCTCAGCTCCAGAGGTTAAGCTTTGGATTCCACCACTGCTGTCCCACTCAGAGGATGGGAATCCTGACAGATCTCCTTCACCACTGACTCCGATGGACCCTTTTCCCTCCTCTCGTCGTTCTGGCACTGTTGTTACAACTTCCACCAAAGTGGTATCCACAAGAGAGACAGTAGGAAAACCAGAGGCGAGTCCACTTTCCTCTCCAGATGACATGCCACTGACTAGCTCAGTTCCAGAGATTTCTCCACTAACTCCAAAAGGCAGCCCACTGCTTTCCACACCGGATGGCATCCCACTAATTTCTGGTATCCTTGAAACAGACACGGATACCTCTTCCTCTGCAGAAGGCAGGCCACTGATATCAACAATGACAGAAGGCACACCACTCAGGTCTCCTGAGGGAAACCCACTTTCACCAGGTAGGAAGCCACTGGTATGCAGGTCTACCGATGGTAATCCACTCTCTCCAATCCCTGAGTGTTCTCCACTAAGTTCAAAAACTCCAGAAGTTGTTTCTCCACTTGTATCTGGGACTCCAGATACCCACCCGGATGTCGAAGATTCACCACTGACTTGATGTTCTCCAGATTCAGTCACCGCCCCTGACACTTCACTGATGGAATCATTGGTAATTGTTTCCTCTGGTAGTATGGTAGCTGGAGGAAAAGCAGATGGACTCACTGGAAATGAGAGTAAACAAAAAGAAGAAGTTGGGAAAACTATTTGTACTTTAGGAGTATCCCAACACCACTAGCCAGGCATGACATAGGTTACAGGGAAGCTGTGAACCCACCTGAGAGCAGTGACACATCAGTTGGAAAGACCTCTGTCCCCCAGGCTGTCTGATTCTCAGGTTGAGTGGCAAACTCTGTCTCCATGGTCACCTCCTCCCCAGAGGGCACCCCCTCCACTCCAGGGATCACTTGTGTTGCCAGCACATCTTCAAAGAATGGGGTGATCCCCTCCTCCTCTGCAGGAGGCACAGCTGGAACAAAAACATATTGGAGGGATTTTCCAGAAATTCACAATCCAAGATGCTGGCGAAGTGCCTCACTCAAACCAGCACCCCAACATGCCCAACCTCCCTCGTGAAATGCCCTTCCCTGAGCAGACAGGTCTACATGCCCTGCAAGGGGTGGGAGGGTACCTCTGAAGCAGAAGGCGTGGTGCCGGGACAGCGGGTCAGGGAAGCCCGTCTGGTTGTAGTGCTGGTAGACAGTTCTCACGCCGGGTGCATCCCCCCCGCAGGTTGGACGGGGGCTCACGATGGGGTACCGGAGACTGCCATCGGCCAACCAGCCTGCATAGCATCTGTCCAGGCCCTGCTTCCAAGCGGCGTGGAGCTGGCCAACAGAGGCCAGAGTGGCGTTTTGGCTGTCACAGTACTGCTGGGCTTCTGGGAAGGTGAACTGCTCTGGCTGGGTTGCGAAGAACACTTCGCCTGAGGGATGGGAGAGAAAACAGGCGTGAATCCCAGCATCTCACCCACGCACACACAGATGTGGAGGTTTCAAGTCTATTTTTGCTCCACAGCGGTGCCCAGGGGAAGGAGAAAAATATACCTTTGAGCCTGTCAATATAGCAGTACACATCGTACGTCTCTGAGGCCGGGCGCATGCCATAAGACCGCACGCCTGGAGAGTTCTCTTTGTCTCCTGCACAGTTATTTCGGGGATTCACAATGGGATACCTTCCAAAAGAAGAAGGGAAGAGGTAACTCAAGGTCAGCCTTATGTACCCAGGGCTGGAGAACCTCAGTGTGCTTGGGAGCAGGACACGAACTCTCCACCGTTAGAAGTGCTCAGAACCCCCAGTGTGACGTGGAGACAAGTCCACTTACAGCTTGGGGCAGTGAATACAAGTTTTCCTCTACTTTTCCTGCATATCAGGAGAACTCACTGGTGCAAGATGTATACACAGGTCAGGAAATGAGGAGAACAACTGGAGAACAGGTCTATTGACCACGAGACAACCTTGGGTCAGCAAAGGTTTAAATGCGATGAGGAGAGCATCAGGACAGACAAGAGTAAAGCCTCAATTACATGGCTTTCTGAGTGGTGTCTTCCCCAAGCCAATCTAGTGTTACCTGACTGTCTGGTCCCGCAGCCAGCCGGCATCACACTGGTCAAAGCCAGCCTCATAGGCGGCCTGGAGCTGCTGGGGAGTGGCAATCACTGCGCTGTTCTCCAGGCAGGCCTGCTGGGCTTGGACAAAGGAGAAGGCGTATCTGCTGGTGGCAGCACGGTAGTGAAACACCACACCTGGGGGAAGAGAAACCATGGTGAGACAGCAGGTACAGTACCCTCCTGCACTGAGATGTTTGACCAGAAAGGGTCTTCCCAACAAAAGCGCAAGGACCAGTCCCTCTCAAACCCACTTTGATAGAGATGCCTCATCCATTGAGCTCTGCTGCTACTGGGGCTGATGTTCTGGGGATCTCTTTAGCCCTCCTATGGGATCTTCCTGCTTTGACTTTCCCCTTCCCTGGAGTCAGCTGCACATGGGAGAGCAGAGTGTGACCACCTCAGCCCACAGATCAGCCAGCTGAACCCTTGTCAGTACATAATGAGGTGGCCTACAGCCTCCTCTTCCAGCCCTCTCCTGTCCAGCTGTAGTGGGGGCATTCAGCCCGTTCCTGACCCTAAACAGTCCTGCACGCCTCCAGGGACCTGGATGCCCTCTGTGACAGAAGAAGCTTGGGCTGTTTTCAGCTGAATGGTTACATCTAGGAGAAACTGATCTTCAGGATTCTCAGAGTCCTGGTCACTTACCTGTGGGGGAGATGGGCTGCTCAGGAAGGTGACCAGCATCGGGGGCTGCTGTCACTTGCACAAGTTGATCTTCCACTGTGAACACTGAGGCAGACTCTAGTCCTGGTGTGGCAGTCACCCCCACAATCTCTTCCACCGAGCTCACCTCTGCTGTTTCGGTGGTGACAGCAGTGCCTGAGGCTATGGTGGTGATGGCCATGCCTAAGTCTATGATGGTGGCCTCTTCAGGCACAGTCCACACTGCTGTGGCATCTGCCCTGGTCACATTTTCCTCCTCTGTGGCAGCTGCCTCTGTTGTGACACTGGTAGTGACCTCTTCAGGCACAGTCCACACTGCTGTGGCATCTGCCCTGGTCACATTTTCCTCCTCTGTGGCAGCTGCCTCTGTTGTGACACTGGTGGTGAAGAGATCAGGCAGGACAGTGAAGCCCTCATACAGCTCGGTGGCGGTGGATGTGATCTCAATTGGCTCCAGGGTGGCAATGCTGCCACGAGCTTCCTCCTCTGTGGCATTGTGTGACAGAGGCAGCTCCACCTCAGTCTGGGTGACGGTCTGGATGGTGAAAGCACTGCCCAGCTCACTCCCAGTCTCATCGATGAACTGCCCTGGGACCAGGGTCTCAACATCATCCCCTGCATCAGGACACAAAGCAGCAATCAGAGAGGACAAGTTCAGTCTCATGAGGTGGACTGTACTGTTACGGTCTACAAGAAGAAGGTGTGTGTTTGCTGGCTCTGAGAGGATTAGAGTAATCATGACAATTTGGTAAAAGAAATGGTTTTTCTTTCTCCACTGTGGCTCTCTACAACAGAGAGTCATGGTTCCTGAGCACGGAGGGCATGGTCACGAGGCAATGAGCCACCACGGCGGGGACATTCCCTGCTCTCCTCCCAGTTCTCCTTCCCGGGAACACCTTGCCCATATCCAAGTCTGTACTGACCTCTAGTGCCTGCTGTAAGGAATTTAAGGTGGCCGGAGGGAAGTAGGGGATAACTCGTGTAACTTCCACGGCAGGTCTGTCTGGGTCGTGGAAGAACGACAACCAGATCGTCGTACTCAGTGCATGAAGCCTCATCAGGATCACAGTCTCCTTCTGTTCTGTCCAGGTGACGTCTTAAGAACTCATCCCTTATATGCATCCTAACCCCATTGCCAGGACGACACCCAAGGCCACTTGCTATACCAAATACACTCAAACAACTCCCACATTTCCCCTCCCAAATCATTTTCCTGCTCAAGTCACATCCCTCGGGTCTAGAAGAACATGCTTAACATGCTAGTGAGCAGGTCGGCCTAAGAAAGGACAGTAGTTTACAGAGCAGCATAAAACAGAACTGTGAAGGTAGGTAAGGGAGGGGTGGGACATCTTGAATATGCAGCAAGGCAGGTCTTGGCTGGGGAGGGAGAGAGAGATCCTCAGACAAGGACTGACTGTACATAGCAGTTTCAGATGCAAACCCTGAGATAACCAGAAAGCTGTGACTTCTGGACCAGTCTTTTGGTTCACCATGTAAGTGGGTACCTCCAAGGGTCTGGGAGATGCATCTGGGTACAATAGGTCTTATTAGAGGGGTTTCAACATGTATTTTAAAATATTGTTATTTTTTAACTATGACTATCCTATTTGAGTGTTAGCCTCTGGTTGCCCTGAATAGACGATATATCACTGTGCTTTGCCTCCTTTTTCCTGCAGAGAGAAGTGTACAGTTAGAATAAAAGGGGAGTAGGTGGGATGTTCTCCACTTCCTAGGTGCAATTTTGCTCCATGGTTGCCAGAGTCTGCGTCAGTCTCAGATTTATCCCAGCATGGAAACTCAGTCATGTGTCTGTACCATGACATCACTATACATATCTTCAGGGTCAGTCCTGTTTTCTTTCTCCTTCTTTTCCATCTCTAGCATTCAAAGGTTTTTACATGAAGCACCTGAGCTCTGCTCCATGTCTCCAGAAGAAATATGAAAGCAGGAAGGTGTGGGACGACTGGAGAGAAGCATGCTGTGTTATACCCACCTCCTTAGAACCTCTTGTACGGGTCAAGCAGCCATGTACTTTCTGGATCTGCTTCCTACCCAAATATAAATGGTGGACTTAGTCCTTTGCCAAACCTGCTTTCTCCCCCTCTTTAACCCCCTCCCCACCTCAAACATTAAGGAATCAAGATGTTATCTCTGGCCAGGGAGCTCCTGCTTGCTGGTGTGTGGAGACTTTACGCAGTCCCACAGCCCGAGGCACTCACCACTGTAGCAGATGGCATCGTAGCGAGAGTCGGGGTGAGGGTACCCGGTTTGGTTGACGTACAGGTACACTGTCCGCACGCCCACCAGGTTTCCTCCGCAGTTGGGCCGTGCTCTGGAGATGGGGTAGCGGACGCTGCGGTCACCCAGCCAGCCTGCACTGCACATGTCCATGCCATCCTTCCAGGCCAAGTACAATTCTCCCGTGGTGGCCAAACGAGCTCCCAAACTGCGGCATTTGTCAAAAGCTTCTTGGAAGGTGAACTTCTCCGGGGAAGTGGCATAGAAGACTTTACCTGCAATCACACCATCTGTTAGCACTGGAATTAGCTGTAGAATTTAATCCCAATTCCCTTTCTATTGCCTTTCCACTCCTGAGAATTTGGATAATATTAAGAGTCCTGCATATTAGAGCTGAACTGTAACCCTGTGTTGGTGACTGTTTAAAAAGGTCAGAGGAAAGTGAGCCTTACAGATTGAATACTGGAGCAGAACATACCAAACCAACTGGAGCCACAGGACAGGAGGGAGATGAAGGACAATTGCAGTCCTGTTTTGCTAAATATTTTAATGGATCCCTGTCATAGGCATGAGTGGTTGACACCTCAGGATGTCACACCCTCAAATGGATGACCAGGCAAGACGGTGTGAACTTTAGTGGAGATTACTCCACCCTCTGTACTGTATTAGTCATTCGACATTAAAATTGTCTAAGGTCTAACAAAGAGACTGTAGAGAACATCTGGCTTGGCTGGGCTCTGCGCTTTTCCATCTTTCCTTTCTTTAGGCTGACCCTGTATTTGCTGTTGTCCAGTGTAGGCATGACAAGGGCTCTGTCTGCTTCTGCTTCTAGTAACAATAAAAGACCCAAATCACCTTGCATTTGCTCTGCATAGCAGTAAACGTCATATGTTTCATCTGGCTCACGGACACCGTAGGTCCTCACTCCTGGAAATTCGTCCTTGTCACCATAGCAGCGCTCCCGGGGCCAGTGGATGGGGTACCTGAGGGAGAGATGGTACATAAGGAGTAGAGAGCAGGACCCTGGCAGGCACAGGAGTCAGGGGGGGAGCCGTGGAGCACTGTGAAGTGTGGTGATTTTCCCATTTTCTGGGTTATGGGGAAGAAGTCCGACCCTCACTCTGGTGTTCTTTGGAGTACTGACTAAAGAGATCTGGACAAGGTGCCTCCCCAGTGGGGGATGCACAGCTCAGTAGAGCTGAGCCACACTTGTGCATCTTGGCACAGCACTGGTTTTACTTGGCGAAGATGAAGGATCAGGACTAAGCCACTGGCCACTCAGTTATCACCACCAGCTGAGGAAAACAAGGGTCATTCTGCTTTCCTACTATAGATATCTCCCTGGCAGAGAGTGGCTTGCAGTCCACCACCTCCCTCTGCACAACAACAGTTACAACAGCTGCTATTTAGCATCCGTTTTCAGTCAGGGGTTTCATTACACAAGCCCTTCCCTAACGACCCTGTGTCTTTCATTTCCGCTCCATGGCTCCTTACCTGACAGTCTGATCAGCCAGCCAGCCAGCATCACACTGCTCGTACCCATCCTCGTAGGCAGCCTGCAGCTGCTCCGGAGTAGCAATGACAGCACTGTTCTGGATACAAGCCTGCTTTGCCTTCTCAAAGTTCAGGGTGTACCTTGTGGAGATTGCTCTGTAGTGGAATACGATGCCTGGAAAAGACAATGGCCATCACTCATCACCAACCCCTTTCCTTCCAAAGAAGGCACAAAAAAGTGCCAAAAATAAGCCTCATTCTGTTCAGTCCTGCAGTGGACTGTCTCCCTGTCTTATACAGAAAGCAAAAACCACAAAAAAGACAAGGATTGTGCGAAACTTTTGTCACTTTATCCACCTATTACTAGGACAGTCTTTGCAAAACAGCTATGGAAGTTTTTCCAGAACAGCCCAATTCTCCAGCTGAGGGCATCCCATCTCCTAAAATGTTTGGAACAAATTAGAGGTCTGATAATGGTCCTGTTCCAGCTTCAGCCATCTGAGCAATAGCCCAGCATATCCAGTACCACCTCCTGCCAAGGATGTCATCTTCGTGTTTCTGTAACTCACCTTCTGCCAGAAGAGTAATTTTTTTGCCACATATTCTGCCATGAGTCATTTTACTGGTTTGTTTAGTCTGGTCCTAGCCTGCTAAAATAGCCTGTAGCTTCTGCTTACCCACCCATCGCCTTATCTGTGACCTGACAGAAAGGGCTCAAGCCTATGGGGAGAACTGAATCTCTTCTGCCCGTGTACTTCTTCCTCCCTTCTGCCCAAGCCAGATACCAAGATCTTGAGAGGAAAGAGCAAGGGCAGGATCTCACCTTTCACTAGGACCTCTATTGTGTCTTGTCTGTCCTCAATCCCGTACATCACTTCACAGCGATAAATCCCAGTGTGGTTTGATCTCAGTGCCTTGATCTCCAGAGTGGCATCTGTGGGGATGGCGGGGTAGTTGGGCAAGGAGATCACCTCTCTGTACTCGGAGTTGAGCCGGATTTTCCCACCAGTGGCCACTAGCAAGACAACTTCAGTCCCGTTTGAGAGCTTGCTCCATTTGATCCGTGGAGTCAGCATAACACTGGTGTCCTGTTCCTCTGGGATGTTGAAGTAACAGGGGATGTTCAGGGAGCTTCCCAGGATAACACGCAGGGGAGACTGCTCAGGTATCTTGACTTCCAGGCCATCACTACTGTCTGCCAGTTTCAAAACAAAGCAATGGTCACATTAATAATAAATTTTATACAAAATATCCAGTGCCTGTATCTGCTGTGTAAACCTGTACTCACATATTCAGATATAATCTTTTTGCTCTGGTCTAGAAAGCTAAGTTATGACAATAACTTAATGCACCATGGTTGCTTTTGGGATTTGGATCAATGCTGGATGTGAGAATGAAGAGAATAAAGGGGTCTACTGCAGTGTAGCTGCTGCCCATGCTATGAGATCACACCTGACAATATTTAAAAAGGGGAATGCTGAAATTCTCTTTGTTTCCCCATAAATCTGCCTTTGACTGCAGTTCTCTCCCTGGCTCCCCAAGTGAGACAGTGTGGCATAGCAGCCATCCAAAGAGAGGAACGTTGTATGTGTACAGAGCAGATCGTGGTACACTTATTTCTGGGGGCTGTCCATGCTCAAGGATGGGACCAGAGTGCAGCACAAGGCTCAGTCCCACTTTCCCATATCCTGGACACGTACCTGAGAGTTCCACAAAGTCGGCTGCGGTGATGACTTGCAAACACACAAACACTAATAGCAAAGTGGTCATAGTTTACCTGCAAGAAATAACACAGGGAGAAAGGATTTGTGGTATGTTTACAGGGACCCAAGTGCTGCAGATGCTGCTGCAGGGCAGTGCAATGCTTTCAGCTGCCCTTTAAGCATCCTAGTGGCAGTGGTAGCCGGCCCCTGGGGAAGGATGCTGTCCCAAAGTGCCTTTTGCTTCAGGAAATAAGTCTGTGAGACAAAAGAATAAATGCTCTATTACATACAAGAGACAGAAGTGTTATTCATCACTTATTATATTGTTTCCCAATCTCTTGCTTGTGATTCAATCTTACCTGTGGAGCTGAAAGACAGTTTTACAACAGGTCTTCACACTGATTATTTATTTACTCAAGAAGGACTATCATACCACTAAGCCTTGTCTCAGAGCAGGAGTTGCTCCTCCTTGGGTATCCTCACCCAAGCCAGCACTGGCTCTCAGACGAGGTGGCTGGAGCCCTTTGTGTTCCTCAAAATACTCTGAAGGGAAATTCACTGGCTACATGGCGGAAAAGCCAAAGATTACAACTCTTTGGTTCAACATTCTTGCACTGAGAGCATACATAGCCTTAACCGCAAATGGATCCTTAACTAGTAGAAGAAATCTCCAGAATACAATTCTGAGGATCTTAAATCTACCCTAAAGTTATCATGTTGGGATCTGTCAATTAGTCAGAGCAAGCTGCTACTTCTGAAAGCTTTAGGAAAAGAAAGGAACATCCTGCTGACACTGAGTGACAGAAGCAATATAGGGAGGTGGACTAAATTAATCCTAACTAGATTATCATCCAGTATAATATCATGCAATTTTAAATCACCACAAAGACTCAAGTTGCTTGCAATACTTGAAACAAAAACCATGTCCTCTGGCAAACCAGTGTCGTTTTCCATTACATTTCAGCCTGGACTCAGAAGGAAGTACCTACTGAATCACTGGTGTTTCCTTTGACATCACCTGTCCAACTATTGGCTGTTTAACTCCTGTGATCTAGAAAGATTCCAGCTGACTTCAGCTGACAGGGAACATTCTGAGTATATGCCTATCTACTTTGTAGATTAAGTATCCTCCCTGGCGCAAGAATTCCTGTACAGTCCACCATTAGCCTTTCACTTATGAAAAAAAATGACCTCCAAACCAACACATTACAAAATCTTATCTTTAGTGAATAGAGAGAGCTATACTGGCAGCAAATAGAAGAGAATGGGGATGGAACACACACGAGGAGGTCAAAGTGTTGGGCATTCAGTACTGGGGCAATGGCAGGGGGACGTGCCTTTAGGATGGGCAGTGGAGGGGATGTGCCTTCAACTCCTCAGAAAGCAAGGAGAATTGGAAACACCCTCTGCTATGTATAAACAGTCTGAAATCAGTGTGGCTAAACAGCCATACCCGAGAGTCCTTAAAGAGCTGGCTGAGTAAGTTGCTGGCCCACTGATATTCGTTTATAATCTGTGCTGGAGCACTGGGGCAGGTCTCGAGTGGTGAAGTGCTGTGCCAATAGTCAGCCAAGATACACAATGATAAGCATCATAAATATGTGCTAGTTTGATTGACATAAATTCCAGGCAAAATAATGGAAAATCTGATACAGACTTCAATTTATGGAGCACTGAATAATGGATGTAATATTAGTCTTAGTTAAGATACTTTTATATAAACAGTTGCTTCCAAACTCGATTTTAGTATTTGACATGATTCTAAGCATCCAGATCCCTCCTAGAATAGGTCACTGCTTTCACTAAGGGCCAGCTTAATACTAACTAGGGACTAGTCTCTCTGGAATGAAGCTGTGGGGTGGGCTCAGCTTATTTCTACTTCCAACAGCCCAGAGCTGCCATGCCAATGTATATCCACCATTCTCATTTTCTGGATAAAAGGAGAAATAGGAAAGTAAAGATTATGTGAGCCCTGGAAGCAGGGTAGAAGGATTCAGGTAGAAGGATTTGCTAGCCATTACTAACTAATTCTTTGGTCATGATATCGGCTTGAGCATTAAATAAAAGCTTTTACTTCTCCAGGCTTCTTAGATCAGGTACCTTTCAACTGACTTGCTTTTTGCCAGAATCCAAGTAAGCTGAATAGCCCTGAGTGTCATGAGATAAGCTTAGCCAAGAGAGACAGGCAGTTTTAGACCTGGATTACCTACTAAAGAATAGAAACATCCTAGAGCAGGGAGACAGAGGTGTTTAAATATTATGGGAGCTGACTGGCTGAGAAGAATTTTAGGGTCCATGCCTACAGCAAACAGGTACTGTTCTGAGTCCCACACAATTGTTTTTTCCCTGGGTATTGGCAGTGGGTAGGAGGAGAGCAGGTTCATCTCTCCATCAGTTAGATGTCACAGAACAAAATGCCCTAAACAGAAGAAATTCACTTTGTCCCAAAAGCTGAGACAAGTTTATGTACTCCTTGTCTCATTCAAGCTTTGAACCGATTATCCACAAGGAAAACCAGCCTCATATGATAACAGCTGGGACCAGTAGTATCTTTGCAGTCTGGTTTCACTTTGGAGAAAAAAACCCAATCTCCTCTTATCCCACAGAAGCCCAGAGGAAATGGATTTTCCTTGTGAACAGTGGTTACACAAATCATAACAACAATGTTTTGGGTGTATTCTGCGAAAGTGTTGAGTCCCTGCCAGTAAGAAACCCAACCTACTCCTCAGGGTGCTGTTTGCAATGTTGACCTTCATTTTTCATTCCCCTTAAGCATGCCAAGGAGGTTCAACCCTGAATCTGCAGGCAGCTCTGGTCAGGATTCACTATTCAGGGAATGCCTTTGATTAATGTCCTGTTGTTACAGCAGTGGTGCCATGCTGCAATATTTCTCTGTGTTGTCTCTAGTGGAATGTCTAAGCACATGTTAATGAGGAAGCAGCTGCTTGAAGGAGCAGTTCTGGAAGCAAATAAGTAAAGAGGGAGGTCTGTCTGAGCAGATGTAGAGAGCACAGATGATGGAGACCTAGTTGGTCTAGACAAGGGAACCAGGGAGGTTGTTCCTCTCATTCTACAGAAGCATTCAAACAGATTAGCTAGCACATACCTCAAACCTAATGATTTCTCTCTGCTGACTGTCAGAGCAGAGGAGAGTGACTAGCTCAAGTGTGGATGCTGTCCTGACAGAGGTGAGGGTTCAGACTAAGTGAGCTGTGCCCAAGGAGCAGGATGGTAGAGTGCAGCACATGGGAGAATCAGTGTGTGCTCACTGAGATGGGATTTGGAACAGAGGAAAAGTTCCCAAGGATAAGTGAGTGCCTGAACTGCACAACTGAGGAAAGGCAGAATAAAACCTGGAGCAGGCTAAGCAGTAGCAGGAATGGCCCATGTCCAGTATCTTACTGATTGACACCCAGCTTAGCTGAATGGCTAAGGAGAAAGGTGGTTCTGAGAAACCTGCTGGGGATACAGTCAGGGCCCCTACCACACGTGCCATAAATAACACAGGCCTCTGGAGATATCCTCATTTGACTATTTTTGAGAATCATCGCGGTATTCTGGCTACTACGAAAAGGTGAGCTCCTGAACACACAGAAGCTACCACGTCACTGCTGGCAAACTCCAGTTCAGTTGCAGGCTCCTTATTTTCTAGCAGAGAAAAGTCACCTTTAAGAAAAGTTGTTCTGCACACACTTCAGTGAAATTCTTCCTAGGATGATCACTAAGAGAGGTTTGTCCAAGCTCTAGCAGGGAGCACAGTGAGGGACTAATTCTTGCAGCACAGAGCCCTACAAACAAGTAGCAATAATCACACTATGCTTTCTGCAAGGTCCTTGCTACAAAAACACCTTCCATCCCTGCAGATTGCTTTCCTGCAAAACTCCATTTGCACTTTCTAGGAGAGCAGCTGGAGCAGGCAGCTTTTGTGGTGAGAAGAGAGGTGGAGGCAGGACAAGTTACACAAGGTCACAGCTGTGCTTCTGCATCAGGATGACTGTCCCAATATGGGGTACCGAGCAGTCTGGAGGAAAAGGAATCCAACTAAACTGCCACAAAAATTCCAGGCATCCTATCTTCTCTAACCAGTGCCCAAGACAGAAACAAGGCCCCCTCCAATTCATCCTGGGCCAGGAAGGATTCAGGAAAGGCTCTTGCTTTTCTGAAAAGGACAGAGTTGGGAATTGGTAATAGGCTGAGGAGCTCCTGACCCCAGAGAACAACTGTTCCTTTCATGAACCTTACTCCCACTTTATTTTACACCTAAGGCTATGCTTCTGTATTAGGTGTATTGTGTGTATTGTATTATCTGTGTTGTGTGCAGTGTCCTGAATTTGCTCCATATAAATACATTTATTTGAGAATCTGAGTGAGCGTGTGTGTGGAGGGAAGCGTGTACCTATGTGCAGACAGGTTTAATCACTTGCTCTTCCAACTGTGTTCCCAGGTTTTCAAATGGCTGAAGAACGCGGAGAGAGCAAGAAAAGGAAAAGTCAGTACAGTGAAAGTTCAATGAAGTACTTACACAATTAGACTATACAGTGGAAAATAGCCAGATGGGCCGTTTGCAGCACAGCCTAAATTATTTGCTTGTTGGAAAGCATTTTCTGTCCTAGTCTATTTTAATTGAGTCCCCTCTGAAGTTTCTGCTGTGTCCTTTGCTTGCTCCAGACCATGTTAACCACCCTTGTTGCAATTAAATTTATTTACATCCCCCTTAGACTCAGAGTTGTTCTTTTTTTTTTTTTCTTATGGGGGCAGATGGGTCATTTTAAGCTTCCTTCTTTCTCAGTTTTGGAAAACTTTTAATATACTTACATATTGTTCCTGGCAGCTACTAAAATGTCACTTGAAGATATGCCTGGTCATAAAGGTATTTCCAAAGACAATATTTCCTTTAAAATTATGAATGTAAAGAGGTTCCTGAACAAGAGTTAAGTCCAGCTCTAGTTATTCTCTCTCTTCAGCTGGCTTTCCATCCCCAGGTTATTCTCCATTAGGGAATGGACCTTAGTTTCTCTGAGCCGTGTGGTCACTTAAATCCAGCCTTATCTCCCCACTGTTATTTTCAGGCACGAGCACTTGAGCCCAAGGAGAGTTTAGGAAGCTTGTCCCATGCCCTTGTGGGTTTTGGAGTCAAACTGTTTTCTCCTCTCCTGTGTAAAACAACACATTGTTCCCTTGTGATCACTATAAACACTTTATTGTCCCTCTGTGTATTCCCAGCCTCTGTGCAGGACTGAGTGTTTTTCTGTTAAAGACCTCAGCCTGGTCTAGGNTTCTGTCTGGCTTCCAAACCCTTCTGAGAGTAAGGTCTTTATGTACAGAAAAGTTTGGATGCTGCTACTGCCTGCTCTGTTTCTGACATGATCCCTGCAACAATAAAGTCTTTTTTTTTCCCCAATCAGAAAGATGCATGGCAGAAACTGCTCAGATATTTTGTCATTGGGAGATGTGGTCCTCCACACACTAACAGCCCTCCAGGACTGGCTTCATGGATTGCTACAGGAGATGGAAAACTGATGGCACTGAGGCATTCTTACTGCCTAAGGCACAAAACAAGGAACATTTGTTGAAGACTGGGAATAATATGAGGTTTCACCTCAGGCCTCAGCTGGCTCCTGTCGTGAAGCAGCCCTTGCTACTGCAGCTATGAACATGATCAGGCTGTTGATACACCCTAGTGATGGTACCAGTGTGCCCTTAGCCATGGTATGAGCTCCAGAGCTCCTCTCTGTCCTCTGGCATAGAGACCCAAAATCGATGCTATGCTCTGCCCTTCCCAGTATCTTTGTGACTTTTATTTCAGTAGAAGAATTGCAGTCTCTTGTACTTTGACTGGTTATCTAATTATATTGCACACATACTATAGAAAAAGCCAAAATACTCAAGGATGTGTTGTCATGTTTTCAACAAGCAAGATGCCAGAGGAAATCTTAGCAAAATCCTAAGAGTCCTGTGCTAGGTTCAGTTAGTGAGCCAAGCTCAGACATATGCTCAGGAACAAACATTCTACTGGACACAAAAACTTGTATAAGCATTTATCTCCTTTCTGATATCTACCACAGAACAGCTGTCATCTTTCCCTGATTTACGCTGATTTTACATTATGTCTCCATTGACTTCAGCAACAAGCTAAACACACAGGCTCCAGAACAGCAGATGCCTATAAAACTGGCCACCCCAAAACTCACGCTCTTGTAGGAAAACCAGAACTGTCTGGCACTGGCAACGCACATCCCAGTATTTTTTCTATCCTTCAAGGACAGAGAAGTAAAATACTTATTATGTCAAGCAGATGACAGCTGGAGTCTTTCATGCAAGGTGTGGGATCAACAGCAAGCCCTGGGCTGCTGTGGCTCCGAGTGTCTGCTCGATATGGAAAGCCAGAGACAGACTCAAACAGCCCCTGGAACCTCTGAATTTGAGGGAACAATGAGCCTTTGAAACTGTCTGAAGCTCAAAATCCTCTCTAATCCAAGAGGAGAAACAGAAACTTCTAAAGAGCAATTAATCTCCTTATGAAGTATATATCTCAGCTGACAATCTTTAAAGAGGGGTTCAGCCATTTCTGTCAGCTGGCAAGGGAGCCTGGAGCCCTGTTAGAGGTTGGGGGGTGATTATGCACTTCATAAAGTCTCCTTACACCCTATGCACTTGGTTTCTGGAGCTGCTGTCAGCCTTAAGTGAAGCTCGTTAGATACAGGAAAGAAAAATACAAAACCACAAAAGAAGACAAACCAGATCCACCCTGGATGTGAGGTGTGAAAACAGCAGCTACAGAGCAAAATGTGAATGTGACAGCAGAAAAGCAAGTCTCTGCAGTGCCTGTACACTGGCAGAAGATTCCATCAAACTACAGAACAGTTTGGGTTGGAAGAGACCTTAATTCATGGACAACCCCTTTGCTCTGACCTACCTCAGACCTTCAGAAGGTTTTCCAGAAATCAACAAAATCTTTGAAGTAATGTTTTAATGCAGAATCCATAGGCACAGAGACCTAAATCTTCACTGACTTTGCTAGTCACTATCCCCAGATAAAAACTGCTAATACTCTGCTACCCCAAATCACCTTGGATGCTCCTATGTGCTCCTAAGAAATGGGATGTGGAAGTTCATCTAACAGAGCACTGGGTAGGATGGGAAGGGGCATCATGGGGCTGGACCCTGACAGTTTCACAACAGTAATGACTTTATCTTTTGCTGTGCTCCAGGCAGACAGGAAACAACGTGCTGTCTTGGAATGGCAACAAACTCCAGAGTGTCAAGGTGAGATGCACAAGACCATGTGCTGTAAGAGCTCTGTATTGATCACACATTGGGTCAGGCTAATGACATGTAGTGTGACCCCATTTCTGGTTGGTATCAGTCATGTGTAATACTGTGCACAGCCTCGGCTTGCATTAGCATCTCTTTACATGGGTGGGCACCTCTTATAAGACACTAAGGCTTCAGCAACCTCTTGCTAAGGACACTTTCTACTGATGTGCTACGTGTATCAAGCTCCATCACGATCTCTGATGAGGCTGTTCATGGTGGGAATGCACAGAGCTGGTAATACTAAACCTCCTCATACTATCACAGTTTGGACACAAAGGAGAGAAGTGAGCAACAACATCCTATCTGGTCTTTGCCTTAGTGAGTACAGAACACTGGTGATGCTTAACAGCAGTAAAAGCAACATTTCATCTAACCCAGAGGAAGAGCTTCCAGCTTCATCACAGTCTCAGTATCTGCCTCTTCTTGCTCCCCATTTTCTCTTTTTAAGTTGGCACCTGAAAGTTTTCTCTGCATTAATTCCAGACATTATGTAAACAGTATGCTTAGATTTACTTAAATGAGGCTGTTTCAGCCCCAGCTTTTCTCCCAAGTAGATTTCCTGTCTCATAAATTCAAGACATGAACAGTTTAGTTCTGCTAAATCAATGAAATGGTGGAATCTCAAATTGATCCTCCCTTTGGGATGACCTGGAAGACAAAAGAGCAAACGACATGGGAGAGGGCCTGGGTTTTCTGGTTACTGGCTGAAGAGAGGAGACCCATCCTGGCATGTGCTGTTCAGGTGCTAGTGCCAGTGATACAAGTGACTGTTACCACTCATCATAAATAATCTGCACGATTTGAAGTCTACCAATTTCTTGACATAAATTTTTTCTTCATAAATTCGGAAGGTGTAGAGCTCACTTTTCCCACCAAGCAGATCACTGGCATTTTCAGTAGAAGCAAGGGATTGCTATTTTCTCCTGATTCCAGATACTCAAAGTATTTGTGACTCCTTAGAAAGGCACATGCATACTAAATGTTCACACACGCTCTTTGTGCAAGGCAAGCAGAGAGAGTTTCCAAGGAGAAAAAGCTTTTCCTTTCAGCCTCTACTCACTGGGACTTCAGATATTTTTTCTGGCAGCAACATGAACCCCCAACCACAATGCAAGTCTGGGTTTTGCTACTGCTGCTGAAGGATCTCATGCACTCTGGTGTCAGAAGAAGGGTCTTTACCAAAACGTCGGAGTGGGTTTTAATCAAAGTTGTCTGTTGTCTGGGATTGATATTATGAACCTCAGTCCTGGAGGCACTGGGCTCACTTTGCCTTCCAATTTATGGAAAGGGCACACAGTACAAAGAGATCACAAGGTTGACATTCAGACTATAAATGAGGGTTTTGCTGCCTTGGCTTTGTTGAGCAAGACTCTCCTACTTCTCCATTCCCTCTGCCAGCAAACCTCTGACAACTAAATTGAGCACAAAACAGCCATGCCAGCTTGTACTTCTCTAGGAGGCTGAATGGTACAGGAAGGATTAAGGAAGAGAAGCAGCTTTTCACTCCCATCTCTGGTTCTAGGAAAACTTAATCAATGGCTGGGCATTGCACCCTGTGAAACTGCCTCATGCATGACAGCAGGAGAATGGTTCGCTGTCTCCTTTCATTTCCTCCTTGACCAGCTCTCCCAGACCACTTTGTCCTGCTCTTGACAGTTTTAGCAGTGATGAAGGATTATGTGGACCATGGACAATGCATTCCCCTTTGCCTCCCTTCAGAGACTGAGCCAAGCAGCCAGTGGGTGCTGAGCAGGGGCAGTGTCCATGGCTGCTGCCTGGCTGTACAAACCAGGGGCTTTCCTGAAAGAGTTTAGATGCTTTAAGGCCCTGTTAAACTCTCACCAGATAATCTCTTCCTTCATGCTTTCCCTTTATATTCATCCCCAGTCATTGCCATCTCATGGCACCTGGTAGTCATAGAATCATAGAATGGTTTGGGTTGGAAGGGATGTTAAAGATCACTTAGTGCCAACCCCTCTGTCATGGACAGGGACACCTTCCACTAGACCAAGTTGCTCAAGGTCCCATCCAACCTGGCCTTGAACATATGTCTCAATCAGTGTCTCAACACCCTTACAGGAAAGGATTTCTTCTTAATATCTAATCTTAACCTGCCTTCTATCAGTTTAAGGTTATTTGCTCTTACCCCATCACTCCAGGCTCTTGTTAAAATCCTGCTCTGGCTGTCTTGTACCAGTATCACCTTTAAGTACTGGAAGATGTTCTAAGGTCTCTCTGGAGTCTCCTCTTCTCCAGTCTGAGCAACCCCAAGTGTCAGGCAGTCACCAGAGCAGAGGTGCTCCAGACCTCTGAGAATCTTCATAGCCCTGTATCCCTGTACAGTTCCTTCCTTTTTTGTGTGCTCAGACCACTCATGTACCAGGAGACCATTCTGGTGTGCAGTGCTCTCTTCTCTCTTAACCAAGACACACAGTGTGTGTTTAACTTGACTGGCTCAGTAAACAAGTGCTCTGTTTAATATAATATTGCTTCTTTCCTTTTGGAGGACAGAGGTACCTCAAAGCACAGTCAACTGCACTGTCCTGTGCCAGTCATTCCAAGGGGATCTCACCATGTATGGAACATTGAGGGATGCTCAGCTCTCCTTGCTAGGGGCAGTTCCATTGGGCATGAACACTCATCCACTGCTCCTATTCACTTGTCAAGACACTTTGTCCGAACAGTAATTCCTTCCTTTGGTTCAGCCTGTTCTTTTCTTCTTGGGAAGAAACCAATGGGGACTCCAGGCAGAAAATAAATCTCTTTTTTTTTTTTTTTTTTCCCTCTAGAGGTGCTTTAGAACCAAGCCAAATTGTACACCAGAAAAAAAACACAAAACAAAACAAGAAAGAAGATAATGACAAAATATTTCACAGCCAAACAAGTTTGTTTTGGGTCTACCGCAGAGAAGGATCATCCATCAAAGACCTCAAAAGCCTTAGGTCCTACTTTATGAGACTGGCAGGGAACAGGAAGGGAAGAAACAAGGTGATGGAAAAGATCCCTACGAAATTGTCCTTTTCCAGCCACTGTCCCTTCATGAAGGTGGATGTCATTCTCTGTGTGATGTATTCATCCACGTAGCAGGAAAGATAATGGCACCACTCAGCACAGGAGAGAGCATAATTGGCAGAGGAGTTTCACATCCCTATCTTGAGATTTCAATTTTGGTTCAGTCCAAAACTTCCCCAGGAAACCCCTTCAAACACTTTCTGAAAAAAGTAGCAAAGGTAAAAGAATACCTTTTTCATAAGACCCACTGTTCGGTCCAAAACTCAATCATAGCTTTTTCCTTTTTTCCAAAGGAGGGCTCAGTGTCTTCTCAAAACTCTGGCCACACTGAAAGATCAGTTCCCTTCAAACACATGGTGAAACTCCCCAGAAGAACAGAGACACTGCACTTGAAATGCGGCCAGACTGATTGACCTAAATGTATATTATTATGGAGCCTTCTCTCTACAGACACATGATTTTATAAATGGGCTTAGGTACGGTATTACTTAGGAGGCAACTGTGTGGATGCAACATGGAAAGAGAGAGCAAGACGAAGACCATTAGCATCTCCGAAATGAGTTTCAGTCTAGGATTGATGAATGAATATCAATTCTTTCATTACAGCTCAGATCTCAGGGCTCCACTGAATTACCCCAGCACAGGCAGACAACAGTCTCTACCTTAAAGACCTTGCAATCTAGAAAGTGTGCTACTGGCCAAGCCTAGAGAGCACAAATGTGAATTTGGGGAGACCACGGGAATCCTGAATGACAGCAAGGCTCCTACATGAAATATAAAATTGCTGTGTGAGATGTAGACTGTGAAGGAAATGAAATTTAACCTTAACATAAACCACAGACCTTTGGAGAGCTGCTGCTGCCAAGCCCAAATCTACAGTTTGCTAAGCAAAGTCCATATGTCATACCTTCAAAAAGAGAAAGTGAGGTATGGAGGAAACCCAAACAGCAATTAGATGGGAATACCAAGTTTTCTAAGAGATAAATAAATTCCTTTGTATGAGATGTGGCTGAGGGAGAGCATAAAAATGTTGTCCAGTGTTTGGTGAAGTGTTCTGTAAGGGCAACAAAAAATGTTATTTTCCAGGGATATGTGGAACAGCTTAAAACCAACAGTGCCCACACTTTGAGGAAAAGAAAGGAACCGACACAGATCTCCTTGTAGGCAAAATAACTGCCTAGCAGAGTTTTTAAACATGCAGATAGGGTCCAGCATTGATGAAGGAGATGTGGACTTTAAAAGGGATCCTGGAGCATGTTATGTCGATATTTTAACTCAAACATACAAGGATAGCAAGGGAAACTGTATAAAAGTGAAATATTTTATACTATGAGCATAAAAGACCAGTTTAAAGGCAAGTAATAATTATGATCTATTTTAAGCAACCTATCTTGTCATTCTTCCAATAAGATGGGGAGGTAAATTATCTAGTGGCCTGATTCAGTTACCACTGGAATCAGCAGTAAAGATGCCATTTACCTCTGAGGTTCAGAATATTAAGCCCAAGTTCTGCTATTAAAACCTAGTCTAGACAGGTCACTGCATGTCCTGAAAAGACAGCAAGAAGAGCCTTCAAAAGAATATCTAAATCTCCACTTGTTTGTACAGCGTACCCTGCTTTCAAACAGAAGAAGAACTCATTCCTTAAGACAGTATAGCAAGGAAAATGCTGTGTGGCTTTTACAGAGAGTGTGAGAACTGGATCTAATCATACATAACATTTGGGCACTGTCACGAAGCAGTCTGCAGATCATGGTGTTTCCATACATGCCCCTGGAGAGCCATCACAGCGTTAGCGGACATTGATCCACCATTTAAACAAACCACCCAACAGGAGCAATGTTCAGGAAAACTAGTTGGCAGCTGAATGATCAAAACAAAAACATTCTGTAACATTTAGGATCCCGCAAACATGGGTGAGTAACTCATACTTGAAGCTTATGATTTTTAATGAAAGTATATTGGAATGGTGAGACTCTACAGTGATACTCATTTCGCCCCTCAAAATTTGGTCCATGCAGACCCCAGGCTTGTCCAGTCAATGCCTGGGCCTTTCAAGCCCCTCTGTGGGTACTGGTATGTCCAAAAGCAGTGTTGGACACTCTCTCTCCTTAGGCTGTGAGCTCTGTGCACAACTTAGAGCAATCTCCTTCCCACCATAAGAATGTCACAAAATGGAATGAAAAATATAAACAAGCATTTTGGAGATCAAGAGAAACCAGCCCCACTGGTCATTAACAAAGTTAGCAGATGGCTTCTAAACTGAGCTTTCAAAGATGCTGAGTACAAGCTTTGACACAAGAGCAAAGGATACAGTGCCTTCGTGTGAGATGCCATGAGATTTCTGGGAATGTCAAATTCATTCAGTAAAACTTTGATGATCTGCCAAATTGTATTTGGTATTTTGGAATTTAAAGATGCAAATGGATGAGCAAGACACCCAATGGAATTTGCACAACTTCTCTGTCTTTGGACACTCTGCTGCAGAAAAGGTTTTTAGTCCCTAAAGCAAATTCCAGAAAAGGACTAATTTTACAAGGGAAACAAATCCAATCAGATACCTGAGTATCTAATGACCCTCATACCCAACCAGTTTAGAAATATTATTGTTTAATTACACCCAATAACACAGAAGAGAGAGACATCTCTGATGGGTGATGTACCGCACAAAGATCTACAGGAAAGAAATCAGCTGCATTTGCAATTGCAGAACAGAGACCAAACCAGGGGGAGGACAGAAGAAATTGGAAATGAACTGTGCCAGGGTTGAAGATAAGGTGCCAACCAATGTATTTATCTTCACTTTCACCAATATACATGTTGGAGACATGAGTAAAGCTTCAGCATTAATCTGAGATTGCAGTGTTGGAAAGAGCTTTCCATTTCAAGTCTTTGGTGCTAGACTGATTCTGAAGTTGCCAAAACACATTTTTTCCAACAACACGTGGAGAGATGAGCTGCCATGGAGGACACAAGGGGAGTGGAGGACAATATTCATAAAGTACATAGGTTTATGTCAATTGGATGTTCATATTCAAGTAGGAGGCCAGTGGCATTGTATGAAAATGACCAAAACAACAGCGGAAGTGAGGGACCTTGTGTGGATTTAAAAGCTGGAAAAGAGGCGGCATGATATCCAGCAGAAATCAGCTCTCCAGAGAATTTATCTTATTTCCCAGGAAGGCTTTGTAGCCTACACTGTACTCAGTGTTGCATTGCATTACCTTGGTGAGGTAATTCAGAGATATGTTGTATGTCTTAGTGAGAGCTGGAAGCACTGAAATGAAGGTCTTGGTGAACTCTGAGATCTTCATGCCTGTAACCCATATGCCTATCTGCATACAGCAAAAGAAGGGCCAGAACGGCCCAAACCAGTATTGGTTTACTGAATGGTATAAAGGAAGTGCATGTTCCTATTGCTGTGAGGATGATTCTACAGATGAAAATGGTACAGCATTGCACAAGACCAGGGGTATGCTGGGGCTGGTCTGCAGCATTTCAAAATGCTGGACAGATTCTGAGCTGAATGCTAAGAGCAATGAAGACTCTTCTGTCCTCTGTTAAACACAGCACTCTTGCTGGTGCTGAATAATTTTGTGTCTCCTATAACAGGCAGGAAACCATACAACAGGACTGACAGGTGACCTTTATGATTGAGGTTTGGTTTTTTTAAGAGAAAAATTGCAGGGAATCTTGGAATTATGAAGGGACAAGGATTTTATCCTGGCTCTGGAAAACTGCCTCGTGATCTTGAAGGATCTTGAAGGAAAGGTCATGATCCCATAAGGTTGCTGGCTAAACAGATGGGTGACCCCTTTCCCTGCTAACACACCGTGATGGTTGCAGAGTACCATTATCTCTGTGGCTGCTGACCACCCTGTTTTTTGAATGAAGGACCAAATAACAGTGGTGAAGGGCTGAGCTGAGAGTCCAGTGTCCCTCTCTGCACAGCCCCACTGTGTCATCTAGTGCTGGTGTAGTAGCCAGTATCAGCAGAGTAAGAACCCTGCAGCCTGATGGGATCACTTACACATCAATTACTACAAGGCAGCTGGGTATTATTTATACAATAAGTGCTATACAAAACAGCAGAGTAATATTTAGAGGGCAAATAGTATGGAGAGGAAAGCTGCAATTTGTTCTGCAACAGCAGGATGTTCTATGGGTTCCAAAGTACCAGACAGGATGAGGGTAGCACTTACATGCCAACTATTGTATGAGGACAGGGTATTATTTAAACCCCAGATACAATGTTAGGGAAAGAGTATTATTTACTTAGCAGTCTGAATGCAATAGCAGCAGCGGCAGTAACTGCATGGTATAATTTACAACAGAGGAAAAGACATCATTTTCAGACTGGTTATTACAGAATGGGAGGGTATTTGTTGTGGTAGAGCACCGAAGTACTACTTTGAAGCTGAGCACTATAGAGGTACAGAGTATTATTTATACACCAAACACCACAGAAACTTTTTCGGGGGGTAAGTAATAGTGACAGTTCATCATTTATATGAAAGCCATCCTGTAATTTCCAATATGTAACCTACATGATTATTTCAACCTTGAAACTGTGGTACAGATGATGTAATGTTAATTACACTGAGATCTATAGCTGTTGTACCACAGGACTGCTAAACTGGGGTAATCATCTGAAGTCGGTAGATTTGTGCCAGCAAAACTACTGAATCTGCCCCTGCTCTGTGCAAATCCTGCAATGCTCGGGGATTTCCAAGGCTATTTATCCCTGACCTCGTGCAGGATCCCGGCAGGAGCAGCAGGTTTTGCTGTGGATTACAGGTTATTCAGTCATGAGCACAGCAGCTGCTCTCCCGGCAGAGGTGTGAATGATGGATGGGAGCTCTAGCTGAAAGGGATCAGCAACATTTTCATCTGTTTATCATCTGATGGCCTTAGCATTTTCTTCACACATCTTCCTCATCCAGTCTGTGAACTAACCTCAGGCAGAAGACGTTCCTTGGTTATTTCCTGTTAGTTTCCCCTACAGATTTTTTTCCTGTCCAATTATTCCTATTTAAATTTCTTACCCATTAAGGCAAATCTGTATGTCCTGCAGCCATTACACAATTTTTTTTATCTTTCTCTGGTTGTCTACACTACTAAATAAATAAATAAATATTCAAATTCTCTGCCTAGTGCTAACCAAGGGCATTGGAGAAGCCAATGGCACATGGAAATTGTGAAACTAATGAAGTGTTCAGACTAGTATCCTGTCTTGGACAAGATCTATATTACCAGCTTCAGAGCAAAGTTCTCATCATCAAAAAAGAGGTAATAAATTGCTGAGAAGGAAGTTTCTTTTTAACATGGGGCATTTAATGGTTACCTTCTGCCTTGAACCATAAGTATTTACATTCCATATTCTCTTGCTAATGTACACTAGGTTTATTTGGCATTACTTAATAGACACTTCTACTCCTCTCAGGCCTAACTATGAGCACTGCCCTGCCAGAGGAAATTTCCTGTCCTGATCACTTTATCCCCACAATATGACGTGGTTGCTCTTGCAGGTGCCCTTTTGTCTCACGCTGAGTGTTGTGGCCTCTGCTGAAGTGAGTCCCTTTCCTCCAGGACCTGCCCTATCCAGGGAAGAAGGCTGGGCTCAGCTCCTGCACACCAAGGTGTGTCAGAAAATCCCTGGCTCCTGAGACATCCAAAGCTCTTCACAGAAAACACTGCTCCTTTCTATCATAAGCCTCCACACAATCAAGACACAGTGAAAACCTAGAGGAACACAGCAGTGAGGTTGGACTACTCACCTGAGTCAGTTTTGGATCTTGTCAAAGTTCTCCCTACTTCAACTGACCCAGGTGTCCTCTAGCTTGCGTTGGTGTTTATAGAAGAGCCACGAGTTACCATGCTTTGGTTGACATAAAAAGCAATTACAAAGGTGAAAACCCAGAGAATTATACTTGTCAGAGGTCTTCCAATCCTCTGCTTTCATTGCTTGGTCCCTTGTCTCAGCAGAGCACTTTCTGTGGCCTCTACTCTGTCCTTCCTTCCAGCTCCCCAGCACAAATTTTCCACCTAAGCCAGCCTCAGGGACAGACAGAGCCACAGAAATCCACAGTCAAAACAGCTCCCAGGCTACTTCTACGCAGCTTATACACCAGGAATGGGATCCTGGTAGTTTCTGGAACTCACTACATGACCAATATGCTTAAGTCACATCATCTCCCTTATCCTTACTTGGTCAGAGCAGCAGTGCCTCTGTTAATGGGCTGGTCACTGGGAGCATTAGATCACTAAAGCTGGTTGCACAGTGGTTGGGCTTGTAAAGCAGAGGAAGGAAATGGGAGCAAGGTGGTCTGTAGGGCTTCTAGTTAACACCTCAACAGCTAAAGCACATGGAGGATCTTGGGGTGCCCAAGTTGAATGGTTCTGGTATTTCTCATCCTTTCGCCACCCTTCTGCTCTCTGGTCTGGATGAAGCAATAACCAGGGAGGGGGAATATCATGCAAGGTAGACATGGAAATTTTTCTTTAAAAAGGGTAAGTCAAACAAAAAGTACACAGATGCAAAAAAATCTTGGTGTGAAGCATCTCAAAAAAGTGCGCGACTAGTGCGACAAAACCCCCTGCCTATTCATCAGGCCAACAAAAAGCTTCTTTAGATTTATACTGTGAGCCCATTGAGAGGGAGGGGAGGGAGGCAGCGCTCACACACCGCCCTTGTGCACACAGCAGAGCCCGCAGTCCTGCCCTGCACACACAGGCTGGGCTGTTCTGCCCGCTCACAAGGAAGCTCTGAGTTTTTAAAAGTAAACTGTAAGGTTTCCGTTGCTGCGCTGGGCTCAAGGGTTTTTTTTTTACTTTTCCTTTTTTTTTTTTTTTAATATATAACAGCTCCCTCTCTTTGCTGTCCCTCTCTCTCTCCTTCACTCTTTAAACAGCCCCGGCTGCTCTGGGCTGCTCGGCAGCCGTCGTGCGCTGGCTCCCTATGTGGTCCAGACCGGCTATGAACACGGCTTTTGTTGCTGCTGCTGGGAAGCTGCCTGAGAGCGGCACACACAGCCCGGCTTGTTCCACATGTGGAGGCTGCAGCGGGTTCGGCGAGGGGAGGGGGTGAAGAGGAGGAGGAGAGCAGCATGGGCTAGGTTGCCTTGTGGTAGAGCAGCCGTCCCACCGCTGGCAAGGGGGAAACGCGGAGACGGAGGCGGGTGGTGGTGGAAAAGATGTCTCAGGCAGCTAAGAAAGGTCCCGTTGATTTTTAAAATGGAACCGGTTGGCCCTCCACCAGCCCACGTTCCCGCTGGGTGTAAGTCAGCATGGGAAGGCAATGAAGTCACTTGGGTCTGTGCAACTTATGTTTGCAGAGGATCTGCCCTGGGAAGGAGAAGAGGAGGGAAAAGACCAATAATGGAGTGGATTTTTGAGTTCCAGGGTTCCTAACTATTATGCACACCCCTGGGTGATACTAAAGCACTGAACAATAATTTGGGGTTTTTTCTTTCATGTACAGATTCATTCATTCATTTCTGTCTGAAGTGATACCATCCATCATATTCTCTTCTAAAACTCCTAGGGTTCTTCACTAATTGGAGAGTATTTTATGGTGGTTAGCTGTTGTTCACTCTGACATAGTTAAGTCTGCTGAAATTTGTTTAATATCTTCTTTTCTGTAGTATTTTTTTCCTCCATCTCTTTCATACCCTTAATAATTAATCTTTGCCCACCCATCCTCCAGCCCTTATGCTGCTGTTAAACCTTGCTACTGTACATGGAGGTGATTATAGGAAACATTAAACAGCGGTTCAAGTGGAACAGATGGACTTCCCCCCAAGACTGCTCAGGCTGCAGAAAGAGCTCAGCCTCTGCCCTGTCCAGTGATGCTGGGAGGTGATGCTTCCCCTTTCTGCACTCTGACAGCAACTCAAAACATCTCAGAAAGGGGCAACATCTCCCCTTTGACCTGTCAGGCAGATAGTCTCTTGAAGCCGGCAGGAAAATATAACATCAAACAACCAAAGCAAAGAAAGAAATAGTTCAGCTTCCAAAAGTGTCTTAGCAGAATCTGAAAACCCACCAAACTCAGGCCCCAAACCACTGGCCTCTCTGCCCAGACAACATCATTTACCAGGAACTTCTAGATGAAAACCAAAGGTGGGAGGAATGCTAAGAAATTCCTCTCTCCAAATTATTTCATTGTGGGATGTTTCCCCCTTTCCACATCTGGCAAAGCTATTTTAGAAAGCAAGGAAGGCTTTTCAAACTGACATTTTTTGGCTATACAACTCAAATAAGAAAGGTTAAAATGTACACTTTTTGATGTGTGGAGAGGGCTACTGAGCACAAGATTTAAATGAATCGCCTTAAAAAGAAGAAAATTAATGTAAAGAAAGAATTTCTGATAGACATTCTGAAAATTAAAACTTTTTTGCTCTGACCATTTTTGGAGAAGAACTCAGCTCCCTGAAAATTATTGCTAAAAATATGCTTCATCTGGAAATGGATTTGGAAAGCAGGCAGGTACTGAGGAACGCCTGGAGCAGCTCACTGGAAAGAACCCAGAGGACTCTGCCAGCCACTGATCCCTGACATCCTCATGCAAGGGGAGCAGTGTAAAAGCCTTCAGCATCCCTGCTCTTTTCATTCTCTTCCTGAACTTGTCAGCCCTTACAGAGCTTAACACCCCTCCAGCTCAGGGGTCACCCTTTAGCTGCCCTGTGGCAGAGCAATGACACTGATGACCACAGGAAACCCCGGCACTGGTTGGGACACTTGCAACAAATCAGTTTTGATGGCAGCCTCCATCTCCAGAGCTCAGCAGCAGGATCAGACACATCACCTGAGCTCCAGCAGAAACTGAAATCCATCACAAAGAAACACCAATGGGTTCAAGGGTTTGTGAGGGAGAACAGGGGTAACCTGTCCCTGCTCTCCTGCCTTGTGGTTCTGGGTAAAGGATCTCTTAAGCCATCCTTGCTTTCTCTCCTTTCCCCAAGCCAACCAGCAAACTTGACACACAGCTGTTGCCTCTGGCTATAGATTTGCTCCCTGTAATGGGTGGGATGCTGGTGAGGACCATCCTGCCGAGGCGCAGGCTCCCCTCACTGCAGAGCTGCTTGCAGGAGGGAAACTGTGGAGAAGCTTGGGCTCAATCAGTTTACAACTTTTCCCACATTTCACTACTGGTCGCTCACCAACCCACTAACTGAGAGCCTGCTTCTCTAGAGCACTTATGAAACTTAAGGAAAAGATACCACAGAGAGAGGAGAGGAAAGTATGATACGTTACCTTTAACAGTTCAGTGCAGTGCTTCCAGAATCTAAGTCCCATACACCTGGCAGAGAAATGAGGTCTTTTTCGGTGTTCGAAAAGGAAAGAGCTTGCCACTTCTTGCTCTTACTGTATGTCTTCTTCACAATCTCCAGATGAGTTTTCCTGCCTTTTTTTTTTCTTCCCTGGTTTCCCAGAAGAAATCAAAATTCCCTGTGTGGTATTTCAGGTCCTTTCAGGCAGTGGCAGCAGCAGCAGGCTTGAAGAGTAAGTACTGTGTGTGAATGGCAAAAAAGAGAGAGAGGGTTTCAGATCACATTAGCTGCCACTGGCTGCAAAAGAGACCATCAAACTCCTGTCAGCCTCCTTAGATACCTCTTGAAGAGCTGGCAAACTAAGTGTATTGGATCCTCCTCTGGATTTTAGAGTAAAGGTAGGCAGGCATCCAGGGGGCAGGGGGAAATAGGAGGGCTTATAGACAGAAAAGGAAGCCCAGCCTATTGGAGAGAGGGAAAAAAAAATCCAAACACCCAACCCAGAAAAGAAAAGAAATGGGAAAAAAAAAGCATTACCAAAAAAATACTGTAAATGGAGAAAGCTGAATGGGGAGTGGGGGATTAAATTTAGTTCTCTGGTTTGGAAGCAAACTGGCTGGGCACCACAAGTGGTTGAGAAAGAAGAAATAGTTTGTGTAATAAAAAGAGAATGTGGCTTTTGCAAACTAAAATAAGATGAAGTTAATTAAGGAACCTGAGCAAAGTATTTGTGTCTGCAGAACAGTCAATATCACTGCAGTCTGAGCAGAAATGAGCAGATCTACTGGGAAGCCCCAAAACAGCTGAAACAGGATAGTTTAGGGAACTCCTGCATGGCCCCACTGCCAGCTGAGGAAGGGAGGCAGGTGATGGATGGAGGGAAGGGATGCTCAGCATTAGTAAAAGGGAAGCACCTGGTGCAACAGTAACTGATAAGTGGTGTAAAGGCAGAGAGAGGAGGCATTTGGGAATTTGCCTAAAGACTGCTTGTACTGAACTGGTGAGAAATGTGGAGTCTGAAGCACCCAACCCAAAATTCTGAGAAGGATCCCACAGCTGAATCCTTGGCAGTTCTGGTGCTTTGAGAAAGGCTAAAGGGACCTGTAGTATGCTTTTGTTTGTTTGTTTGTGTTTTGGTTTTGTTTGTTTGTTTCCTCCTTCTTTTGGGGATGCTAAAACCTTTGAGAGGGATAAAAACTGCTCAGAGAGGAGGGAATGGGTCTGTTGCTGCAGACCTACACCTTGGCTTTTGATGAGGCCAGATGACAGCTGAGAGCAGGTGGGAAACCACTGAGATGTTCACAGTTGAAAAAAAACTCTTTTGAAAAAAGAAAAACTCTTTTTGAAAAACCTGTTGTACCTCAGCCGTGAAACCTGAGCTTGGACAGAGATATTTGGTTTGAAGTTCCTCAGGCTTGCATGAAGAAATATATTGGCTGTGCTCTCTTCTAATGTGAAAGCCTATTACCCTAATGTAAAGTCTCAGACTGAGCACAGGGAGGTCCTCCTTGCACCCAAGCCACACAGCTGCCCTCAGCATCTCTTTTTCCATTTATCTTTTAATATGATATATAATATCTGCACTTTCCTCTCTTTTCCTAACACCCTCTTTTGTTTTTCTGGTTTATGATATGTATAACAGTTTCTCGTCTCTCCATAAATTATTTTGATATCATGCCTCCTTCAAAGCTTGCTTCCTTGACTGTCTCACTTTTTAACCTGAGGCTCATAACCCCAAGCTGTGCATCCATCACCCTGACAGACAATGCTCCCAGAACACAGAGCATGGAGACTCACTTCTTCCCACCAATACCCTTATTCTGTCTGAGAGGTTCAATGGTTTATGAATCTCACCCCTTTTTTGAGTTTATTAGAGATTATTCCTTAGAGAATTATTAGAGAGAAATCCTTAGAGAATTATTATTCCTTGCTGTCTTCCCTCCCCCTCTCCCCACCCGCCCCAGGAGTATAGATATTAACGTCAAAACTTGTCAGGTGGCTGTATATTAGAAGTCAAAAGGGCAGTGAGGGAACGATTCACACCCATTGGAAAGGACAGTGCCTTTTTATCACTACCTGAAACTCTCAGACTTTATTTTATCATAGAATGATTTCAGTTGGAAGGGACCTTAAAGATCGTATAATTCTCACCATCCTGCTATGGGAAGGGGCACCTTTGAGGTTGCTCAAAGCCCAGTCCAACCTGTCTTCGAACACTTCCTGGGATGGGATGGGATGGGGGAGCCACAGCTTCTCTGGACAACCTATTCCAGTGCCTCACCACTCTCACAGTGCATAGTTTCTTATAGCTAATATGTATAAATCTACCCTTCTTCAGTTTAAAGCCATTCCTTCTTGATTTTTCACTTTAGTCCCTTGTCAAAAGTCCCTCCCTGGCTCTCTTGGAGCTTCTTTAGGTCCTGGAAGGGGCTCTAACATCTCCCTGGAGCCTTTTCTTCTCCAGTTGAGCAACCTCAACTCTCTCAGCTTGTCTCCATAGCAGGGGTGCTTCAGCCCTGTTATAACTTCCTGGCCTCCTCTGGACTTACTCCAGCAGATCCACGTCCTTCTTAAGCCAGGGCCATGTATTTGGATACAGCACTGCAAGTAGGGTGTCACCAGAGTGGAGGGGTGGAATCCCCTCTCCTGACCTGCTGGTCAAGCTGCTTTTGATACAGCCCAGGACACAGTTGGCTTTCTGGGCTGCAAATGGACATCACTGGATCATACTGAGCTTCTCATCCACCAGCATCCCCAAGTCCTGTTTCTCAGAGAGAGAAAAGCTCCCAGTTTGTTCTCTACCCAGCCTGGATTTGTGTTTCTTTCCCCCACCTCACATGCCTTTCAGTCTGCAAGAGTGCTGCCTGTCCATATCAAATTTAATTCCCTATCTGCTGAGATAAAGTGGGGGGGCTTCTTATCTACTCAAAGGGCATTGGATCCATCCTAGGGCTGCCACCACCTCCAGATGCTGGATGGGCTGAGACAGATAGGGCTGCACTGCAGCATCACATGCCTCCCCTCCTCACCAGCTGGGGTGTCTCTGCACTGGGCAGTGTGGTGTAGCTATAGCAATGAGAGGAGACAGGCAAAACACACTTTAGATGGGGGATGACAGCTCATGCTCTAGGCAGGGCTTGATATTTCCAGCTGATTATAAAAAGCACATGGACAGGAGCTATAAAATGTGACCTGGCTGATTTTGCTCAGACTCACTTACGTGAGACACTCTGACACATCTCATGCCTGACCACAGCCCTTTCTCCTTGTAACATAAAGATCTTTTGGGAAATGTATATGTTTCATTATTTTGCTGTGGAATAACTGCGAGTCCTGTGTACCCTGTACTGCTGCCGTGGTTTGGCGAAGAAAACCTCATCTAAACTTTTTGTGAGCCTAAGCCAAGGAACAGAGAAAATTCCACTCTGGAGCTGACCAGCTAGGAAAATGTGATGCTCCACACAAAGTGGTTTATTACCAGCTCCAGAAAAGGGGTAGGAACTGCTCAGTACCTGCTGGCTGTCCCAGTTTTTTGTCTGCATCAGGAATGATTGGAAAAACAGCGAAATATGTTCAGAGAAATTGTGATTCATAAACTGCTCTTGTGTTTGTTTGTTCTTTAAGCTGAGGAGAGGCCAGGTCAAAAAAAGTCACATAGATGGCTTGGGTTTTGTTTAAAGCAGGAAAGCAACAGTTCATGGCTCTTTGAAATACAGGTAACACATTGCAAAAGTACTTACAGTTTGGTAAGATTTTTACATGTTTTTATAAAGTTCAAGGGAAGCTTATATCTATTCCCAGTGAAGTTCAGCCTTCAGGGAGCACAAATATTTGAAGAGAGAATGACCCCTGTGGCCAAGGAAGAGTAGATAATAGCTCTACTGTGAAAACTATTGAATATCCAGAATTTATATGATGGAAGAAGTCACTGAATTACAATGGGCAGAAAAGCAAAAAAAAAAAAAAAAAAGAAGAAGAAGAAGAAAGTTGTGTCAATGAAGGTGATAATAGAAGCTTTCCAAAAGCTTTAGTGGCTTTCCAGCCAGGACAGTGAAAATAAAAAAGAAATAGAACTTATAGTACAATAAAGAATAAACCTTTCAAACTGCTTTTAAAAACTGTGCTAAATCAAATTGTGCTAATTACTGTTGTGAACTACTGCTCCTTCCCTGCAACTATCAGTGCAGTCATCTCACAGCTCTCAGCTCAAATCCTTGTCTTACTCTTGGGATGAAAAGGGGTGTTATGTGTCCCCAAGACACTCATAATTTCTGGAATAAATTTGTCCTATCGAAAGCTAATTAGGCATTAAAAGAGACAATGGGGCATGAGAAGAGGGTATGGGATCCCAGCTGCTCTGTGCACAGGTATTTGAGTGGAGTGATGCACGATTTCAGGCCAGGAACCATTTTCAGGAAAAGTCTGGAACTCCAGGGGCAATCCAGAAGCTTTGAGCTTGTGCCCAAAAAGCATTGTTCATGCTTTTACAGTCAGTTATCTGACATTGCAACAGACACTTCTTGATCAGCCATCACAGGTTCCTTTAGCAATCAGTGCTTGAGTCCCTGCTGCTCTGCAGTGCTGCCAAAGCCCTGACACTGCATGGAACGGAGCTCATAGTAACTTGCTCAAGGCTGTGTGTGAAGTCAGTATCAGAGACAGAACATCCTCATTGTCAGCACTATTACCTCTTTTAAAGCCAGCAAAGGCCTTGATCCACTGGAGAAGTTCAAGGGTGTGTTTACTGCACTGCTGAGCTGTTTTTCTGGAGCAGTAATGAGTAGTGGTGCTCTGCAATGGTGAGGCTGTCACCTCAAAATATCTGCTTTTAGCCTTACATTTGGATCCTGCACTTCTCCAAGCCAAGATCCCATAATGGGGAAAGCATGGTGTAACGGAGAAGTATCCATGTCATTGCTCATGTCACTGGGTCTCTGAGCAGGGTGATTGCATGGTCTTACTTTGGAGTCCCACTGAAGGGATGGAAAGAGATAGTGATGAAATCCCTCTAGCTGGAAATTATGAGGGGTCTAAAAACTGCCATCACAGACTTTGCCTACTAAGATACTGTCCTGAGAGCATGGGAGGGGGCTGAAAAGAAATGAGTCAATATCTGGGGGCAAAAAGAGCCTTCTTCACAAACACAGCACCTGTGCCTCTTTATTTCAGAGTGAATATCAACCTCGTTCGTGCAGGTGGAAAACTCTATTTAAAGAGCCAACCCCATGCACACATACAACTTCTCCCAGTCCTGTTTGCATCCCGGATTGGAAACGGTGCCCTTCCTGAACCTCCATGCTGGACAATGTACCTATTCAACCTGCAGTGGCCAGAACGCTCCAGCTCCTGGTGAATGAGCTGCCTTCTGCTCGCAGCCCATCCTGCGCCGGCAGACGTAAACAGTGGGGCTCACCCCCACCCCGATATTGTGGCTTGTTCATCCCCTGACAAAAATAGAATCCCAGGCTGGTTGGTGGGATGGTGCACACAGACCAGGGTTTGTTTGGCAGTGCATTTAAAAAAAATATTTTCTTCTTTTTGCTCCACTCATCGGCTTGGTGTCTTTCCGATTGCTCCACGGGGCTGTAGGAAAGGATTGGGAACAGACACCTTTGGTCAAAGATTCAGCACTGGGCAATGCTGGCTCACTTAGGTGAGGCTTCTTGTGCTTATCCTGGCTGCACAGCATCTTATCTCCATCCCTGAATAGTCAAAGGCAGGTGCTGGGGGCACAGACAACACTAGCTTAAACGTGTGGTGCTGTTGCTCACACCACAATTTGGCCTGGGGTTTGGAACATAGCGGGGATGGTTGGTATCCTGGAGTTGCTCTTCCCTCTGCATTCCTGGAGGGTACCACAGGGATACTTGCGCTCGTGTTTTGTGGTGCAGGGGAGGGTTGACATCTCCTAAGCAACAGGAGTGGGCAGTGGCACAGGTCTGTTAACTGGTCAAGACAGGACCCCTCAGTCAATCAGGCTCCATCCACAGTGCTCCTGCTGTACAAGGGACCTGCACCCTTTCCCACTGTCCAGCCTCATGCTCACAGTGTGTGATATGTGTCCAGCCTTCCTGGCCATCCCTGGGTGATGGTGAAACTGCTTTTGTCCAGGAGGCACAGTGTAGACTGCTCCCTTAGCCAGGGCAATTCTGGGAGCAGCTCGCTGTCCGCACACAGCACACACTCCCCTCACACACAACCCTTGGCTTTTCCTTTATCCTTTTTTCCCCTTTTGCCACATTCATGCCCTCACCTCACCTTGTTAATCAGCTGCTTGGACTGAACCTAACTTTGCCCCCCTCCCAGCCTCCCTGATGGAGACATGCAGGCTCAGCGAGGAAACGTTGGGGTGGGCACCACGCGGAATGTTTGTGCAATGAATGAATGAAAACAGTGCTAATTTTATGTTCTTCCAAACTTGGGACGGAGCAACACAGGAATACAGCACCTTTTGTACGGGCATAGGACATCTCCTCTGTTTGCTTTTCTCCCAGAATGCCTCTTCTCGCCCCGCACAGTATAAACAGGTTGCTGTTGACCTTGGAAGCTGGCAGAGAGGTTACGTCAAACCAAGCAGGTTTGCTGGGCTGGGTATTTATGGTCTTGCACCCTTTTGCTCTGGCAGCAGAGGTGACGTACTTTGCACACTCCCAGCTGTGTGCAGGGCTCCCAACAGGGTTGGCCACTTCTGCCTGTGGCAGCGGGGAAGCCCAGAGGTCTCCCTGACCCCCAGTACAATTTGCTGCTCAGGGGAAATTCTGCAGGGAGTTTCTCCTTTTTGCTCTGTTTGTTCTTTTTGTTGAACAAATTTTTTGCGCTGTTTGTTTTGTTCCAGTGAAAGGTGTTTTCTTGTCCGAGGTCAGTGATGAAGAGGCAGCAGGGTATGCAATGAGCAGGAAGTAAATAGCAGTTGTAGCTTTATCTGGTTTCTTCAAAAAGCTTCTCTGGCCTTGGTGGGATGTGCCAGGTTCTTCAGAGTTGAGAGAGGCCACTGGAGAGGCTTTTTGCCTGAGCATACCAATGCCCCTCCAGAAGGAAATTATGAGCTGATTTGTTGATAGCAAAAAGAAACACCAACAGCATCCTGCCCCCATGGAAGTGCCTGCTCTGGCTTGTCCTCTGGGTATGGCTTGTCCTCTGGTCAATCTTTGTTGGGAAACAGGAAGAATGAACTCATGAATTTAAGTGCTGAAGGGTGAATGAGGAGCTCCTTATCCAAAGTCATTTATTTCTGGAGGCTCAAAGTCTTTCTCCTAGGAGCTAAAAGGAACTTTTTCTATACCTCCCACTGCAAAGGTCATGGCCATTGTGCTCGTAGCTTTAAAGCCCCTGTAGAGGACTAGGCCAAGTCACTTGGTTGGAAAGAGCTTTCCAGGAATCCTCCAGGCTGAGCAACTTCAGTGATGAATAAGGGGATCACAGGGAGACTTGGCTCCACTTGCATGCAACAGCCCAGAGGTAATTTTTTAAGCAGAAACTCCAAGAACATTCACAGCAGGCAGCGAGATTTTCTTACAGGATTTAGCAGGTTTTCAGTTCTCAGTAAGAGGTGCACCCTCATCTCCTGGGCACTCAGTCTCTTCTGTCAGTCCAATCCCTTGAGCCTCTTAACCCTCTCAGTCCTGCCCAGAATATTCATTTTCCCGTTCCCATTTATATCTCGCTTTCTAATTTGCAAGTGAAAGATGTTACATGCTGATAAACAAGAAAATGTTGTTAAAAAGTCAATCTCAAAACCAAAATCCCACCGAAAGCTCCACAATTTGAAAGTAATAATTACACAGATCTGCATATAACAAATGTGGATGTTACTGGATGTTACTATCTGAAACCACTGAAGTGGTCAGAGCTAAACTGCAGTCCTGTATGAATGAAGAAAAGTGTAGGGGGCTCCTTCAGGCACGTCATGTGAAGACCTCGATAAGTTACCCATCCTCAGGATTGACAGTGAGTTGGTAGCTTGTTCCTTCCATTTCTCTTATGTTTATTATTAGTCTTTCTCTTTCTTGGTTTGTTTAACTATGAAACCTTATCCTCTGGTTCAGCACTTCACTCCCCGTTTTCCAGTCTTCAGCAAATATGATTTTTCTTTTTTTCCTGCAGAAGAGAGAACATTTCTCTGTCTCGGTGGGTAGGTGGAGATGGAGTTTTAGCTCAAAAGGCCCAGAAATATTGGCAGGGTTACTCTTAATAGCACATCTCATCTTTTTTTTTGCCACTGAAATATATATCCTGCTTCAGTTTTTAGCTGAGTACCCAGGGAAACATTAAACCTTCTGTTAAAAAGACCATGATTAGAGGGAACCCCCCAGTCCTTCCCCCAGCACTGAAGTTATTCTCAGTGGAGTATCCAAAGTTAGGGAGATACTCATACAATTCTCACCATCAAATACACCTCCAGAAAACCTCTTCCTTTTCCTTAGCTCTGTGCCACTGGGCCCCTCCCACACGCTGATGTCTTTGTTCCCACTGCTGAGTTTCATGGTGGATGAGATGAACAATAGATTTTTGAGCCTGGGTTGAGGCACACACAGTGTGGCTGGTAAGAAAAACCTGCCTTGGCTTGTGCTTGTGTAAGGAGAGAACATTTTGAACTGCCCTAGGTTTTTGCATCTGTGCTGGGATTAGACCTACACTCACTGCCAAATACTGGACCAAGTAAGGGTGCAGGGGAGAAGTCCTCAGGACACCTTCCCAGCAGTCTGTGCACTTGTACTTTACTGACTGCTGTTGCTTTCTTAAAAACCCAGCTGGGGCTGTGCTTGGAACTCTTAACAGGTCTCTCTTTGACAACTGCTGCCTCCTGGCATCTGTTTGTTTTTGAAAAAAATCCCCCATGGGCCTGCACAGAGGTGGCTGCAGCTCCAGGAGGCATTTCTGTTCCTCTACAGAGGTTCTTGGTGCCTGAATCTGGGTCAGGGTTGGACAGGTCCACCTGAGGAGTTTCTACAGTGGAGAGGAAAGCAAAGGACTAAAATCCAAATTCCCCTGTCTTCATTGGAGCAGCTCTGCAGATCAGGGGCTCTCTGGAAATGTTGTTCCTTGTCTGGGATGCCGAGATCTCCATGTCAATATTTGTGAAGTAGGAAGGGCCCTGCCAGATGCAGCATTTCCAGAAGCAAGCCTCTGTGTGCAGGGCTGGGGCAGCTGCTCAGGGCTCAGCCTGGGACACCAGGGGTGGCGGTTGTTGCAGGAGCACCTGACCAATCCTGCCCTGAGGGGCTGGAGGAAGCAGAGGTGGGATGGCTCTTCTCACAATCCCAGACTGCTCCTTTGGGATTTGTGTAAGATTTATGCAATACATGTACATGTAATGCTGCTCCAGCAGAATCACTGTATGAAAACTGCTCCCTTCGAGGGGAGAGTTAACAGACTATGAAATCTCACTGTCCTGGGACAGCTGAGAATGGGCAAGAAGGTGAGACTTGATGTAATGATGCTGATGTCAGGCTTCAAGGATAATGTCATTGTCCCCAGGAGGGGACTAGCTACCTCAGAAAGAATGGGCTGGGAGCCCAAACCTGATGTAATGACAGGACCTTTCAGGGCAGTAAGTAACTGACCTGGTGTAGTCATAACTTTAAGACTATCTGCTCCCAGAGCACATATACTTGACCTCTTTCCTTCCTTCATTTCCTCTTTGTGGTGTTTCAAATAAATCTTAAATATGGGGATAATGTTCCCTTAAGTGGTACATGCTTGGTATTGGTTTTGGAAAAAGAGGTGTAAGAATACTTCCCGGAATAGCAGGAGTGACAGCCATGCTTCATCTTGTGGGTCATTCATTTTCTGGCCTCTCTTTTCCCAAGCACTACTAAATAGGCTGGATACATAGGGTGGCAAGAAAAAGCCAGAGCTACTGCAAGGGAAAGTGGATCTGAGCAGCAACTGAGGGAAGTGATAAACCAGAGCAGAATTAGCAGACCAAGGAAATCCACAAATTAGGGAGCGAGGGCTGCAGGGATTTGTTACTCTGCCCCATATCCCTCCTTCCTTCAGAAACAGCCCCCACACAGAGCACATGCATCAGCAGACAGCCTGCTCTTTGGCTTGGGACTGTTCAGGTGGGAAAATAACATTTCAGGGCTTTGTGATTTGTTTTACCTTTTGCTTTGTCGGGTCCATTTACAGGAACCCAAAAGTAGCTGTTGTGAAAAGACAGCAGGGACTGTGTGGACCTTGGATAACTTTTTAGAGGACCATGAGACCTGCCAAACAGCCCGAGAGAAAGGATCTTACTGTGTTGATTTGTTTTCTTTGGTTTATGGGGGGAAAAAATATTTCACACATAATTAGCACAGCCACAGAGAGATTGTATTAAAGGCGTTTTACTGGAAATTTCAAGGGACAGAACAAGGGAAACCTGTGTTAACACTAGCAGCCAGGAGAAGGACCTTGCCTGCAAAATGGTGGGGAAGGACAATGCGGCGTGTTCAAGCTGCAAGAAAGAAACTGTTCAGGAGGGGAGCATGTGCATCAGGGATTAAACTAAACTGCTGCAGGCCATGATGCTCCCTGCTTCCCGCTCCCAGACTCTGCCAGCCTGGGTGGTCAGGTGTGGGTGAGACACCACTCCCATGGAGGGAGGAGAGTGAGGACTGAGAGCCCAAATTACATCTCAATATCAAAAACCTTGGCATCTCCTTCAGATGCTTAAATCCACCTAATTTCAGCTTTACCTCTGTGTCAATGTGTAAAGCCTGTTGGTCTTTCTATCTAGAAGACCATTCTAACATACTGAAAAGGCTCTTTCCTGTTTCTTCCATCTGCCTAACTCACTCCATGGAGAACAGGAGTTCTTTTAATGCAAAAATTGCCAAGACAGACTCAAGTCACTCAGCCTTGCCCATACTCTAATGAAAAGCCTACCATTGGCCTCTTTCTCCCCAGGCGTTTCCATGAAACCAATCACTGAGGGCCTTGCATTTCCTGGAGTTCTGAGTTTTCTGACTTGCTATATCCTGTGTGTTTCTGTCCAAAAAGAGAGCTGTGTGAGTGACATATAATCTTATTCAGGTGGGATTTTTTGTTCCCTTGGGCTAAGTCAGATCCCTGAAAATTAAGATCTTGCGTTTCTGTTTTACTCTAGTTTGAGGGACACTGATACAGGAATAGATTATTTATGTGTCCATGAGACACACATTGTTAGCTTTTTGCATGGGACCTATGGTTGAACTGTCTCAGCTCTCTACTCAGGCTGAGATGTCACTTTAACTTCAGACACACAGAAGTACCATTATTTAAAAGTAGAGATGTGAAATGCACAGCCCTGCCCAGGGCCATGTTAAAAAATCTCTGTTTCACACATATTTAGCTGCCCACAAATCAACTTACAGCACCTTGGTACACTTGTTCCCAGGCAGGTGAAGTAGCATTTAGACTCTTTTGCTTGCAGATCCTCCTGTTTCCTTTGAGAATAAAGTGCTTACTGCTGGCTGCTTGGTCTTCCTTATTGTTTCTGCTTGTTTCAGTTTTAAAACTTACATCATTCTGTGGCCAGCAATGTCTTGTGTGTCACACAAGAGCCACTTTTTCCCAGGTTACCTGAGGGCAACTCCAGAACTGAACAGCAGCTCTACAGAAGGCACAAATACACTGTGGCCATTTATTTCTTGCTGTGCTTAGGAGATGAATGAGGCATATTTGTGGTGGTTGCTATTAGACATCAGGGAGGAGCAGTGCCTGGTGGTTGGCAGAGGGATGGGCATGGGCTCCTGGGTTATATTCACAGGAATGCCACTGACTTTGAGGGCAAAGTGACATGACCTGGTCTCCTCATCCTTGACATCAATGTATAAATACATCAATGTATTTAACTCTTCCTAAAGTGAGCTGATGGCACCTGGGCAGTTCAGTAGTTCAACAGCAGCTCAGTGCTTTGTGTGTCACCTCAGCTGGTGTAATGTGTTGCTCTGGCTGTGTGGTGGTACTTGGCAGGGGACACAAACTTAGGGATGTTGAGCAGGGAGGACTGTGGAGGTGAAACAAAGCAGAAAGTCACTCTGCACTGGATTTTCTTGGGAGCTCCTCTCCTTTCCTCTTCTCCTTTTGGACTTTGTACCTTTGCCTGCCCAATATTCCCTGCTGGACTATCCCTCTGGCTTTCCTAATGCTTCTGACCTATTTCGAATCCAGAAGGTCATTTTTCTGTGCACATCCCTGACTCCCAGCCTGTGCTCCCTCTATTTTTCCATGTGCCAGCTTTACAACAGAAGGCACAAATACACTGTGGCTTTTTATTTCCCGCTGTGCCTAGGAGGTGAGTGAAGCATGTTTGTCCTGGATGCAATCAGGGAGGAGCAGTGCTTGGTGGTTATTGCAGGAAAAGTACTCAGGCTTAGGAGGGCAGGATCTGCCTGGGGAACCTGCCTGTCACAGGAGAAGGTGCTGCACTAGAGATGGCGGGGCTGAGAATGGACCCAAGGAACATGGCACTCATCGAGCCTCTGCTGACCAAGGAGAATCTGGGCATTGGGAATATGATTAAGTAGATGAGCATTTATGCCCATTACTAAGATGTTGCCTGGAACTCAGGATGCAGATTAATTGGGAAGTGGTACCAGGAGGCAGGGCAGGCCCCGAGACTGTGTTTACAGCACTCCTCCTTGGCCCAGGGGGAGGGTGGCCAAGAATAACCCTCCATTAACCACCAACAAGGTGAGCTGGTTGGATTTTTCCATTTGCCCTGTGTGTAGCTCTCATCTTTGTCCCCTGACCCATGCCAGCTCTGGAAAAGGCCTAGTCCTCGTTGTCCCCAAACAGGCTTCTCTATTCAACACTACTCAGGCTGTGGGGAGGAGGCTGGGGTGCAAAGAAGGACAGCACCCGTTCCCGGCAGCCCCTGAGACACTCAGGTGGTGTTGGTCTCTTCACTGCCACTCTACTCTCATTTTAAGCCGCACTATTTACCTCCCAGTCTGGATGCAAAGGTGGAGGGCTGGCAGGCACACTCTGGCCCATGGTACCCTCAGGGAAGGAGGCAAAAGATGGAGTAGGGAAGCAGGGCTGGTGGCAGAGCCAGCCAGGTCGGTAGGGATTTTCCTTTGATGTGTTTCTCTGTGCAGCACTGTTCCACGCTTCCGTAGCTGCTGCAATTATGGCACTCTCTTCCCTGCCAATTTTCCATGCCCATTAGTGCTGAGGTTGGTTTGTGACATTAATTCTTTCTTTGCTGACGTGGGCAAATAAGCTACTGGCATGTCTCTGGTTTAGGAAAGCCAGTGGTCCGGCACCTTTGCTACAGCCATGCAGCCTGTGGCACACCACACGCAGAAGAGAGTGACACCAGGGCAAAACAGGGCAGCACAAATGGTGGGAAAGGGAGAGCAGGGAACAAAGTGCCCTAAGGCATCCTCCTGTCCCAGTACCTAGGCTCAGTGCTGCTTTGAACCCCTGGGGTCTTCCCCTGGTCTCAGGTGGCATCCCTGCCTCCATGAATACCTGTTCCAGGTGATCACTGCCCAGCACAAGGCTGGTAGTCTCTAGCCACAGGCCCACTCAGAGTAGGAGGGCAGCACACCCCCTGCCATTTATTCAAGTGGATGCTGAGGACATTGCCTCCCTGGGGCTGGCCCTGCCAAGATCTCTCACTCTTGTCCTCTCTGACAGTCTCAAAACAAACTAAGGCACCTTAATTTTATCTTCCCTGCATAGCTTGAACCAGAAAGGCAACTTGAGCACAGGAGGAAAACTAATTCCCTGCTACATGACAAGGAGTGACTCAAAGACTGCTTTGGAAACCCAACTTTGAGCTGGAAGTTCATTTGACAAACACTTAGCTAGTGAATATAAGCACACAATGTGAAAAAACAAATCAACTATTTTAAGGTTTCTTAAAGCTGCCAGCCTCTAGAGATCCGATGGGAAACTTCTGCCCCAAGATTGATGTCAGAGAGCCAGGATCAGAAACCAGACTCCGGATTGGTAATAAATGGTCACTTTTCAGTACAGCAAAAGAAATGACACGGGGGATTTATGAGGCTGGATGAAGAAAGACTGATATGATACAACAGCTTCTGGCACTCTGGACAGCAATGTATTTGTCTCGCTCACCCGGATCCATCCTTCCCCTGGGCTCCGGTTGAGGGAACTTCAGTGTGTAAAGATGGGGAAGGAGGTTTCCTTTCTATGCATGACCATGAGCTGCAGGAGAGTGAATGAACTGGTTAATAGAAGCTGAGAACTCAGCGGGACACTTGACACTAGCTCAGAGCAGACTGACCTCAGACACGCTCAGGCAATTTTCTGTCCTGGGGTGAGTGTCTTCTGAGAAGCTGCCAACCTGCTGCCATTGAAGACTCACAGATCTTGTCTGCAGGGCCTGTAGTTGCCTTCATCTTTCACACATCAGACACCTCTGCATAAGTTCCAGAACCCAGTAAGTCCAAAAAATACCAGGACAGAAAAAGCAGGAGTGAGAGAAAAAGAGATTTTAAGATTCAAGCAAAGATATGTTTCTCTCCCGTGGGTTAGTTGGAGAAACACCTGCCTGGCCAGGTGTATGTCTGGAATGATGGGTTGGAAGTGCAGCAGGCAGCAGAATTTGGGCATGTCTGTATTACTGCACTTACACACTCAAATAAGGTGGCCCTTATCAGAATGCAGTGATACGAACCGTGGGCTGGGTGATGTGGTGGGCTATGACACTCTGATGCATTGGGAGCCTTCCAGCTCATTGGGGTGAGCCTGGCATCTGCCTCATCGCTGCGTGGGAGAGGGCTGAATCCACAGCACAGCAACACCTGGGGCTGGGCTTCTTCCAGCACTCCTGCTAACTCATTTAAACCTACCCAGGATAACCAAGCTTGGCTGTGCTACTGGCAGTCCAGACATGCCCAAGAGCAGCCCCTTTATAGAAACTCATGAAAAACTGACTCAACAGATTTAAAGGATGGGACCAAAGCTGCATACAGCCCTGTGGCTGAAAAGCAGGAATCTTGTTCCCAGTCCAGTACTTAATTCACTAACCAAGCCACTTCAGACTATTGAAAAGTTTCTCTTTGAGATCAAATATTACATTAGTGTTTCAGCAGAAAAGCCTGCTGAGATCTAATCAGGTGTAGAGATGGATTTTATGGAAGATGTTTTTTTCTCCAGGCCCTGCTCCAGCTGCTAGGCATTTGTTCCAAAAAGCTGGTGGTGAATCTTCCTGAAAAACATTAGTGGGTCTGATATAATAGATATCACGACCTGTTCTGGCTGGAGACTAGGTAACCCCTCCTTGTCAGAACAACCAGGAACAGAAATTAAAGCAGTAGGGTGCTCTTGTGTGAAAAAGGACAAAGCTTCTGATGCATTTAACCAGAACTCACCTGGGTTCTTGGGGCAGTTTCCGTAAATACTGCCTGTGTGGGGAGGGCAGAAGAAATACAAGAAGTGGCTCTAACACAGCACTCATTCTTAGGCTTTGAAGATACCAAAGAGGACATAAACCCAGGGTGCCTGCCACTGACAGCAGGATGAAGTTCTTGAGGAAGGTTAAGATTCATCAGTAAAATAGGATGGGAATGCATGGAGACAAGTTTCTGAGTGATAAACAAAAAAATGCTGAGGGTTGTGTACAGGCCTGGGGTAAAAGGTGGATTAGTGAGGCTATGATTTCGTTCAGGCCATGGAGAAGGAGGGCAGGAATTTAACATACCCTCTTGGTCTTAGTGCGATCATGGATGGTATTGCAGCCTTCAGGTAAAAAAAGAGACTGTGTTTAATTTAAAGCAGTTTGTTAAGCCAATGAGCAATTTGCATAACTCTGTGATTTAAGGAGAGAAGAGGCAGCTCTGGTCATCTTGTCCTGGCTGCCAGTGCCCTGGAGCTGGTGACCACAGGCATCTGGCAGGGAACAGTGACTCAAGACTTGGACTTCTGGAAGAACTGGAAGTTCTGCAGTTCTCCACGCACAGAGCACCCTTGTGTAGCAAGGCTCAGAGTAGGCCTTGCACTTTGCTGCATGTTCCCCAGCTTGATTAGACTGCTGTTTTCTCCCTGTCACCCTTCCTAAATCAACAGGCTCCTTTGCTTGCTGCTTTTGTATTTTTTTCCATGGAATTCAACAGCTGTTCAATCCTTTAAATGAATTGGGTGGGAGTTAAACTGTTATCTGGTGTTAAATGGTTATTTGTGTGTTCTGCGTGTCCCTTGCACTCAGCCAGTGAATCAGGTCACGTGCACCCTCTGTGTCTTGTGGAGACACTGCTGCTCCTCCAATATAGGAAAGCTGAAGGCTCTGGAGGTGTTGGAAGTGTGAGGTGTGCTGCTCTCTAATTCTCTCCCCTCCCATGGTACCAAGCCAGGATCTTCAGAGACAAGAGCAGGCTCACTGATGGGATCAGGAGATTATAGAATCACAGAATCATTAAGGACGGAAAAGAACTCTAAGAAGATTGAATCCAGCTGCTAACCCAGCACTGCCTAGTCCACCACTAAACTATGTCATAAACCACCATGGCACTAAACTTAGTGGCAGATCTACAGAGCTTTTAAATACCCCCAGCATTGGTGACACCACCACTTCCCTGGGCAGCCTTTTCCATTGCTTGATAAACCTTTCTATGAAGAATTTCCAGGAACCTAACTGACAGCAAATGACAAATCACCCATAAAATGATGCTAAGGATTGGTATGAGTCAGATTGCAAGTTATGTTAAGTGCATGGTACTTGGTGGGAGACATGAATTGTAGTGCTGTTCCTCCGTGGGTTACCTACACGCCGGTAGGAGGAAGGATGCTCTGTGTTACACAGTGTTGACCTGTTCAGTTCCTTGCATTGCTTCTGAGTGGATGTTGTGACCTCTGGCAAGTCTTGTCCTCTCAGTAACTGGATTTCCTATTAAGTGAAGAGAAGTGGCAGCACAGCCCTAGCACAGGTAGGTAATGATAACACCTTTGAAGAGCAGAGCCACAGGAGTAATGAAGAGTGAGGAATGAATGCAGCACTGACTACCTACTGCCCAGCAAAGCCAAATGGGGAGCCAGTATAATGATACATATATCAGTGGTTGTATCAATGCAAGAGGGAAGACACCTTGCACAGTGTTTCGGTGTCACAGTGGAGTGACTTCCACAGGCCCCAGGACTCCCTGGTAGTTGTGGAGGCAAAGAAAGGGTCAGGATGATATGAAATCACAGAAAAATCATGAAGCTAAATGTTCCTGATGATGTTCTGAGTAGAAGAGAGTGACACTTCCAGAAACTCCTTTGGAATTAGATTATCTCTCATCCCACTTACCAGAGAGCTTGTGGGACCCATGTCAGGTTGGGAGAAATAGCCATAAATAATGAGCCGGGAGAACTAATGCAGATCCAAAGCATTAAAACTTCAAAGACCCCCTCTAAGGATGCTAAAAGGCAAGGAACTACTGTGGCTGCATTCACTAGTGTGATTACCTGCAAATGAAGGCAGCAGCTCTGACTCATGTGATACGGAGGAGAATTATAAAGAGATCTGTATTCTCAATTATTCCCCAGGCTGGAGGGCAGGAGCTGGGAGATAATGGGCAAATCAGATTCAGAGGTAGAGGAAAGCTGTTTCTCTTTCTGTGCATGCCTGCATGAAACCCATAAACATGGGATTTGAATTTTCCTATCTCTTACATAGCATCGGCTTAAGAAAATACGGCCATGCCTCCACTGCTGATATTCATACACATGTGCTGTCTTGGCATGCTTTTTGACACCCGGATGAATTTTAACTTGGGTATTGAACTATACAACATTGTAAACAAGCTTACGGCACTTGCTACCCCTGGATCAGGGCACATGCTTGACCTCTGATCCCAAAACCCACCCTGAAGCTGCTGAGCAGGGGAATAATTTTTTAAATAAAGGCAAATGAAATTTGGTTCCACACAATTCCCTCCAGGTTCTCTCCTGCTCGTTGACAGAGAGGAAATGCTTTTTTGGTGCCAGCTGGTGACACTGCATCATTATAAATCGTTCATATCCCGTTTTAAAATAGCCACTGCAAAATACTCAGCCAGCTCTCAGATCACCCTGTCTGTCCTCTTTGGGGCACCTACTGGTTCTTGGGCTTGGAGCTTGGTAAGAGTTGCCTAAAAATTTAACACCTTTGCCTGCAAAGGGGCTTGAAAATCCTGGGACTGTCCAAGTGAACCCTCCATTGTCCTTGCTGGGTCCTGGATCAGCTGTGGGAATAGGGCCAGCTGGAGACCCTTTTCTAATGCAGCTCTGCAAGGACCAGGTCGTGCATTCCCTGCTCTCTCCCTGCTCCCACTGCAGTGTCTGTGACCCTTTGAGGCCAGTGCCCTCCGAAAACATCAGAGTTTCCACAGCCCCGTGTTAAATACCACAGCAGACTGGAGGTGTGCCGGGTGTCTGCAGGGCTCTCCCCGGGAGGAGCAGAGCAGGGAGCGAGCACTCACTGGTACTTTTCCATCCTCCTCCTTGCAGGCAGCTGGATGCCTTGGTGGGAGCAGTTTGTAGTGTCCCGTGATGTGGCAAACCTTCCCTTGCCAGAAAGCACCTTTTCAGAGCGTTTTCTCCAGACTCATAGTCATTTGTGTTTTTATTTCTCTCTCCCAGCTCTACAGGGAAGGGAAGGCAGCCAGCGAGCTGGTGGGGATGGAGATGTCAGCTTCGTGGGGGAGGCAGGAATTTAGCAGTCCCTGGACAAACTCAGCATTTCTGAGGGACTGGCTGTCATTTGCACACCTTTGTGGATTCCAGTCACTCAGAGGTGCTACTGGGGTTTAACTCCTTCTGTGCCAGGCTACCACAGTTGCAGGGGTGACTATGGCCTTTTCGCTTTCAAAAGGCATCTTCTTTCATCTGCTCGTGACACAAGGTTTTGTTTGTGATGCAAGATTTAGAAAGATGATGAGCTGATCAGGGGAATCAGTTTCTTCCACTGGAAAGTAGAAAGTTGGGAAGTTCCCCAAGAGCAGAGACACACTCTGTATCTCATTTCTGGGCCTTTCTGAGTGATCAAGATGGTTTTTGGCCTTTGGTCAGTACCCACAAGCAGTATGTGTCTTTGGTTGGAGGTGTTTTACTTCATAAAGGGATGCTTCCATGCTGTAAAATTACTAGAAATAAAATGTAAGTCACCTGTTAAAGCAACATTGAAAAAAATATCCTGAGAAACCACGTTAACCATGAGACCTGGAAATTTTTGGTCCAGTCATAAAGACATTAGTGACATTACAGATGTGTGCACTCATGTTTACAAAGATCATCATAAATGGCAAAGTTGGCAGGGTTACATAGTAGACATTTCACAAGCAACAAACATAATAAGGAGGAAAGAGGTAAGGATGTAATTCTTTAGCCAACTTCAGTGCACCTGTTAATTGCCATTGAGTTACAGGGTTTGTCCCAGCCCACATGCAGTGTGTGGGGCAGAGCATGGTGTATGGATGGCCTTCACTTCAAGGCTTTACCCCTTTGAGGTTCCCTCACTGACTTGGATGGCAATGAGTGTTCTGTCTTTGTGTGAGAATAGAGGCTGTGCTTGAGGCAAAAAACTGGATCCTGTGCTCATCTTCACCCATCCTTATTTTCTTGGGTATGGCTCTTGTGTCCAGTTTTGTAATGGATTTTAGCACAGACACCATCACAACCTCTGCATTTCCATGACGAGGCAGGAGAGAGTGACAGGACCAGGCTGCCACAAGGGAACCACATTTCCTGGAGAAGAATAAACAAACCAAACCACCAATGTCACATTTCACCAGAACATGCCGACACGGCCTTATGTGCACACCACAGTGCAAGTGGTAATAAACAACAGGAAAAATACAGTCAAAACCAGCTCTGTATGAAAAACCTCACCATGAACAACATTGGATTTTGTATTCAGCTGGCAGTTGTGTTTTGCTGGCATTTTTAAAAAACACGGTGTTCCCACATGGACAACTGGAAGCTGTTTGAGAAAAGTGGAGCTTTTCTTTCAGTTCCATGTACTCCTCGAGCCACCATCCCTGTGATCCAATCCCCTCCACTTGCCATATCCTTCATCTGCCTGGGTCTGTCAGTCATTTCTTTTCTGTCTCCATTTGCCTTCTCTTCGTGACTCAGAACACTACATGGTCTATGGCTCTGCCTGGAACAAGTGAGGACCTGTGTCTGCTCTGACTGGAGCCAATTGCTGTGTGTAAAGTGATTGAATACAAAAATTAGAAATGAAAAGGAGGTTGGGGCCAGGCAGCCAAAGCAAACACGTATCCCAAGAGCATGGGGAGAAGAAAGGCTTGTAAGATTCCTGAACTGGCCAGCACTTGGAGTGTTGTGATGGACACAAGGGAGAGAACTGTGGCCCGGTTTTGCACCTTCAGGGCTGTTCTGCCAAGCTGACCAGGACAAGCTGTGGCTACATCAGGGCAGGTAGAAGCGCTCTTTGCTCCAGGGATGTTTTGGAGAGTGAAAATGGGCTGGGGTGGGATTTATGAGCAGTCCTCAGGGGATGGTGTAGTTCTGGGTGATGCTGTGGGAGCAAAGAGCACTATGTCTTCCCACAGATTGGTTTATTGCAGAGCCTCCCCCCAGCTTGCCAGTACTCTCTGTCTCCCATACAAAATCTTGCACAAGCCCAACTTATGTTCCCAGCTTCTCACAGTTTCTTTGTCTCAGTCCACCTGAAGAGGATAGTGCTTGGGATAGAGTTGATGGGAGAACCTGTCCCCATTACAAACCCTGGCAGGGAACTAAGTCCCCAGCATAATCTCCTATGCATTTTTAAGGAGTTTCTGAGTCACTCCAGCCAGCCCATGGGTCATCTGTGTGCCGCATCCTTTGTTCACTTGGCATCTGCAATTGGCGATTGGCCACCAGAGCTTGGCCCTCTGATCGTATAAGGCATGTTTTGAAAAACAGAACAATAATGATGTGCTTCTCTGTAGACATTTTCTTCACAGGTAGATCTCTGTGTTTCTATGTACTATATAATCATTAGACTCACAAATATTTTTGCAAGCACCCAAAGGCTGGAGAAGTTCTTGTGTACAACAAACATGACCCTGACTCACAGTAAATAGACCCTGGTGCTTTTGGGGGAAAGTGTTGCTTACTGCAGAGCCAGCAGAAGTACCAAGGAGGAAAACAGCTTTTCTCTAGAGCAATGTCCTCTGTTTTGACACTGGCTGCGTCCAAAAGCCATTATAATTTGGTAGTATTTCTGGCCATGGGAATTGGGGAATCACGGTTTTGATCCCAGTGACAACATGCTTAAGAGCTCAGCAGCTGTGGAGTTTGGCATTGCTTGGCTTGGTGATTTGGCAAAAGGACCAAGGTCACTCTGTGTACTTCAGTTTTCCGTTTGCTTCTACCATCAGATTCAGTTTATATTTGAACTTATTGATCAAGGAGAAGCTTCTGTCCCACTTCTGCCCACGCTGCACCTGCATTGATAAGCAGAGGGTATCTAAACATGTTTATCAATTCAAGAATCTAAGACTGTCTTCAGTGACTAGATATATGGTGAACAGATTTAAAATTTCCTCTGAAAATCAGCTTCATAGCAATTATGGAGACACTGGAAATGTGTTCATACTTGCTTATAGATGACTGGAAGTGAGGTGTAAAGGGGTTGTGAAACACAGATCAGCCACGCTTCAGTGACTAAGTGCAGTCACACTGCTTTGTCATGGCTGAAGATCTGACCACTAGGACACATTTACAAGATACTACAGAAAGCAAGAAATTAATCTTGCAACAAGGAAACAAAGACAACAAAGGAATTGTATACCCAAATCCACAATAGGGAAATGTATCTTTGTGTTTATTTTCCATTTTTCACTTATTGGTAGTGAACCAGGTATAAATATGTTTCAGGAGTAGACATCAAAGGGCACCTACATCAGTTTAGTGTTACGTATCTCAGAAGTGGGGTTGTGGAAAGAAGGTGCCTCTTCCCCAGGCTTATGTGGATATACAGAATTCAGCCAGTTTAGTGGGCTGCAGCTACGCTGTCTGGTTCCTGCTGTGATTTCTATTGCAACAATTAGCATCAAAAGAGGAAAGGAGAAAAAAGAAAAGCCCGAGGGAACATAGTCTGAGTGTGAGAAGTGAAAATGTTAACACAGGCCAAGAAAACTTTTTTCTCCTGCTGAAAATCTGTTGTGCTCACTCGGGAGCAAGGAGCTGGCAGAGGGGCTGGAACCGTGTTCGTGTCGCTGAGCCTCCCTGAATGGCCCTTTTCAGAAGCAGTTTGTGAAGAAAAGAGGGAAGGAGCCAAAACCAGGGTGGAGGAACATATAAATACTATGTGTAAGCAATGATGTTTTTTTTTATTTGGAAGCAGACCGATATAGTTGAGACTCACCTTGGATAACTCGCAGCGGGGGTGGGAGAGCTCCTCCCATCTCCACCCACTACCAAAAAAAAAACCCCAAAAAGTGTTTTAGGAGGGTTTGGCTATTTGCGGGGTGTTGAGAACTGCCTGTGTAGAGCAGAGGTACAACTTAGAAAATCTGCCAGCAGCTGCTTTTGCTCTCAGGCGCTAGGGTGGGTTTTACCGTCTTTAGATGTGACAAACACAATCCCAGCTTCCCATGGGTAAAGTTTCCTGGGAGTATTAATGAAATATATGATGTGGGACTCACGTACAGGGGAGCAAGAACATCCAGCCAGGGAGATGACATGCTGTCACAGAAATACTGTCATGCTGAGTGTGGCTTTGCTGCAAGTCCCTTTTGGGGACCTGATCTCCTCTTGTCAGGGAACAGCTTAATGTGATGTCACATGTGGAGAATATGACTTGAGTAAATAAAAAGAAAGAAAGATGAATGTTCAACACGGCCTTCCCCCGCCCCCGTGGCTATTCTCTATTCATTTCTTCCTAGAAAAATTACAAGCAGAGCGCTTAGTTAAAAAATAATCTAGTTTACGTATTTATGTAGGATTTTCATGCTTAAGCTCCACAGAAAGTAACAGACAAGCGTGCAGGAACAGAACAAACACTATGAGTGTCCTGTTTTGAGTCCATAACAGTGGTGTTGTGTGGTAGAGGAGCTGTACAAGCAAGCTGTGATGTTTTCCCACTGTATTGCAGACCCAAAATCGCACAGAGCTTTGCAGTGTCCATTGTGGGGCAGCAGAGTAGAACAGGAAGAAGTGACATTAGAATTAGGGTTTCTTTAACTTTCCCCCCATGGAAAGGTCCATTCTTAATTCATTAGGGGTGACAGGTATAATTTTAAAAAAAGCCTTGGGAGGTCCAGAATAGAAGAGACATTTTTCACTCAAAGTCATATTTTGAGTTTGCCTTCCTGTAACAAATATTCAGAGGTGGTCAAGGCAAATGGAAGATTTTGTTTGTTTCTAAATCTCCCTTGGACCAAGGACTATATCTCAGTGTGGACATCTGCAGTGGGGCAGTGCAGCTGGCTATCTCTTGGCTCATTGGATAATGGCTTCTTCAGCAAGGCAAAAGGGAGAAAAGAAAGGGGGAAAATGGTGGAATGGGCTCCTATTATGCACTGGCAGATGGAGGAAAGGGAATAAACAGAAGCTGTTTGCTTTCCTTCAGTATAAGAGACTATCTGGGCAGGCAGGAAGGAGGGGACAGGAGGGACATGAGGAAAGCTGGCAGATGGTTAGTCTCATGGAGGGGAGGGAATGGCTCATGCAAAGATGGCTGGAGGGGTTGTGTCAGGCACAGGATGGAGTTCCCTGTTTGTTCGGGAAGTCTGCTGTGTGTGTCCCCTTCCTGTCTTCCTGCACAGAAGTGACATGTCCTGTTCACAATGCCAGCAGCTACGGGATCACACCCATCCTGCTGAAGCTGCTCATCACCTCACTGGGGAACACAGGCCCTGACACAGGAAGGCAGAGTATTTCTTGCTACAGAAGAGGGAGAAAGAACTCTGGTCACTGGGAGAAGCATTGCTGGGTCCTCCTGAGGCACAGCATGAGTTTGTCTCACACACTCGTCCAAACTCTGACCTCAGCTACCCCATGAAGAACATAACTTCCTCCCCCCAAAAGCACCATGTAGGTTTATGGAAAACATGTTTCTCCTGTTCTTCTTTTCCATCTGCTCTGGACCATGAGTCTCCCAGAAGATGAAGGTTTACTGTGTCCTCATTCTCTATTTTGAGTTGACCCTTGCTCTCTGCCCATTCTCGCTCCACCCCTCAGTGCCCCAGCAGATCCATGATGGACCTGCTGGCAGGGGAACACCCCACCTGCTCCTGAGACGTGCCCAGCAAGGAAATCAGACAACCCCTCACCAAAACAAGCTTTGACTGCTGTACTCAGAGTAAAACCATTTACTTGCATCTTCTTCTGCCCCATCAACCTCTTGTGTGATCCCTTGAGGGGAAACAAGGGTTTCCCCACTCAGGATAACAGGACAGTGTCAGCAGTCAGTGGGAGGCTGCTTTGGCTTCTCTCAGTGGATGGTACCATTGTGTGAAGGTGTGTAAAGCTGCTTCACCCAATGGAGCTGACAGGTTTGGATCTTTTGCCGTTAACACCTATGCAAAAAACATTAGCGTGTCACAGAGAGAAATACTGAGTCCTGGAGCCAAATGGATGGAGGAAGGATAAAAGCTGTAAAAACATCTGCAATAGCATGGAGTCTAACTAGTGAAACCCCTCTAATCCAGTAGTACCCACAATTCCCTCAGACTTTTCAGAAGGAGAGAGACCATGTCACACTGGAATCTGTAGTTCCTTTGAGCTTCAAATGTCCAGACTTCAAGGAGAGGAATCTGTGAAGTTTCATCTGAAGGAATGGCTCCCTGTGATGCTTTGGTTATGAGACAGGATTGCATTTAATTCCCGCATCTGAATGGTTGCATCATTTTCTTTCCTTGAAAACAGAAGGAAAATCCTGGTTTTTCCTTGCTGTCTCCTTTCCCCTTGCCTTGCCTTGGGATGATCCTATTCTACCCTAAGTCACCACATGAGAAATCCCAGTGCAGGAGCATCCCTGATTTAGGATCATTCTATATCCCAGGCTCTGGGTGAGGGGCAGTGTTGTGGTGGATCTCACAGTTAGATGCAGAGGGGAGCAGTCCAGAGCCAGCAACAGACTCTCACTCACCCCCAGGCACGGCTGGAGCAACACAAGAGCAACAGAGGGCACCACGCCCAGCTGGGTGATATAGGCAGGCCCAAGGCTGTTACCCACTTAAGTATTCCATATTAGGCTGGTCAGATCACCCCAGTGTGAAAATTATTCAGAGGGGTTTATAGCATTTTTCAAATAAACATCCAGTGTAGACTATTTTCATTACTTTCCCAGCCTCTTGTAAAATTTGTCAACAGAGTGCTTGGGGAAGAAATTAACTATGTGTGCCTGGGATGGAGAGCTCAGCAACAAGCAGGTCTTCTGCCCCTCAGTGCTGGCACAGCTGTGGGATGTATGGACTACTCATGCCCCATTGTCAATGCAGAAGCAAAAAAAATCCTCTAGATCAGGCATTAACAGCCTCCATGAGCCCAGGACTGGCTGATCCTATTAAAATTTATCAGTACCGCTGAGGCTAAGAGAGCTAGATTCTTCCATGGAATATGAGAATGAGACAACCCTTCACATAAGAACCTCCTCTGGGATGGAGATGAAACTGTCCCAGGAAGAAACTTCAGTCCTGTCACCTCCTTCTGGCCTTCAAAGAGAGCATTTCATCTCGGTGTGTGTCCGCTGAGCGCGCGGTTGAGTGGCCGGGTTTATGGAGGGTGAAATCATTAACACTCCAGGAACATGAATGCTCCGCTTCTGCAGGAGCAGCCAGGAGGGCCCGGCACGGCCGAGGTGTGAGCAAGCCAGCTGAGACCTGAAAGGGCTCAAACATCCCCCAGCGCATCAGGGCAGCTCTTGTTCAAATGAGACTATATAAAACATTTTACATAATGTTGAAGAACACCCATTAATTAGCAACGCCTATTTCCCTTTGTCCCTTAGGTGACAGCGATGCAGTCTCAGTCTCTTCCTTTCAAATTCTCCCCATTTCTTTTCCCAAGAACCCTTTTTTGGTGTGTTTTTGTTCTTGCCAAAACCACCAACAGGGTTTCTCTATGGGGCTAAATGTGGGAATGAAAGCTTGTCTGGTGGCTACCATCTCTGGCATGTTGGGAGATGCTCCAAAGGCTTACTTGGTGCACTGGGACCTGCACTTTGCAGCCAGTCAAAAGGATTGTTCCCTACTCTTGCACTGCACCACTTCCAGGAGCTACAGGTTTAAGACACTGATGGCTACACAGAAGCCATCTGTGCCTGGGATCAGATCCCCACTGCATCCTTTTCCACACCAGCCAGCAGAATCAAACCAGAGCCATAGTCCCTCAGGCTTTCCTTTAGATGGAAACTTCTGTCTTGATTTTGGTCAAACCAAACCACATTTCTAAAGCTGTGAGTCCTCAATGAGAGCCTCAGAAAAGCTCTAGCAGGGACAAAATAAATTGAATGGAGAATGTCTCTCAAAAGTTCTTCTGACACGTATATGTTTTACTTTGCTGCTATGAGTCAGCATTTGTCCTTACACTTTTGCTTTTCTCAGCCCAGCTAGGAGAGTGGAAGAACTGGAGTTCCTGAGGATTTAGTAACTAATGTGACTAAGGACTAAAAACAGTGATTAATGTATTTATTTCTGAGCTTGAGGTCTCTGTTTGAATTGCTGCTATTTACAGGTGGTGGGACATTGTTTCTCAGTGAAAATATTTGCAAATCCCTGTGCTCTTTAAGCCTTACAGGTCATCTGCACATATGTCCTTGCCATAGAGGTGCTACTTTTTGCTGCTGCACTTTTAAACTGATTTCCTGTTCTTCAAGCAGAAAGGGGAAAAAACCAAAATCAACACCCTCAGGAGCAAAACAAAACCCAAACTAAAATCAAAATTTGGTACAATTCAGCTCCTGTGTGGCTGCATAAGGAGCAAAGTGGAAATAGCCACCAGGTACTTCTTAACAAAAAAATCACTAAAGAGAGGTTCTTTCTTTTGTAGGTACTTTGGAGTAGCAAATGTTCTCAAAGAATTTGGAGTCACTTCACTAGTAAACTGAAGAAGAGGCTGTGCCCTGACAAATGACGACACAAAGAGGAGACTGCTGCTTCTGTGGAAATTCCCAGCAAATCAATCTCCAAACTTTTCCAGTAGTGAGATTCTCCAATAACAAAATCTGGCCTTCCCCTCGTGACTGACATATTTTCCTTCTCCATGAACACCTAACACAGGGGTAATCCTGAGCATCTAATCCCTACCTCTGCTATAACCCAATCATTGCACTTTTTGGGTTACCCAGGTTAAAAAAAAAAAAGAGAGAAATACTGAACTGTGGCAACTTCAAATGCTTTTTCCATTCAAGCTGCTTGGCACAGTGATTTCCCTTCTGTCTCACCCTTTGGAGAGTTGCCTCACACTTTATCCACATTTAGGTTTAGGACGTCAAGATGTCTGAGCCCAAGTGGTTTGGGAGTAAACAGGGCTAATGGAAATACTTCTGGATAATGCCTCTATATTTAAAAAGTAACTATATATATTGTGTGTACAGACTATTAATGGGGGTCTTGGCCACACAAATTAATTCAGTCACCAAGCTTGAGAGCACATTTGGTTATTAGTCATCTCCTTGACATCTCTGAGATGAATCCTGCTAGGAAGGGCTGTATGGGAGCTACAGCTTGTGTCAAAGAGGGCATAGACCTTAGCCAGATTAACCACAAACCCACTGGGATGGGTGGCTTAGACATAGGGCTGTTAAAGAAGAACAGATTTGTTCCAACTCCTTCCAACGTCACCAAATAATTCTTGTCATTAGTTGACATGGATGCTACAGTCTGGGTGGGAAAAAAACAATCGGATTTATTGAATTCTTTTGTCTCCACTGATTTTACAGTTGTGCTTTTGTTCCTGTCTCTCTCACTGGTATTTCCTTGGCAGCTCATGAGGGATTCATTTTTTTGAATGATTGAGCTCATATTGCGCCAAAACAGAAAGGAGAGACAACCATTCTCCAAAGCTCAGGAAATGTGACATCACCCAAAATGCAGACCCAGCTTTTTAGCAGCCAGGTGGTAAAATGAAATACTCTCAGCCATCTCAGCATCTCCACTCTAAGGAAATTAGAAACAGAAACTTGGGATAACAGCCCTTGGCAGCTCTATTCAACTTTGGTTTGGGACGCTAAAATAGCCCGCTTGGTAAGGCTGCTAGAAAGAATAATAAAAGGGCCCAAATTTTGCCAGAATTGTGGATTTTTGCTTCACTGCTGAGCAGAAGCTGAGTGGTGACTCACCCATCGCTTGACACAGTCTGGCACTTCTGGTAGCTCATGGGTCCATGGAATCACAGAGCTGCTGCTATCCCAGCCAACCCTCCACCTCATCTCAGCAGCTCTGGCATGGGAATGGCAGCGCTCACACAGAGAGGGGCAGGGGAAGCTGGCAGAAAAATGGGCATTTTACTCTGCATCCAGACAGGCTGCAGGGCATGGGAGTGAATACACATCCAATAGTGAGGGCCACAGTTAGGCTCATTTTTGGAAGAGCACGTTTCAGTTTCAGCGATGGGCACCAGCACTGAGCTTTTCACAGAGCTTAACACTTTGGGGAAGCAAACTGTGGCCAGAAGTCTTTCAGTGGGACAACAGGCTGCTGGGGTTGTGGAAGGCAGTTTTGTCTCCAAAAGGTACATGTCTGCTTATTGCTAGGAAGAACAATTTCTGCACTGTACATTGATGTTTTATGGCCTGGGCATATACAGGGAGGTCTGGCGGAGAAGCCACCAGTTCTGGTCATAAAAGCTTTGCCTTTGTGCATTTCTTGTGTCTTCATGCTTTGATCAGCTTGAACACAAGTTCTTTATCTCAGGGCTGGATGTGACAGTTTTTACTGCTGTGTGGTACCTGCCACGTGCAGAACAGGCAGGCAGCTTCCTGAGCTGATGTGTGACAGCACGTCCTGAAGGCTGAAATTTGTTTCAGATAGATACCAAAGGCTGCCCAAGTAACCCCACTGTATCTGGTTCTCCACACCAGGGACACCACATATGGCTAAACAAGGCAGTCACATGTTCCATATACGTGATATAATTTTGTCGTAGCCTCTGGGTATTACAAGCCCATCTCCTGGGAGTCACTCCCAAGAGAGATTTCAGCTGCAGTGTTTGAAAGACCCTTCAATACCTCCAAGCAGAGATATTAATATATTCCCTCCCAGCACAACAAGGGTCACCTTCAGCTGGGAAGTCAAACTATCACAGAAATAAAAAATGAACCATGTATACCTTTGAAGGTTGAAGTCACGCAGCCAGTTCTCAAGGCTGCACATCACCTGGGAAGGAGCAGACTTGGGAGGGAGGGATGGATCCAAGCATTCTAAATGGCAGCACCATAATCAACCCCATGAACACAGCAACTGTGCCATAGATTCCCCATATTGTATCACTCTTGTACAGTGGAGTAAATCATCTTTGGAGCAGCATCACAGAACAAAAGGTGAATATCAGAAGCCAAGCACGTGGCAAGAGCAGGCAGCTGGGTTAGTCACTAGTGCTAAAAACTCCTCTCCAGCTATGGCTGGATGAAAGTGGAGAAAGAACCTCAAAAGATTTTGGAGCTTGCTGGGTACCAGACTCTGCTGAGCTGTGGCAGTATGCAGTCCTGCAGGTCAGAGTATCTGCTGAAGGCCTAAGCCATGGTGCAAAGGGCTGATCTGCAGCTCCACAGCTGATTGTTAATGAACACTGGCTTCAGTATTGCTACACTGCACCCTGTTGGACTGTTTTGCTGAATCTCTGCATGTGGGATTTATGGGAGGATGGAAGGAGTAGCCACTGGTCCTAAATGGTGAGCTTCCCTCCATGGTTATTCTATAGTCACAACTACTGTATTCTGCTGCTGCTGTTATGGCTGTTTGGTAGAGATGCCAGAGATGCTAGACACGGAGAAGAGACATCAGACATCATCTCTGTCTTGCCGAGACACGGTCTTGTCAGCTTTTCTTGTCTTTTTCTTATTTTTACTTTAGGGCAAATTGTAATCCTATGAGAAAATAAAAACCCTGGCTCTTAGCTCACACACATGCAAGGAGACCCAAGACCAGGTAGAGCCATCTTGTGTTGAGTCCTTAAAAGCTTCATTGTGATGTCTTTGCAGGAACATATTTATTTTGTTTCCTGAGCCGTATGAGCAGGGCATTGTATCTGCTGGATTAAGGCAGCTCTGTGCTGCTCAGAGAACTATGAAATCCCTCCTCTGTCAGGCTGATGTGAAAGGATCCCATTCATCTGGGCACTCCCACCCAGTGGGGTCTGCTTAGCATTCATCCCAAACTGCGACAGAGCTCCTACTGCTGTCTCTGGCTCACTCTGCTCCTTCCCTGCTCTCCCACATCCCCGCTGCCCCACATGTGCCGGTAGCCAAGAAAAGAGAATAGGCAACCTTTGCTCTCTGTCTGCTCACAGGCGGCTTTCCCCTCATTGGTATGCAGTGGGCACATGCCCCAGTACCCTACTTCAGGCCAGTAAATGCTCCTGGCCCTGCCATGTGCCAGCGACGTGCGGTGCAGCAGATCCAAGGGATGTGGAGAGCAGCTGCCAGTGACGACATGTGAATCAGCAGCATCCCTGCCATGGCAGTCAGGGCACTGAGAGCATGGAGCTGAGAGAGATGGGAGGGAATATAAATCAGCAAAGCACCTTGGTGTTGCAGGTGTGTGGAAGAGATCAAGGTCTTGACCAGTTTCCATTTTCTTCTCCTACATTTACTTTAGCAGTGACTGGCCATTGGGTTTTGTGCATAAATTGTATTCCTGATATGAAGCCAGATACTCTTTATTTGCTCTAACTTTTCTTTTCTGTCTAGGGTCTGATAATTTTTGTTTGGGTTGTTTGGTGGGGGTTTTTTTGGCAAATAATGGTCAAAACAGTGTTGGGGAAAATTGCGAAGACAGCTCTTGAGAATTACACATCGTTCAAGTCAGATACTAAGTGATGTTTCCTTCCATGCTTAGACCTTGTCCAGATGAAAGGGAGATTTGCCTGAGCATCAGTGCTCAACAAAGGTCCCAAATCACTTCTGTCTGAGAGACGAGGATGACTTTAAGTCAGCCCAGTCCCTGCAGCATGTGGGATTGAGAAAGCAGCGGTTGTTCATAGGTGTTTCTCCACCTGAGGATGGTCATTTCTATGTACACATGAATTTACAGCCTCATCTGTTGAAATTTAGTATTGAGAAATGGACTGGTAGGCTTGGACTGGACTTTCAGGCTTCAGGCAGATTCTGCTCTTACAGGTCACCAGTGACAGAAAGGAATTAAAAGCACAGATTACATTCAAAGGCCAGTGTCTTGTCTTTCTGGGCCCCTCTGCACCTCCCAGGTCTTGTATAGGACTGGATGGGGTACAGACCCTCCTCCAATAGATTGTTCTGTCTTCATGTGTGGCCCTTGCAGCAGAAAGAAGCATCCAAAGACTCCTTGGGAAACGAAGAGCCTACCAACAGCAGAGGAAGCCAGCCAAGCCTCACAGTGTGTGGTCACACTGGACCTCAGCTTTGCCCATCAATAACACCATTTATTGTTTTTAGAGGGAAAAATATACGTTTGTGAAAACAAGATTTCCCAAGCTGACTGCTTCTTTGGAGAGGTGGAGAAAAGGGTCTCTGGCATAGCTGGAAGGCACCGCTTTGCTGCCTTTGGGCCCCTCCAAAGGCATCACATTTCACTCAAGTTGTCATTTCTGGTTACACTTCCAGCCCTTTCTACTAAGGGTATCCTAGAAACAAGTGCCCCTTTCTTCCTACCACGGGACTTGCATGGGTGTGCAGTGGGAAGCCAGCCCCTGAAGAAAGGACTACTGAGGAGGGGCAATCCCACTGCGCCCTCCTAGTCTTGGCTTGGCCACATCCTGCACAGCGAGAGTGCGCCTGCAAGCTGGGAGCAATTGAAACTCCCTCTCAAAAGCTGAGCACTGACCTCACTGGAGACATGACGTAATCACAGAGCTTGTGAGAGAAAGCCCTGGGGAACAGCAGCTTAAAACACTGCTGCCTTATGCCTGGAACAACACCTCCAGTCTTTGAGCCTTAAGAAGATCCAGTCTGTTGGCAGGATGCTGCTCAGCGCTCACCGGAGGCTGCGGGACACAGAGAAGCTGAGCACTGGCTCTGGTGGGAGCCCCAGACTCCAGTGATGCCTCTGGGGACCTCTCCCAGTTGTCACTCTGAAACATTGAGCAGCGGCTTCTGCTATCCAGATCTTTGCTGGTTTCAGTAGTATGTTCTGCAGGACCAGCTGTTGAATGCAGCAGAAGCAATAGCTGACACTTCCACATGATGTTGCGTCCCTCTCCAAAGGGTTCTTTGCTCCCCTACCCATTGCGGTTCCCCTGCAACCAATGGAGTCACATCCAGTGGGCCAGGAGCAATCTGTGGGTGTTTAACCATATGCTTTACACACTGACAAGTGACTTTAACATCCCACTGATGGCTGGCACTACATCGCTTGGGGCCACCATACAACCACAGTGCCACCATCTCCTTTGCATCTCTTCACACAGACCCTCATGACACTGGTTTTTGGTAACACTTCCTTGGTTCATATGAGTAGGAACAGGCTAAGGCATATCCACCCTCTAAGAAGATTAATATAGCCTCAGATGCAAACATGGTGGAGACAAATATTTCTTTTAGAGACGGAGGAGAAGATAAAATCTGTATATGCAAGAAGACTCCTTCAAGAAAGAAAAACTCTTCAACACACTATAGAAGACAGCAGTCCCATGCCAGCTCATTTTATGTGGCATTTGCTAAATAGAAGCCAGCTCTCTCTAAGAATGAGTTTTCCTGGGAAATTCCTACACTAATGTATGCAGTCTGTCTGTGGAAGGGGTGTTATACATCCCCTTGGGGCCTTATCCAGCATGGGTGTGAATCTGTCACAGCTCCCTGGGCCTTGTCCGGGTTCATCAGCTCCAGAAGGAAAAGTTCAGGGTTCTGGATGTGATGTGTTCAGCATGTGCTGGCTGAGCCTTCATACACGTATGGTGGGGAGCAAAACCACACCAGATACACTTCCTGAGTGTAATTTGTGCCTAAAACGTCAGCAACCCTACTTCTAAACATTGTCAGATTCCTGGTCCTCCAGCCACACATGTGTGATCCAGCTAGAAAAGGGGATTTAACAGTACCAGGTGCCAAAGCTGTGCTCAGTTCAGCAGGACCAGCTCAAAGATGAATGTCCTGGTGTGGTCCTAGTTCTAACATTTGCATCTTTGGGCTGCAGCTTGGGAGGATCAAAAAGTTTCAGAAGCATTGGCTCATGGCTCCGTTAGCCAGCCCCAAGTCTGTTGGAAGATCTACTGCTTCAGCTGGCAGAGGTGAGTCCCAGCAGGGAACACCATGCCCAGGACTGACCACCAAGCCAGGATCAGGTGCAATGCAAATGCTGACTGGCATTCGGAGGAGCAGACTCCAGCAGAGTTTCTTTAGTCATTACATGATTCACACATTGGCAAGGGTGAATCCATCCTGCCTCCTGTGATCTGAGGTGGTCTGTCGTCCCTTGTCATCACAGGAAAGCTGGGCTGGGACACAGACCAGCTCAGAAGGGGATTTAGAGACAGAAAGTCTTTGATGAGAGAAGAGAAGCATTCAAATGACACTTTTCTCAGTAATTTTTGCTAATTATAAAGCCATTGACTGATATTCCCAAAGCCTCCCTGCATGAGTGAACTTAATAACCGATGACAATTTTTTGGCATTTTTCAGACTTGTCACTGACAAGAACACACACCAGACACTCCACCCAATGGCAACATCTGCCTTGACAAAATAAAGCCTCCGTGTTACTCTCAGCTCCACTGTGTGTTCTTTTAATCTCTCTGTATTTGCCTCACTAGTCACACCATGATGTTAGCTTGAGGTGGCTATGGATGTCTCAGCTGTTTACAGAGCATTGCAAACAATAGGAACATCATCTCCTTCCAGAATCCCTTTGTGGACTACAGTGTCCAAGACAGGAACAGACAAGAGCCCATTTGTGGGCTGTGTTAGATTGATTGGAGAGTTGAATTTATAAAATCCTTGATTTTGTTCATAGAATTCCCAAACACCTTTGAAACTGTTGGTTTGGACCTAGAGACTCTGCAGTCAACTTTCAGCCCCAAGATAAAGCTAGGCAAGAAACAGCACTGTCAACAGGAAAAAAGAAGGAACTGCTAGCCCAGGGACTGGCCCATGAGAACCTGTGCCTCACCTAGCAGACCAAGGCCCAGTTTAAAGCATCTCACAGGTGTCACAAGCAGCCAGCCCTCCTAGCCAGATGTGGGAGCAGTCTCAGCTGTGAGCCAAGTTTCCTGCACTGAACATCCAAAGGCCCTGACTAAGCTCCTTCCCTCTCCAGACATAATCCTAACTGCTGATGCTTGGCAGCCACTCTGTCATGAGCAATAAGGGAAATTCATATTTTGTGTTTTAAATGTGTTTATTAGCCAAGAAGTTATCACCTGAAAGTGGACGCTAGGGCATGTCCAGAAACCTCTTTCCCTAAGGTTCCCACCAACAATGTAGGTACTGTAATGTCTCATGGCAGCTTGGTACCAGCTTCACAGCTGCTAAAGCTGTGCAGGAGCCTAACAAAATCCAAGGGTCTTTCTTAATGTCATAGAGTAAGTTTTTGAATTACTAACTCAGAAATGAAGTTTTTTGACAAGGTTTATGCTCACTGGAGGAAATTTGTGAGTTGCAATGTGTGGCTATTTGATGATGGAGAGCACGTAAAAATGTTCTCTTGGGACAAAGCTGCCACGCTGGCTCTTTATGCTTGTGACCTAGTGCACATTCACACTCTGGTCTCATAGTGTGAATATCCCACTCATCTGACTTCTCCACACCCCCAGTTAATTACAACTCTGCATTTCCTTAAAGAATCCCAGGTGCAAACATACAGATTAGAGGCGGTTACAGAAATAGGTTAGTTGGCTTGCAGAGCTAAAAGGTTATTGTTGTTTCCACAGGGGTTTTACACAGTGCGTGTGTGTGTATGTGTATACATATATTTATATTTCAATTATATTTATGTTATTATTTCAATTACAACCATCCATCTCTTCATAATGCCTGATTTCATTCTGCACTGAATTAAGCCCTGGTTGAATGCCAGCTCTGAAATGGCATGAATGAGTCCTCACAGCGTGGGGAAGCTTTCATCATGAAGGTTTCGAAATAAATGTCACCACTGCTCTCATCTCTTTCTCTGAAACGTTCTTTTGCCCCATCCCTCCTTCCTGCTCACTGAGGACACTATGGCAGTGTAGTGACTTGTGAAGAAAGAGACTCTTCTTAGGTACCATACGTGCCCTTCAGCTGGAGGGAGGCTGGGAGCCATGGACAGTTTGTATTCATCTGTCCCTTGAGATGCTGTGACAAGGGTCTTGTCTCCCCTGGCCAAATTAAAAGTAACTGAAACCCATTATGGTCTTTGGCTCAAATACAGAAGTGAAGAGGAGGCATTATGGGGTTTTTTTCATGGCAAATTTACCTGCACCAACTCTTGACGCTACTCACATGTTCCACTTTCCTGGGATGAACGCATGATTTTTTTGTTAGAAAAGGGAAGATTAATGACTGTCATAGTCATACCTGACCCATCACTCTGCAGAGTGAAACGTCAACAAAATACCTGTTCAATTTTAAAACAGAAAGAGGCCTCATTTTAGCCAACTGTAAACTGTTGAAGAGTCTTAAAGACTACACATGAAACCACCAGATTAGACCATTTTTTGAGATCCAGTACAAGATTTTGGAAGGAAATCTCTCTCAGCTTTCCTTGTGGCCTCTGCTATCAACACTGCTTTGCACATGTAGTCAGATTTTATGTGTACCCAAAACCATCACCACAGCCTACTGACAGGAGTCATAAAGCTGAACACTGTTTCTGGGGATGGCTGAGTTGGGACAGGGATGCCAACGTGGCTGAAGGGAACTGTGGTGGGATTTTGTGAATTGGAATGAGGAGTTCTGGGCTGCCTGCTCCATGAGACATGGGGGAAGTACTGTGCACATGTGAGGAGAGATGTCGGGAGAAGGTGTCTAGTGCTGACAGAGGGAGATAAGGGTCAGAGAGTTTGTTGCATGCTCCTGTTTCAGCTGAGCTGAAAACTCCCTCCCCTTTTCAAAACACAGCTCACACATCTATTGTCCTGCCTCATGGGAACTCAAGAGTCACTTTGTGCAACTCTCCACCTCCAACCTCATATATGCAAGCAATGTAACCTCTGGGAGCCCTTTGGGAGGATTTTTGCTGACCCAAGAGGATGTTGTGGTGCATAGAGGATGAGGGTGTCACAGGCTAATGCTTTGCCATCTCAACTTAGGGCATTTTCTACTCCACACTGATTCTTAGGAGGAAGTGACACCAGGATGCCCAAATGAGGAGGGTGTGAATCATCATGTGGAAAGCCACATCTGAACAATAGTCAAATTCCTGAGGATTCTTATTTTTGGAGCTTTCAGATACACCCGTGCCAGAAGGAGCAGTGATAGATCAAAATGAGACTGTTTGAAGTCTGTTCTCTAAAGGTCTAGAGACCATTTTACAGCTTCAGTTGTTCTCACATGCTGCAATTATAGCCTTAGTAAATATATCAACAGGGAAGCATAAACTGCTTTAACGCTAAGGAAATTCCTCACACACCAACAAATGGATGAGCTGCTGTGAGCACTGGTGGAACAAATCCCAGGCTCCTGAGGGCTCAGATGATTCAGGCTTTGCATTCTCATGGTTTGTGATTCCACCAGATTTCCTTGATGCAATTATTTTCTTACGACTCTGCAGTCTACAAATTCTAAATATAGTCTTGCACATAAAATAATACTCTCATTCCTGAAACAGTCAGTTGCCTAAAATTCTGCCAAACAGATGCCTTTATATTACATTAGTCATGAACTGTGGCTGACAACAAGTTCCTCTTTGCAGACCCCTCCCAGAAATCTTGTGGAAAAGTCCTTTTCTTTTTTAAAAAAAGTAATTCCAGCCTAGTTGAGCATATGAGACAGGAAAACGCTAACATTTTCCAGAAGTGGCTGATGTCTCATGCTCCCTTTAACAGTTGTTGCTGGTCCTTTAACAGATGTGTTGACGAGATGCAAGTAAGTGAGCCGGAAAGTGGTGTCATTGCTCAACACCAATAAAGACACATGAGGCCAGGCTTTGAAAATCACTTTTATAGTCTAGGAAGGGTGAGTGAGTGAACCTAGAGACCTTTTATGCAAGTTAGTGACAAAGTGCCCTGCTGAATCTGAGGTTCAGACTCCCACTGTATTATCCTTTATATTTTCACTGCTCAAGTGCTGAGTGAAGTGAAGATCAAGAGTTTTTCAGAGCTTCTCCACCTAGAATAGAGTAGAATTATTTCAGTTGGAAGTGATTTACAATGATCATTGATCAAACAGGCTCACCAGTATTTGCTTAAAAAGTATCACCAGCAGGGTGTGGTGCCGCTGCAATTTTCCTAGAGGCAAAGCCAGTAGAAGTTCGCATCCTTCCAGCCTTGTTCCTCTCTGAAGTGAGGCAACAGGCCACCCTGCTCCATTCTGCCAATTTATGTCTAACTGGGTCAGGGATCTGTGTTTAAAAATAGACCTCAAGAACAAATATAAGCTTTCTTATGAACCTTGATAATTTCACTGATTTTAAGCGCAGAGGAGGTGCTCTTCAACAGAATTTGAATGAGAGGAGGAAAAAGAGGAGGGAATAGGATCTCCTCTGTCTGGTTTTCCACCAAAGAAACCATACCTGTTTTCCACCAAGACTGAGTAACAGTTAATCCACTTTATTTCAGCAAATACACAGGGATGACCAGATCTCAATCCAGGTCCTCTATCTTGTGCCTGGACTGTCTACCATGGTGGTGTGTATGGCCGAATGAGTGTACAAAGCAAGCACTCACATCCTTCTGTTGGCCAGCTGGGAGAGATGCAGCTCTTGTGTGAGATGATATTCTGCAGAGGCGATGGATAGGTAGTGGAATATGTAGCCAGGAACATGGGGCTAGAGTGTCTGTTGTTATGGTTGCTCTTCAGGGACCCAAGAAGTGTATTCCTCCTCATCCTTGAACTCAAAACTGTGTCTATTTTAACCCCCCTCTCCATGGCAACAGAGGCAAAGCAATGGCATCTCTGCTTCATGTACCCCCCTGTTCTTCTTGTCAAGGGTTTGCTCAGATCCAAGCACCTGACTTAGTTGTTCATAGCCAAGCCAAGGCTTCCCCCCTCCTCCACATCTCCTGGATGAGATTCTTTCAAGAGCAGCTTGTTCCTTTTTGGCCTCAGTATTAGGATTATTAAATCAAACTTGGATACAGCTCTCAAAAATTTCCCTCAAGATGCCTTTTAATTAAAGCAGTAGAAAGACCAGTCTAAATTCTGTAACATTTTTAATTAGTGAAACCTTTATTTTATTTGCTAAAAAACAAGATTATCTCTAAATCCATTAAAATTAGTTCTTCGTTGAAAGGCTCTGAAGTGTGTGAAAGGGAGATTTAAGGGATATTAATAAGGGTTTAAACAAGGGATATTATAATAAGGGCTTAAACATCTTAAACATGCTAACACAATTGAAGAATGATATTTTTCAGTGGAAGGACTTAAATAACCTTTTCTTCCCACCACACCAAATGTGTATGTTTGTGTGCTGATGCCTTTGAAATTCACTTGAACAAACACACACCTGCCTTCATACAGACCCCCACATTCATCCATTCCTGCTGCCAACTGAGAACTGTTGTCCTTTCCCAATAATTGCTGAATAAAAATGTGTTTCTGAGACAGGAAATACATGTGCAATTTATAAACACTTCAGCTGCAAGTCCTTGTATTTATAGTCCTATAAATTATTTATTGCAATGGAAGACTGTCTCCTTGGGGATTTTTAGGAAAGGGATTTTATTGTTTCTAAAAAAATTACTTATCATGTTTAAAAGCAGTTACATTTTACAGTTATCAGAGATATGAAAGTATCCAAGTTAATTCCTACAAGTCCAAGAGGGTGTCAAATGTTGTTCCTTCTTGGACAAACCCTTGTGGGTTTTCTGTTGACGGGACTCACTGGTCTTGACTTAGCACAGCACAGCCTACTCATATGTTTCTTCTTTGGGAATCCACCACAGGTTTTAGGGAATGATGTCCACAGGCCCTTCATAATCTTCTGGCTGAGGAACCCACTCAGAGAAGGCAGAGCTCGTAGTCACACATAGGTTGCAAAGTTAAACTCCTCTACCTGCCTCTCCACATGAGTGTCTGGGAAGCACCTAATTCTGTTATAGCTCTGCCATTGGGAAAAGATATACTGGTGTTAGCTGCCCACACAGCTGGATGTTCTGTTTACAGTTACCTGTTTTTGCTTTGCTTTTCCTTTTGCATGTATGGCTTCTTGTTACACAGAACCACAGAATTAACAAGTTTGGAAAAGACCTTTAAGATCATCAAGTCCAACCTATTACCTATCACCATCCCATCATCTAAACCGTGTCACTCAGTGCCTCATCGAGCCTACTCTTAAACATCTCCAGGGATGATGATTCCACCACCTCCCTGGGCAGTTAGTGCAAATGAAAGCACCTTGCAGAGACCTATGTGTTTTCTGTACATAACAATAAAGCAACAGAAGGCTGAGAGGAGTTCAGGCAGTAGAGCATCTTTTTCTTTGTCAAATCATTGAGAGAAGAGAAGGCTGCTGGAACTACTGAGACCTTTGACACTGTGAAAATTCGCCAGTCCTTGGTCAAAAGAGTTGGCCTGATTTCAGCATTGTTGACCACATAGTTCCATTACCTGTCTTCTCTCAGAGAGCATGTCCATGGTCATCATCCGCAGGAGGTTCTTTCAGCTTCAGATCGTGTTCAAGCCAAAGCACTTTCCTGCTTTTCAAAACTTGCAGCACAAACCAAACTAAGCCAGGTTTAACCCATACAAGCAAGAGCTCCGCTGGATAAAGGGAACAGCAGTAGAGGGGTCCTGGGGCATATCTCTCAGCATGATACAGCTCTTTCCCTACAGCCTTCAGGCAGAAAAATAACCCTTCCCCTCGCCCTTCAAAAGACCTATTCCCTGTGATAGTAAAAAAACATTGATTACTATTAAAAACCCAAACCCTGCAGGAAAGCAGGGAGGGGGAGTTTATGGCCATTGACCTTTTAACTCAGGTAGGTTTATAAAGAGCTGTCTTTCTTTTGCACCACTGGGATTGTACAATTTTCTTGGCCATGAATGGGAGCTTTGTAGGATTCTACTGTGTGGTCATTCACAGGCAATCTGTTGGTCTTTTTAGCGACATTTAATAAAAAAAGAAAACCTATCTGAAATACAGGAGGAGGGGGGTAAGCTGAGTATCAGCTAGCGACCCAATCAATGAGTGAATGTGTTTGGGTCTCCTCCCGGAAGAGAAAGCTTGTTTTAGGAATTTAGACTGGCACTCACAGGGTTCTGTTTGTATAGCTTTTTCATTTTAAAAAGTACATGCAGGCAATTAAGAAGAGATGGCTTGGAGCAGGCATGGGGAGAAGAGACCGGGAGGGAAGGAAAAGGGGAAGCAGGGGGGAAAAAAGGAACAACTGTTAGAATTGAGAAGAAGGCAATGGTAAGGATGAAGCCAGAACCAATGGTATCTTGTCATTCTGTTGGCACCACACAATTCTGTGACTGGTGGAAAGTTACTCACCGGGATGGAGTAGTATCCCCCAAGGTTAGAAGAACCCTGCTCCATATGTGGTCACTCTTGATTTCTGTCTGTCTCTCCCTTCCTCTCCCAGATGACTCTGCTAGATGTTTCCTCTCATCTGCTCGTTTGCTACTGGGCCATGTGCAGTCATGGAAAACCAGCGTTGGTCCCCCTGATGCTGGTGTGCCAAGGTGTGTGCCAACAGCAGCTTGGATTGAACATTCAGGCACCAAAACTCCACCAATCAACATGCTCCATCAGGAGTGGCATGTTTTGGAATAAGACTTGAGATTTTTTTTTGCTGATTGTTTAAGAACAAAGCACAGTGGGGTACTGGGGAGGACTGGGATGACCATGCTGTAGATACATGGGGTGAATACTTTTCAAGCTTGTAAATGGATCCATAAGGCATTTTCAGAGAACCCAAGCATGACTTGGTTCAAACTGATTTGTGAGATGTTTGTCCACAAAGCAAGAACTTTCTTGCTCTTCTAGAGAATGGATAGATGCTGTCAATATCTCTTGCAAGTTCTATAAGAAGCTGTCAGCATAAGCTCTGATGGAAAGACCAGCCACACCGCAACAGGCTGCCAGGCTTCTAGGGAAGATGGGGTCTCTGGCAGCCTGTGGACACCAAATTTTCTCCCTGGTATCCAACAGAAGAGAGGCACTAACTCTGCATTAACAGCCTCCAACAAACCTACCTCCCCAGTCTAACCAGGAGCTTTGCTTGGACACAGTGCTTTCCTTTTCAAATTGTTGCTATGAAACACTAAAACAACTACCCCCAGTTTTCAATGGCGAAGGAAAAGTGCTCTCATACGGCTTGACAAACCATGCCGAGCTCCTTTTATGATGATGGCAATGTAAGTGCCAGGCACAACCATTAGCTAAGCTAATTTTCTCCATGTGCTTTTATACTTGTATAATATGTATATATAAATCTCTACCTAACTCATCAAAATGTTGCTCTGTGTAATTTTCACCTTGAAACATGCAGATTGTTAAATTCTCTGCATCATGCTGTAGCGATCAAAAAAGGCTCTCAGCTGTGTCTCCTGTCTCTGTTGGTAGTCTTTGCTATCTATAATCTATCTTGGCCTTTACTGCTCAAGAAAATTAGAGAGTTAATCTGTGAATAGTTACTAAGAACATTTAAGGATGAAATAAGTATGTAGCCTGGGGATAAGAAATGTTCACTGTTCTTCACTAGGGCTCTCAAAGAGCTTAAAGAAAACACCTCTCACCAGCTGGTCCACAAAATGTGTGACTTGTACATTTGTAAACCTGAAAAGTCAACAACTATATATGATGTTAAGATTTGCCAGCCAGAACCTGTAAGGCATATACAGAGACCTTTGCTCTGTCCTTGCTAAGTTGAGGACTGGATTTTAGTTGCGATTGACTGGAGGAAAAAATTTTCTTCTGAAGGAAAACTTTCCATTAGCATAAAGCCAAGAGCATCAGCCAGTGAAACAGCTGGATGTGCCTTTACTCCAGGGCACTCTGGGGGCAAGAAGGAGGGACATGGGGTGGCCCACAACACATGCACAAATCCCCTAAATTAGACTAGCCCCTGAGCTGGCCAAAAGGTGGTGTAGGGCCTGTGCTGGAGATAAATAATTGTAAGGTCTCTGTACCCACAGCATTGAGAAAGGGATGTCTGCTTTGGGAAAGGGATTGCTCCTCATCCCTGGGGAGACCTGCAGAACAGAAGAGAGGAGATGAAGTCAAGTCCTCTGGGTCCTGCTGCACCTCTAGGGCTGGGGCTGTGTAGCCTGAAATGCTACATATTTGAAATCTTGAAATGCTTAATTCCTAGATGTACATTGGGGAAATGCTGGTGTCTCTTTTTCAGGGTTTCTGAGGAGCTGAACCAGAGGCCAAAGCAAACGAGGGTTTGCTATCAATGGTTCCTTTGAGTCCTGGGGCAGGCACAGCACAGAGCTGCAGGGCACGGATGGTGAAATGGGGTGGCCTGTCTGATCTGTGAATCCATAGGATAACAAAGTACTGGGGAGGGAGTGGGATGGGGGGGCGGGAGGGGGAAGGATAGAGAGCTTGCTACTGAAAATGTGGAAATTGCACAGATTCGGAGTTTCCACTCAGAATTCTTATAAGGTGTGAACTTTGGCAGAGCTTTGCGGCTCCCATGGTAACCTGAAGAGGATGGAGCCAGGATGTCTGGGGAGAAAGATGGCAGTGGTATGTTTTAGAGCCTGGGTAGCAGTCCCTTCGTTCATGAACTTGGAGTCTCTGACATGATGCAGCACACAGGGAACACCACTGACCCTGCCAAGATTGCCTGTCCCTAAGGCATGGGAAGCCAGAAGGTGCAAGGCTCTACCCCGGGTGCAATGCTGCCTTCAGCATCATCTTTTACCCCTGCTCACTGAGTTCACCAGCAAAAACACCTCTGTGGCCAGCCAACAGCTTCTGACAGCTGCACACACACACAGAAGTGAGCCCTTCATTCCTCCGCTGGCTGCCCGGCCTGGGACAGATGGGCAGTGAAGCAGCAGGACAAAAGCAGAGGTAGGTGCTTTAGGATATCAAACCTCAATGCTTTTCCTGCTCAGATGATGGCTCTGAAACACTTGTCCATCAAATACTCGTCTAAATAACCATTCAAGGCTCTCTTCCTACTCTCCTGACAGCAGTAACACTGACGGGTTTCAGCCCTGCTTTGTCCTGCAGGTGGTTATGTGGGGAGAGGAGTCTGTGATGTGCACATAAGCTCAGGTTGGCATGAGGAAGGAACAGAGGGGCTCACATTGCTGGGACACACACACAGAATGCTTTGGTACAGCGTCCATCCAGCCCAGCAAAGGTACAGCTCATCCCAGAGCTTGGCCAGTGCAGCAAAGGCCAGGAAGAGCCCTGGGATGACAGAAGGACATCTCAACTCTTCCTCTGACTATGGCTTTTGTGAGTCAGGTTGTGTTTGCATAAACTGGACCTGGTTGCTAGCTACAGGTTTTCCAGCCCATAACCACCATCCCTTTTAAGACTTTAGCTGTGCCATAATAGTAATTATTATGGCGACTCCATCTCTGCGTTACTGCGACTACATCCTGGATGGACCAGCCAGTGTGTGATAACACTAGAGAATAAAATTATTTGGGCAATTTTTCTTCTTTTGACAACACTTAAGCTACAAGACATTCCAGTAAGAGAAATTACTGGCAGAATGGACATGGAAAGAGTGATTTTTTAAAAGCAAATATTGGAGAGCCTGTTTGGAGTGAGAGATTGGGAAATAAATTTGACGTGTTTCCCATCAGGGTAAGCAATGCAGCTTTGTCATCACACAGGTCCTACAGTCAGAAACCTGGGGAAGGAAGGAGTTCAACAACTCTGTTCAAATAAACACACACTTTGCAGGAAGCTGTGTTTTCTTCTCAAGCAATGAACAATGGATAATGCAAAAGACTTCAGTATTCTGCTGGCTAACAGGTTTCTCCCCATTTCTATTGCATGAAGGGAAGATACAGGCCAACACTCCTTATTCAATTTGTGGGTGTGCCAGGCTGTTCTGAAGTTCTGCCCTTACTCATAGCCTGACTCATTTTCCAAAAGCTTGTTGAGTGAAGGATGGGTGAGTGCAAGTGTCCCTCTTGCAACCTCCATGGCAGAGCCAGGGATTACAGGAGCCTTTGGGTAATACCATGGCAGGGACTTTATGGAAGAATCCTTGATCTTCAAAGCCTGCAGTGGTCTTGAGACAGAAGGCCTTGTTTTGCTCTGCCGTATTCACATCTTTGTTTTTTCCAGAGTGGAGATCGGAAGATGTGGACATGTCCCCACCATCAGAGCTGCAAGACTTGCTTTAGGGTGATGTGTTGACATTGCTGTGGCAGGTTCAGGTTTTCAAAGCCTATTGCTCTTATACTGCTCGAATTCACCTGCCAGACCTTCCCTGGGGCAAACAATTGTCTCTTCAGAGCTCAGAGGAGCTGGCTGGCACTTCACCCTCTTACAGTAGGGAAGCACAGTTGTCAGAGGACTGAGCACTTGGGAAAGGAGAGACTGTCTTGGAAAGAAAAAAAGCCATGCTGGACATTTATGGCTTTTGGAAAACAAATGTAAGAACAATGAAAGAAAATTCAAATGTGTTGCATTCACATGGTAACAGGCTAATTGGAGATAGCCCCACCTGATTTCTTGCTGCTTAGTATTTCTCTAGCAGTTTATTGACAGGATTTTCTCATTATTGGCGCATCTTTAGGAGGAAATACTATTTTTCACAGAATCACAGAATNAGAAATACTGTTTTCATTACTATTCCTTCAGCAAGTTTTCCTAATAAGAAACTGGAGACTTTAAGCACAGCTGAAGTTTTGCCATGGACTTCTGCAAGGACACAGTCTTGGCATATCCCAAAGGGCTGAGAATAGGGCTGAAGGCAGTGGCAGCAGCATCTCTCTCTGCAGGTGCCCTCCCACGCTGCAGCAGCTGCACTTGTAGCAGTGCGGAATGCTGTCACACTTCCATCAGTTCATTTGTGCCTGTCACAAGAGGGCTGGAGGGGCACTGGACCACAAAGTCAGGCATAGGGTACAGGATTAATCCCAAACCATCCTGGTAAAGGGCAGCAAATAGAAAAAAGACAGTCTGGGATGAGATTACCAAACAGGCAGATGCAACTCTCCCTGCTCATGCATCTTCTAAGAGAAATCTTTGGATTCTCAGTTTGTTTTAATGAGGCAGATCCAGAGAGGTTGCTGTTAAGTACCTAATAGCCAGTACATTTTGCAACTGTCTGCCACAGTGGGGATCTATCCTCTTCCCAGTTAAACTCAGGCACCTACACCTGGCAAATCATGGGATGCTGAGCTACAATTGCTGCTTTGCCAAAAAGAAAGAAAAAAAGCATTCCCACCTGTGCTCCTGCCGCCCTTTGCACTCTTATGCCAATGAGAGCTTGGCCCCATGGCAACAGCAAACTTGCTGCTGAGCTGAGGCAGAGGAAGGCACATGCATGCACAGCCCGTGATCCCTTATGTTGCTGTAGCCTGCTTTTTCTCACTAAGAATAAACTCAGCTCAGCCTCATGACTGGCTCCTGTGCAATGCTGAGGAAACCTCATTTCCAGCAGGACAAACCTGGAGTGAAGTGGCTTTCAGCATCCCCAGCACAAGCTGAGGAACTGTAATTAATTTCAGACATTTCTGGAATTTCAACTATTTCATCAACCAGCTGTGCCCTGCTGCAGGTGCTCAGTGCTATGGGCTGGTAGGAAGCAAGCTGATACCCAGCACAGAGAGAAAGAGAGAAAGAAAGGCCAAGGGCTGGCTGGTCCCAGAAAAGAGCCAGCTGCAGTCTCCTGCCCATCCTATTGCCACCCTTCCAGCACCTCAGGGCTTCTGCCAGGACCGTCTGAAACACTGAAGGAGACCAAGTAGCAAGAGACAATCTTTGTCCCTGGCTGATAACACATCCTTTCTCAGAGCTCTCCTCACTGCCAAGCTTTAAATCTTGCTCTTGAGCCATCTGAGCTCAAAGTGGATGGGAGCTGGGAGAACCTCCAGCAGGCTGTCCCAGGGCTGGAGCTGCCAGCACGTGATGGCAGGCTTGTAAGCTTGGTGGCCCATCACAGGAGACATTGCTCTGAGGGGAGGAACGGGCAAAAAAGAAAAAAAAAAAGAAAAGATTCCCTTCGAGATTTTCAGTGGCATAATAAAAGTCTCTGTGTCCTGGAATCCAGGGAGGTCTGGGGGAGGGGGAAGAGAGGGTGAAAGTGAATTAAACGGGCCTTTCAGGAGCAAAGAGAGCACTTAATCTTCCCTAGCCCATTTAGTGCAGATGCTGTTGAAACCTGCCTGCCATGATAGCCACCAAAGCTCACCTATATTGTCTTTGCAGGCAGCATGTAGTCCCAGAGGGGGGCTGTGCTGGTGGAGAGGAGCAGGGGAGGAGGGGAAGGTTGTGTGCTGGCTTGAGAAACAGACACCAGTTTATAAATGCTGGATGAAACCAGGAGCACGTGGAGCATAGGGATAGCATGTACCTCACCTTGGGATGAAACTGTTTATTTCAGCACTTGTGTACTTCTGTGCCAGGTTCACCCATCTGTGAGTGAGATCAGCTACAAGGTGAGGTGGGTTGGTGGGGAGAGCATGAGGCTGGGAATTGAAAGCATCTGGAAGTCACCTTCACATGTGGTCACCAATGATGCCAGAAGGGAAACAAAGCCTCGTAGCCTGGGCCTAGGCACATTCCCAATACAAGCAGAGGGAAGAAACAGGCAGATGTTTGTGTTCCATTGCCAGGGCACAGGCAGTGCTCTGGGCAATGCCAGTAGGGATGAAGGATGGGCTGCAGCTGGTGTCAGATCTCCAGCTGTGTCCCTGTTCCACAGAAGAAGAGGAACCCCCTGCTCACCAGTGCTGTGCTCGCTGACCACATCTGCACAGCATCCCCAACTCAGGCAGCTTGCCTCGTCCTGTAAATATTTAGGATGTTCTGGCACCCATCAATGCAGAGACATAAGAGCAGGTGAAGAGGTGTCATGCAAACCTCAGCCAGAATCCCAGCCCTGCTCTGCTTTCATCATCCTTGCTATGCCCTTGATCTATGGTTATCCTGCTTATGGCATCTGTGCCACAGATGTGCCTCGGAGCATCTCTAGCTCTCAGCACTAGTGTTGTAACCAGTGCTTTTATAACACAGCTCTCTCCCATCTCCCATTTCCCCCTACAGCTGTCCTTCTGGATTTAGCAGTGAGGGACACCTTGCTGCTTTGATCAGCCCTGGACAAAAAGACAGGCTTGAAACCCACTGCTGCAGCCAGTAGTGATGAAAAAACCCACTAAGTAGCTGCAGGACCTGCTGACACCCCAGCACAGGATGTTTGCACAGGGTACAGCCTAAGAGCCGCATCTGAAACACAGAGAAACTCCTGGAGAGTCATGCCCCAGCACAGTCCTTAGAAAACACATTCCCAGTTCAAATCTCACTGTTTTTCTAGGGGAAAGAAAAAAAATATCACCAAGTGCTCCTGCTCTGATAAGATTGCTGAAGAGTAAATAGCTCAAACTACCTCATAGTGAGCAAATTTGACCATCAGGGTGAGGAAAACAACCCATCCTTCCTTCAGACACCCTTGGGTCCCACATATGCTCTTAAAATAACACTAGAGGCAGCTCCTGCTTTCTACAGAACAGATGCCAGAGGTGGGCCGAGAAGGCCCTACCCAGCCCACCAGAGCCTGCCTGGCTTGGCAGCAGGACTCTATAAGAATGGGCTCATCGGGTACCTCTTCCTTTTGTGTAAGGATTTGAATCACAGAATCACAGAATCAGTAAGGTTGGAAAAGACCTTAGAGATCATCGAGTCCAACCTATCACCTATTACCTAAACTAGCCAAACCTGTTACCTAACCTGTTGCCATCCTGCTACCAACACACCATCCTACCTATAACACACTACCCTAATATCTAGGTCATGCCTCCAAGTACATCATCCAAATTTGGGTGGTATGGGAGAGAAGAGAATTTTTGTTAGGCTGCTAGTGTACAGTCAGCAGTACCTGGAGAGCTAGGGAACATTGTGCTGAAGTGCTGTGGAGACAAGGAGAGTAACAGAATAACTAAAAATAAAAGTCTTTGGATTATAAGAACTCAAAAGAAAGATATTCTTTAAACAGTTAGTAGCTGCAGCCTGGGGTCAGCAATGCCTTCTACCTGAGGCCGTGTGAACTAAGAACATTAATTGAGCCTCCTGGGTATGTAAGCCTCTTATCTACTTGCACACAGTGCTTTATCTGAGCTGGGGAAAAAAATGAGATTATTAGCTACTTTTAATGAACAGCAGTAGGATGTGCGTGTTCACTACCCTTTGCTGGAAGATCCTTCCCTCTCTCTCTCTCTCTCTGTTTTTCTATATAACTGTTAGCTTTTTAGGATATGAGCCAAGACTTCAAAAAGGTGTAGGTGTCACAGGAGGGGAGATGGCTCCTATTAATCTTTTAAGGGCTGAAGGTGGTCTCAAAGCTTCTGCTTGGCTCCTTAATCCTACAGGTGCTTCTCAGTTTCTCAGATCTGACATCTCAAAGTTATCATGTGGGGCTCTCCCTGTCTTGCTTAAGTGATGCCCTGTTTAGAAAGGCAGCCTTTGAAACCCCTCTTCTCAGCATCTCACCATGCCCAGGCTGTGTCTGGGGTGCACAGACAGGTGCAGATGGTGTAGATGGTGTAGACAGGTGTAGATGGGTCACAGCTCCTGGTGGGCACAGGGACCTTGAAGATGGATGGGGAGGAGTGGAGGTTATGCTTTGGGTAATTTAAATGCAACTTGCAGGCCTGTGTTTCTACATTGGAGTTTCTAGGCTGGCTTATGCTTATGTCTTGGGGATGGGGGCCTGGCTGCAGGGGCCTGACTGGGAGTTACTGGCAGTTTTGCTCCATGTTTTTAGGGAACATGGGAAGAAAAGCAGTGTGAAATCAGCACCACACTGATGCCAGCCCTCAGCTGCCCTCTTCCCCTTGCCACCAACAGAGTAGGGGGACATGCTGGCTCACCAGCCCCAAGGGCTTTGGGCCTGGAGGAAGAAGCTGATATGGAGAGCCTATCTGCAGGAGCAGATTAAACCCCCGGCCTGGAGTTTCCCAAGGCAGTCTGTCGCCAGCAAAGGGCTCGTGGGAGTCGTGCCTTCCCTTCTGCCGCCAGCCCTGCCTGTCACCACACCACGGGTGTGATCCCTGCTCTGGATGCCCTTGTGATCTGAGGGTGACTTCCACCGGCTGATGCATTTTCTTTAATGTCTCAGAGGGCTGTGTTTGCTTTTCAGAATCCCTTTCCTGATTGTTTTGAAAGACAGATGCCCTTTGCCCCTGCTCCCTTTAAAAGCCATGGGTTTTCTTGCTGCTAGTGGGCTGTAAACATCTTTCCTGTTACAAATGTGCCCTTTCTGGCTCTAAGTGGTGTTGCTTTTCTGTTTCTCTGTGGAAGTTGATTCTTGTTTATTACCCTCTTATCCATAAGCTGCTAAAGCTGGCAAAGAGAGATAGCGTAATTTCTCCTCTTCTAAGGTACACTTCCTAACTAAATTACACCTGGATCCACCACTGACATTAAGGATGCTGTATTTAGAGAGGATTCAGGCCAGGAAGAGGGTTTGAGAGTACTGCAGGGCTTTCTCCATGCTATGCTGTTGCGTTTGGACCTGGAGGCTAACTGGGAACTTCAGCCATGGGGAAGCCACAGTGCTCTGTGGCTTGGCCCAAATGATTTCTAAGCAAGGGCAGGGTGAGATGCAGGAGCAGAGCAGGTCCCAAAGCAAGGTTTTATGGTTCTCTCTCTTCACAGACTGAGCTACTCAGTCCCTCTCCCTGCTGGAACCAAGCACACCATAAATATGGTGCTAGAGGCAGGGGCAGGCACATTGCAGCTCTGATTCCTGGCCCTAATCCTGTTCTAAGAGGCAGATTCTTTTTCAAATCCTTCCATCATTTTTCAGCTCAATTCTCAGGTTGAGTTTTCAAAAATGCCTCTCCTGCTGCATCTGAGGGCTCATCTAACATCCCCTCTTGTACATCTCACTTCTTGTCCCAGCTTCTGCCCATTGGAAGGGGGGAGGGGGGAGAAGGAGGGCAACAAACCTCTAAAATTGAGAATCTGTAAACCTCACCTCTCCCGATTGCAATGTTGATTGTTCTGGTGGTGGGAAAACTGAGTCAGGGAGCAGTGTGTCATGGGGCCATGTGTACTTCAAGCATCAAATGCCTGGGAGCACCGGAGCAGAACGGATTAGCAGGACCCCCAGCGCACAGCCCACTCTTCCACCCACCTGCTTCACCCCACTAACTAGCTTCTGCATTATAAACCAGGCTGTGGCTGGCAGTGCTTCCTTCGTACCACAGCCTATCCATCTCAGATAGACCCAGTACAGAGTGCCAGCCCCTGGGATGCTGACGATCATTCAGTTGGAGGGGACACACAAAGTGGGGAGGGAGCTTTTAAAACGCTGAGAGGGTTGGCATGAGGCAAAGAAATGCAGCAGTGAGAAGGCTTCCAAACATACATATATGATTTAAAAAAAAAAAAGGAGAGAGAAAAGAATCCAAAAGCTGCAGCTAAAAAGGCAGCTTGAGGAACGAAGCTGCCGGAGTTTTCCGAGAAGGCTCCCAAGATGCACAATGGGAACATCTGTACCTCGGCTGGCGCCTTGGAAGGGTCTCAGGCCGCAGAGTGGGGCTGGCGTCAGGCGGCTGCAGCCCTGCCCTGATGCCGCCCCCTCTCTCCCCAAGCACGGCTCGGCACGGCTCGGCACGGCTCCTCCCGCTGGCCTCGCAGAGAGCCGTAAATCCCCCTTCCCACCTCTCCTCCTTCGCCACGGGCTCTGCGGCTTGTGAGCAGCCGCATATCCCACAGCAGGAGCAGGGGAGAAGGAGGTTTGGCCCTGGGAACAACTGCCCTCTGTGCTGCCCGTGAAAGGCAGTTTCATAAAGCTCTCGCTCAAAACGTCCCGTTATCGGACCTGCCGAGCGGCGCTGACCCGCTCCCGGGGACGGGGAGACAGTGCACACACACTCAGTGTCTTGGCTTTGGCACTAGTGTTCTCCAGCCATGGGGAATGCAGGCAGTCAGGACTGATCCTGATCCTGCCTGGTAATGCTCTCAGGGGGCTGGGGGATGCAGTCAGCCCCTTGCCTTCATACCTTGTGCCCACTCCTGTACTCAGAACCCTCGGTGGAGCACGGCAGAGCCCCTTGGGCTCCCGCTGCAATTCCTGTGAACAGAGCTGTTGGGAGGTGAAATGGATCGCCTGGGGGAGGCAGCGGTGGCCTGAGATGCTTAGAGGAGGTCCTCCCTCTGAAACACCCTCCCCTTAAACTTGCATCAGCTGCTCCATCTTTCACTCTCCCCAGACCTACTGTCCCTGTCCCCTCCTAAGGGGCTCAGTGCCAGCAAAGGAGGTTGCAGAGGAGACAGAGCCCACCTTTGCCAAGCATTTCCCACCACCCAAGACTTGCTTCCCTGCTGCAAGTTTTTGCTCCTGATCTACACGTACGTGTGGAAGACACATCCTTTTTCAATGTAGTATGGGCTACAAAACACTTCTCTCACAAGAAGATATCCTGAGCTTACACAAAAGTAAATCAAGATGACAGGGGTGTGTAGCTTTACCGAGATGATTTTCCTGACGCTGGATTTCAGTGCTAAATATGGGGGCTTATTTGCAGTGTTGGAGGCAGTGGGTTCTCAGGTTACCAGGCAGGTCTGACTCCTGCCCAGAGGTGAAAGTTCCTGAGGGTGGGATCCAGTGGCAAGAAAGGTGCCATTCCTAGAGGTGGGATGAACCTGCATTTGTCCAAGGCAGGAGCATAATTTGATTGTTGGAGAGCAGCTTCCATGGAGGTAATTGGGATTGAATTCCCAGTTTAATGGGTTTGTTTGGTCAATGAGGGAGACCTAGAAGATCAAAAGCAGGCTCCGTTTGTTGTGTTCATGTGCTCATTCTTTACATTTATCTCCAAAATGAGAGATGCTAAGAAGGCCTCTGAGTGCCATTTCCCCCTCTTTTTATTGCAGTCCATGTCAGAGGCCAAGAGGACCATTCCTTCCTCTTGCTGACACAAGCTGCTCAAGACTCATTGGCAAGGTGTCTCCCTCCAGGACATTTAGGCTGCTGAAGCTGAAGGCAAACATAATTTCTTCACCATTATTTCCAGCTTGTTCTGCCCAGTATCAACTTTCCCCCCCCCAAACAAACTGTAAAAAATTAAAATATAAAAATAACAATAAAAATCTGGCACAGTTCCTGGCCTTTGTTACTCAGATCCTGATGTCTAGGTGGTTCTTCAGGACCCAAAGCAGTGTAATTCCCTTTGGGCTGTACTCAGGGCTTGCCTGGGACAGGGCAGAGATGAGCAGCAACAAGGAATCATTTTTGGAGAAATTTTTTCACCATAAACTGCATATTAATGCCATCTTAAAATGACAACAAATAGGGCTCTGTGTGGCTTTAGCTTTGATCTTTTCCATCATTCTGCTATTTTAAGAGACCAGAAGATTAAGGGGGACTCCAGCAAGTCTCACAGTGCCACCACAGAGTGACCTTGTGTGACTTGGGGCCTGGAAGTTGCTACTCGTGGCTGGGATCCCCATCTTAGAAAGGCAGGATTGGTTTCCAATAAAAGGGAGAAAGTCTCCATCCTGGCCAGGTAAAGGCTGAATGCAAATAGTGATGTCCTGGGATGGCAAACAGATGCCAGTTCTGTCCTGCAGCCTCTCTGAGTGTTCCTGCCCCGGGTCCATGGATGGTCCTGTGGATACAGGATGCCCTGCATCCAGACTGCTAATGTTACTTTATGACCCTTGTTTTAAATTCCTAAATTAATTACTGTCCTCCTAGTAACACTAATGGTTGTTATCGTCCTCCTCTTTCCCTCTGCACAATGCTGCAGAAGTACAGCTGTACATGGTCTGGTAACAGTTGAGGATGGTTACTCGTTGTTTTACTCAAATGCATTCACCATGGATTGCATCTTTCTCCATCTTCTTCTGTTTTGGGGCTGTAAACCACTGTCACAGCAGTAGGAATATAAAATACTAATGGATTCAAGTAGACCTGGGATATGGGAAAAAGACCAGGGCTCGCAGCATGTTACCAGGCCCAAAAGACCCCAAAACACTGAGTGATGTAAATGGCCTTCATGCTGCTTTTGTTCTTGTGAGCTGCCTAAAATAAATCCTGAGAACCTGGGGCAGAGTTCGGCCCCCTCCCATCCCATCCCAGCCTGGAGGAACCAGTAGCCCGTGGGCACCATCTAGTGAACAGCCGGGACTGCACAAACCTCAAATGGGCAGAAATGGAGTGAAAATTGGTATGGGGGGGTTTCCAGGGGTCAGCTAGAGGGATTGAGGAGTCACATTTTGTGCTTTCCCTCTGCTCCAGTTATTTTTTAATTTTCTCCATCAGGTTCCCCCAGAGAAGAACCTTTGCTGAGTTCCATCCTTTGTGGCAGGAATACTGGCCTGGAGTGAGTGTACCACACTTGCTGCACAGCCCCAGCCAGTGGCACTGGAAAGATGATGGCATTATGTTTTCTTGTTTGCGAAAAATAAAATAAATAAAGGGTTATTTCTAACGCTTTGTGAGAGTACCCACGTGTGCAGAAGTGGAGTGATGGAGGCAACTCTGTTATGGGGCAGGTCTGAGCTAGAGGCATGGGCTGTGCTTTCAGCTGAGATGAAACTTCCCTTTAAATGAAAAATTTTAAAAGCACCATAGGTGTTCTAACATCTTCCCATTACCCCCAGGGTGAGCTGGCAGGGGAAAACCAGGCTGAACGACCACAGATTTGTTGCAGAGCTTAAAGCTCCCCGAGACAATGCAGCAACTGAGGATGAAGGAAACACCACACCCTGCTGCTGCTTCCAGTGCTGGTGGGCTGAGCTGGGTCCTCTCCCCATGTTGCCTCACTGTGAATTGCACACCTTGCCAGGACGAAGCTGTCCTGTAGCTTGCTGTTCCCTCAGGAGGAGGTGTTTCTGCAGCCCAAAAACAATGGTGTGCCTTGATATCCTTTGCCACTGTCACCAGCCTGATTCCTGCCATATGTTCCTGTTCCCACTAACCCCAAGGCCAGCTCCTGTCCACCCAGCCATAAGATCAGTGGTTATTTTGCAGTCTGGCTTGCAGATAGGCTATGACTAAAGCATGGGTTTATTTATGCTCATGCATCCAGCCCCACCATCCTCAGAGCTCTTTTCCTGGGCAGGTGCTGGAGGAGAGAATCCCAGGGTAGGAACAATGAAAGATGATATCTCTAAGCAAGACCACTGTGGGCAGCGACCTCTCAATTCCTCCTTTACCTGGTGGTGCTGGGGACCACCCCTCATACCCCTGGTACTGCACCCCATGAAGCCCTAATTATCTAAAGAGGGCATCTTCAGTAGCTCATGAAACCCACGGCTGGTTGGCATCCAGTCTCAGTACACCCCTTGAGTGCCGGGCAGTGAGGTGCCTGTGGTGGGGCTCCCCTTTCCATGCTGTTGGTGAGCCCAGCACCCAGACTCCTGCACAGAAGATGGAGGGGGTTTATGCCTGGGGGTTTCTTTGCATTTTGCCTGCACCAAACCCTTCCCATGTACCCAAAGTATCCATGGGGCAGGGACTGAGAGGTACAGGGTTACTCAGGTCAGGCCACCCCACCTGTCCAGCTCACCCTTGGCAGTCCCCCTTGGGGCCAGCTCCCTAGGGAGCTGCTGGGAATTGTGCCTTTTCCTCTCATATGCACACAGTCACGATGGTTAGTTAAGTGGCTTGTTTTTCATTAGGAAAAGACTGTTGCTAGGCCACCCTGTTCTCCATCGTTGTTCGGGAAGGGGTTTTGCAGCCAATCCGGGAGGCTGTGCTGGGGTTTGCACACGCACACATCACGCACACCCCTCCTGCAGCCCAGGTGCTAAGCGGCTGCCAGATGTGCCTATTCATTTCCACATCACACCTATCTGCTTCTTCCAGCCAAGAGGCTTATTAAGGCTCCTGAGATTTTAATTTGTAGTTGGCTGAGAGTTTTCTGCCTTCTAATTTACACTTTGGGGGGGAGAGGAGAGGGGTGATGGTGGGTGGGGGTAGTGGTGAGGTGGGGGTGCACGGGGGCCAGGTCCTCCCTCTGCTGTGATAGATTTCATCTCTGGTGAATGCCCAGGCAAAGCCTCTGCTGTCTGACTGCAAACAAGATGAATTGTCCCTCTGTGTCCCCACAGCAATGGGACAGACAGCCTCAGGTTAGAGGCTTGCTCCAGGCTGTTATTGCTCCACCCCAAGACATTCATGTTGTGATTTTGAGGGATGTTCTGTGCAACCATGTGTTGTTGGGTTCCTTCCAAATCAGGATGTTCTATGATTCTGTGATTTGAGGTTTATGTGGTACGTATTTCAACCACATGTACACTGATAAGCAGAGCCAGCAGCAAAGCAAAACAGGTGTTTGATCAGGGGATGCAGCTGCCAGCCATGGTCCCCATGCAAACACAGCCTCTGGCAGCTGCGTGAGGTGCTGTACCATGGTCTGGCACTGGTAATGCTGAACAGCAGGGTCAGACACATCCTTGGCACAGGGACTCAAGGTACAGCTGCTATTCTGCTATGGTACTATTCCAAATACCCTACAGGTATCTGATGCCCACCCAGCAAAAGCAGAGCGCTCGTGCATGGACAAGGCAGGATGTGAGCAGAGCCCAGGATGTGAGCAGAGCCCAGGATGTGAGCAGAGCCCAGGATGTGAGCAGGATGGAGCCTTTTACAGCCGCAAAGACCTCACCATGCAGGACAGGAATAGATACCAAAACACGCAGAAAAATGTGGGCAATCCACATGAGTCTGTTTCTGAGTGTCCCCCATGAAAACCACCATGAAAACCTCAATAAAAGCGAGAGAAAGAATTGAATTGTTTCTGCTGCTCAAGGAGAAGCTGTTGCTAGACAGAAGTAAAAGCTGTCGCCATCAGCTCCCATTGGCTCAGCCCCACTCCAGTGACGGGCTTATCGGTTACCTGCACTCGCAGCTGGCTGGAAAAAACTCATTTGACAATGTTTTCCCCTCTGATAAAAAAGCCCAATGCTGCATTCACGGGTTTGGGTTAATCATTGTTCAGGGTTGTTGAGATAACAGCTGAGTTTTCTGCAGATTCTTCAATTATCACAAAATTTAGCATAAATGGTGAGCCAGCCCAGCTCTCCTTTACCCGCCTAAAGATGCTCACCCTCCCGACATGAGCACCAGCAGGCTGCTCGTGTGATGAGCCGGAGTGTGTGATGAGCCCAAGCGTGTTCAGCCATGGCAACTCCTAGCTGGCATGTTGGTGAATATTCACAAACACCTGTGAAAATCCTGATTAGCTCTCAGAGGGTGAAAATGGGGCAAATGTTGCTATTTAGATTATTCAGAGCAAACATGGTTGGCAGGGAGCAGATTGCCACCATCCCTAATCATCCATGTGGGGTTTGCTCAGCAGCAGCCCTGTTTTGGGGAGCTGCAGTGCACAATGTCAGGGTTTTCTAAACCCTTAAAATCAGATGTAAATAGATTAACCCCAAAATTTGTTTCTTACTTTTCCTGAGAGCTGGAGATCATGGCATAGAAGCAAAGCTTGCAGGGCATGTCAGCACCAAAGAATAACTGACCTTTGTCTGTCTGGCTGCCCCCAAATTTGCCCCCAAAGCAGCGAGGGTATTTCAGCAGAAGGGCTGAAATTTTATTTCACAAATAAGTGAAATGGCAATGGGCTCAGAGGCAGCCTCAGGCTTTCCCAGTGCCTCGTATCTTGTGCAATCCCAGGGCTGTGCTGCCAGGAGGGCAGGCAGCGTGCAAGCAGGCTGGGGGAACTCTGATGTGGGCAGGGAGGGAATAACCTACCCTGGATCACCACAGATCCAGTGCTTGGAGAAACCTGTCTCTTGCCTGGAGCCCAACCCAGGCTTACTCGTGACAGAGGGTCTTGCTGAAGTGTTTGGATGGGCAAGACTTTATACATTTTTTCCCCCCTTAATTATGCCTTAGGCTGACGGCAAGGCAGGCTGAGTCATAGGCTGATAAAGCCTCATGGCCTTACACCTGGTTTGGCAGCTTTCTCCAGCTTCACCCCAAAACACCTGTGTCTCATATCAACCATCACAGGACTTAGGGCAAGTCAGTGCTATGGGGTGGTGAGATAGGGGGCTGGGAGGGCAACTTTGTCCACTCAGGTGGACAAACAAGTTTGAAGCCACGGAGTGCCCCACATAAGCTCCTCATGAATTCAGGTACCCCCCACAAGGGGATGTGGTTACATGGGTCAGGTTATATACCCATGAGGAAAGCATCCCTCTGCTGTCTTTCCTCTGGATCTGCTTTCTCAGGAGCAGAAGACAGTGCTGCTGCATCGCCTTTGGAATGCCACATTCTTCTAACAGTGAGATGCAGGCCCACCGAGCTTTCACTTTTCCTACAGCCTCACTTCCCTTCTGCCCCACTGGGAGAGGTGGAAATGACAGAGGAGGAAAAAGAAAAACCTGCACCACCTGTGCTCCTCCTGCACCCCTCTGTGTGCACTGTGGGGTTCAGTCCCTGCCATAGCCTGTCAACTCCTGCTGACATTGCACAGCATTGCGCTGGGGCTCAGCTGAGCTGCACCCTGAGGCTGGCACACAGGGTGGTACTAGCCCTGTTTTACAGCTTGCTGCATTGGGAACACACCTGGGACAAACTGGAACAAGCAGGATTTAAAGACCTACCGTGGGGCCGTGTTTCCTACCAGATCTGGTGGGGAGCACCCAGATGATGAACTCACAGCGCAGCCCAGGTTATACGTGTTGAACGATGATTGTGTCTGGGCCATTATGAGGATAGATTTTTAAATGTACACATCTGACACGTTTCAAAGCATTTCTGAGCTGTTTCTGGCTTCCTCTGCTAGGCAGGGAGGAGTTAAAGATGGGAAGAGCAAGATGCATCTGGTAATGGTACTGATATGTGCGTCAGGTGTGCCTGCGTCACCCGGCTGCCTTGGCCGCTTCCCAAGGCTGGGGCTGAGCTCTCCTTACCTCCCACAGGCTGCTGGGAAAAGCCTGGGATGGTCTAGCCTGGCCGAGGGGTCATGGGCTCCATTCCAGTGCTGGCTGCTGTACTCCACTCTGCTACACCAGACTCCCCAATGTCCCCAGGGTGCTCACAGCCCTCTATCCCCCTCTGCCACAGGGGAGGGGGAAGTGTGTGACACTGTCTCACAGCCCAGGCAGTAGGACTGTGTTAAAGGGCTGCCTACAAGGGCTGACCTTGAGGCACATGGCAAAAAAAATATCCATTTTCTATAACCATGGCTGTTCAGTTCCCTGAGGAAGCATGCAACTCCCTGTATTCAGCCCCAAATCCTTCTCTGGTGCNTATCCATTTTCTATAACCATGGCTGTTCAGTTCCCTGAGGAAGCATGCAACTCCCTGTATTCAGCCCCAAATCCTTCTCTGGTGCTCACACCCCCAGCCGGGACACATCTCTGGAGCCACAGGTCACCTACAGGCAGAGACAATGCAGGTGAGCATCACCCCATCCCCACGCCATCACAGTAGCCCATGATACAGCTCACCAACATTTCCATCATGCAGATCCAGCACAGTTCTCACTTACAGACACTGGGGGCAGGCACATTGACTTGTGAGGCGTGCCTCTTCTTAAGACAGGGGGCTTCCCAAGCTGAATAGCCCAGCTGCTGGAGGGTGACAGAGCGGGACACTTTCTCTCACGCTGAGCTTTCTCCAAGCAGCTGAAAGTGTTGGATGGCAGCGCTCCAGCTAAGAATATCCCCTGCTCCCTGCCTGCAGAAGATCCCCAGAGCAGAGGGGACAAGCATATACACCAAAGAACTACTTACTCCAGCCACTGTCAGGCCACTCGCTGCATCTTTCCAGTGGCAGGTGGGCTTTAAGCTGTGGAGCACAGCACAGTACTCAGGCAGCTGTTTGCCAATCTCATCCCTGCCCTCACTCTTGCAGAGCTGCCAGATCAAATCATGCAGAATGCACACAAGGGTTTAGGATGAACAGTTTTTAATTCAGAATTGGACAATTATGTGAACAGTTTATTTAAAATTAAGTGCATTCTATGCTCTTGTTCAGGCTGGATATTTAATTAGGTCCAGACTTTCTTCCCAGGCTTCCCTGTGCAGCTGGATCCCTACAAACCTATGGGGCATGATAGGATTCACCCAAGGATCCTGAAAGAGCTGGCTGATGTAATTTCTGAGGAGTCCTGGGAATCTGTAGACGTCCAGCTGACTGGAAGCTGGCAAATATTGTCCCAGTTTTCAAGAGCAAGAAGGAGGATGCCAGAAACTACAGGCCTGTCAATCTCACTTCAGTGCCTGGTAAATATCACAGAAAAGATGATTCTGGGAGGTACTGAAAAACATCTAGAGAATAACACAGCCATTGGTCACACCCAGCACTATTTCATGAAAGTTCTGCTTAACCAACTTGAATTCCTTCTATGACAGGGTAACCCACCTAGTTGATCAGGGGAAGCTGGTAACGGCATCCTTTTGGAGTTCAGCAAAATTTTTTATACTCTAAGTTTCCTTCTGGACAAAATGTCCAGCACACAGCTGGACAATCACATTACATGATGGGTGAACAACTGGTTCACAGGCTGGGCACAGAGTTTTAGTGAACAGGGTGACATCAGACTGGCAACCTGTCACTACTGGGGTTCTGCAGGGCTCTAGTTCTGTTCACCATCTTCATCAATTACCTGGACATAGGACTCGCAGGAATACTAAGGGGATTGCCCTGCTTGGGTGTGGCCTCACCTCAAATACTATGTGCAATTTTGAGCACAACATATAAAAAACATGAAGCTGTAAGAGAGCATCCAAAGGAGGGCCATGAGGATGGTGAAGAAACTGGAGAAGTCGTACAAGGAATGGCTGAGGTCACTTGGTTTGTGCAGCCTAGAGGTGATGGAGGGGAGACCTCATTTCTGTCTTCAACATCCTCAAGAGGGAAAATGGAGGCGCAGGCACTTATCTCTCCTCCCTTGCAACCTGTGAAAGGACTCAAAGAAAACAGCATGAAATTGAGTCAGGGGAGTTTAGGTAGGATATCAGGACAAGGTTTTTCACCCAGAGGGTGGTTGAGCACTGCAACAGGCTTCCCAAGTAAAGGGTCACAGCACCAAGCCTGTCTGAGATCAGGCACATGGTGGGATTCTTGGGGTGCCCTGTGTAGGGCCAGTAGTTGCACTCTATGATCCTTATATGTCCATTCCAACTCAGCATATTCTATGATTCTGTGAAAGAGAGTGAGGAGGAAATTGGTTTTTTACTGGCCCCAGATGGTTTGTGGCCTTTGGGTGTCAGCAAAACACCTCAGTCCTTCCACAGGAAAACCTGCCACTCCCCTGGGAAGGGCACACTCTGTGGAAGGCACAGAGGATGTCCTGGTAGCCCCCACTGCATGCCCACGGGGGCTCCTCCAGGCTGACACCAGAACCCTGCTCATTCCCAAGTGACAGATGAACGCAGTGCAGCCACAGCCCTTATTTCTGTGGGACAGCCAGAGGCTGCAGACAGCGTTTTTGGGAGATTGTTGGTGTACAGGTGTCACCATGTCTCGATCCCCAGGCAGGGCTGGGTACTGGGCAGAACCATGAAGTAAGGCCTGGAGAAGGTCAGCAGTCACCTCCACCTTTACTAGCTGAAGGCACCAGGATGGCCCAAAACATGTGGAGGAGACACTGTGCCCCATCACAAACCACTTGACATCAGGTCTGTGGGCCAGTACTGGTCATCCATATACTGGCTGCTGTCTGCAGTGGGGTCTGTGACAGGGCTGGGGGGCCGGGGAGGCAGGCTACGGGCCAGCTCCTTCTCCCACTGCACCTCCACCAGTCTGTACAGCTCCATGGCCGTTTGAGCATCCTCCACCGACGAGTGTCCTTTGCAGCCAACCTGAGCAAAGGGGGGAAAAGCCTCATTAGACAAAGGGGGCAGAAAAATCCCACAAGTCACATTGTCTGCTTGATGGGAGGACACAAATGCTGTGGGTTTTGGAGACAGCAAAGATTTGATGCAGCCAAGGAGATACAGGTATCTCTTCAGCACTTTCTGGAGGAAACAGGTCCCGTCCGTGTTTTATTGGGATGCTTAATGGTCAGCTTGGGAAGTCCTGAGCTCTCCCAGCTTATTTATAGCCAGAAGCACAGGGTAACCAAGCCATCACCTCATCTCACAGAAAGCACCCACGGAGGTGGGAGGACAAGGCTGACCACACAGGTTCATAGCTAACCCATGAATTGCTCCCCATCTCGTGGTTCCTGGTGCTTACCTGTATCTTTTTATGGAGCAGGTGCCTTGCTAAGTTCTTGAGTGAGACATTGGCCTTGACTGGTAATCCTGCTCTCTGCTTCAGCACAGGGATCTGGCTGGTGTCTCGAGTTCTGTCTTTCGGGTGGAAGTACTTCAGGACTTGGAAGTCATTGTGGATGGCATGTCCTACCACAATCTTGTCTTTCAAGATCTTCAGGATCTGGAAGAGTCAAAAATGGTTAGACAGGCAGTGCAGCAAAAGAAACACCAATTAAGTATAAAATAAACCATTTTGTATTAAATTCAACTCCCTGACTCCTAGGTTTTAGCTTCCCAGAACAGAGCAATAATAACCAAACTAACTCACTGAACTGTTTCACAGGCTTCCCATTCTGTGGCTGTGTCTCTGCCTCAAAGCAGCTCAGCATTGGCCACCAAAAATCCCCCTTTGTGTCTGGCAGATAACACATAAGCTTTTAAAAAAAAAAAAAATTCTCTTTTTCCTCACCTCAGCCTGGGCAGTTTTGAAGGGAATCGCACTCTTCATGTGCTTCTTGGTGATGCCACTCCAGCGTGTCCGGTAGTCCGTGATGGGGAGCTCAGGCTGGACATATTTGTCGTAGATGACATCCCCCTCATAGTTCACCACAGAGCACCGTGCCAGCTCACTCAGCCTGCCCTGAGGACCAGTGCCCACCATCTCACAGTCAATGGCCACATACTTGCCCGGTCGCAGGACTAGGGAGGATGTTCGCACTTTCTTGGAGCTGGCATTCCCCTGGGACAGCAGCACAGAGTGGTGCCTGGCTATGCTGTCTGGAGAGGCAGATGGGGACAGGGATGTGGAGACCACTCGTTTGGGCTTGGGGACCTTGCCAGAGCGCTGTGCCATGGTGCCATTTGCCGTGAGGGTGGCCTGTGCCTCTGGCTGCATCACAGATGTCTGACTGCCCAGGTGCCCGCGGGGGCTCAGCAGCCCCTTCTGCTCCAGCAGCGCCCGGCGCTCCATGAACCGCTGGTGCTTACGGCTCTTCTTCTTGCTGCGACCCTTCGTGGGGGGCTCATGGGAGCCCTGCAGGGTGGGTGCCGGCACCTTCGGGCTGGGCAGCAGTGGTGTCATTTGCCCTTTGCCAGGTGGCATTCCTGCTGGAATGTGCAGAGGGGGGCATGAGTGTCATACGGTCCCTATACACCCCATCAAAAAAGGGCACGCATACCCCACAGCAACACGAGCTGCCCCCGTCCCGCGGGGTGGGCGGGCACAGACAGGAGCCACGGGACAGAGGAAATGGGGGAGGGGGTGGGGCACGGGGACATGCTGTCGCTCCTTATCCCCACGCCTTTGCCCCTCATTGCCCGGTCCCACACTGCCCTACTCCTGGCCCCAGAGACCGGCCCAGCCCCTTGGCTCTCCGCAGCACCCTGCCCGCGCCACTACTCCCCCTGCCCACCCCAGTACGTTCTCCCCAGAGCCCTGCCAGCCCATTACCCCGGCCCCAATGCCCAGCCTGAGCCCCCCAGAGCCCCTGTCCCCCCGCGCTTACCGGACCCGGCGCGGCTCCCACGTGTCCCTCCCGGAAGCCGCCGCTCACACATGCCCGGGCAAGTCCCGGTGTGACCACGCCCCCTCTCTCCCCATTGGCTGCACGAGTGTGATTTGCATACGGGGCGGGGCTCTGGAATGGGCGGGGTCTCCCCGGTCCTGCGGGTTGGGGGATTTGGGGTTTGAGTTTATGGAGATATTGGTGCCTACGTCCCAGACCTGCGTGATCCCCAGGGCTTCGAGCCTGTCCCACCTTCCTTCCTGGTGGGAAGGGGATCCTTCGGGCTGCTGGGTTTGGGGTGGAATTGGAATGCACGATGGGGTACCCAGCCCCATGCCCTGCAGCGCAGCCTGGCACCGATATGATGCAGTTTTCCTGTGTGTCTCCCGGGGTGCAGTGCTGACACTGTGGGCATTCCTTTTCTGCCCGGTGGGGTGGGCTGAGACAGCTTAGGGTTTGCATCCCTCAGGCTCTCCCAAGGTGCTCCCCAGGAGAGAAGTTCTGGCCAGGGCAGGGTTGAAAATGGGGTTTCAGACCTGCCTCTCGTTGCTTCACTCTCAAGGCTCACAAAAGCAACGTCCAAGGTGGTCAGAAGTGGAGAAGAGCCACAGGCAGCCCCAGCCACCAGCCTGTCCCTTGCCTTCAGCATCGTTGCAGAGGCCATGCGCCCTAGGGCAGACTGTGACTTGTTGTGGTGGGATGAGCCATACAACAACAAAATCACTAGTCTTCCAGAGGGAACCAGGCACCTCATCCATTCTCATCCCACTGAGCCTCTCTGTAAGCATTCCCTCTCCCTGGCAGCGATGGGGTTCATGGAGATGCAGAACAAGTGTTTTCGTGCTCAGTTGTTCCCCTTTTTCACCGTCCATGAGCTTCTCCAGCTTCTGGCCAGAAAAAAGAGATTTAGATCACCGTAATTTATTTTTTCATATTTCTTTTATGTTTTTCTTTTGGCTAGTACACATCTTCCTTAAATTGTCCTTATTTCTGTTGCTCTGCATTTTGCATCTATTGCTTCAGTCCCTGCTGTTCAGCTAATTAATCCCCCTTTAATAAGAATAATTCAAGTGTCACATAATACCTTGCTAGGGAGCTCTGGTGAAACTGTGCATTAACAGCACTTGGGGATGCGGTATTCCTGGATCTCTTTGCCCTGTTTTTCTCTCCCTAAGTGAGTGTGAGCTGACAATCAGCACATGAGTGGGGGCAAACCTGAACCCTGGTGTGAGGGAAATAGGCTTGCATCGCTGCTTGCATTTCTCCACCAGCTCTGGGCACACGAGAAGGTGGTGTCATTGGCTGCTCTTCTTCCTCCCCCCCTGTACTGAGATGAGAGGTTCAAGTGCCTCGACCATTCCTGGTTGACAGCTTCTCCCTGGACACATTACTTGTGGGTCTGATCAGTCTCGGCTTGTCCACAACAAACCCATCCATCTCCCCAGATTTCTTCCCAGGCTGTATATTTCGCAAGAGGTGTGTGATTCTCTTTGGCAATATGTACAAAGTTTTAGCTGTACCCTCCTGATTACAAAGAAGCCTCAACAGGAGAGATTCTAGCATGTGGGAAAGAAGGAAAAAGCTTTTTCTGGTTTCCCAGGTTGACAAGGCTTGGGAAACCAGACAGTCCAGAATGCAACCAGATAGTCAAGAATGCCATTTTCCCCCCTACCACAGATAAAAGGATGGAGGTGAATAAAAGTCAGTGTGCTGTGGCCTCCTGTGATCTCACTGATCCCTGGGTCATCAGTAGATGTTTCTCACACAGAAGATGGTTCTCCCTTTAGAATCCCTGTGCTAAACAGGGATGCCACTTACCTCCACCATGTCCTGGGGCCATTCTGGGGATGAAGGTTTGGCACCAGATGGTAAAAATCCCATTTCAGATGTGGCAGATGAGCTGAGATGAAGGCAGAGCGCGCCAGAGCCCGGGAGAGGTTTCTGCGGTGTTTGCACAATTTGAAATATAATAACAAAATCTGTAAAACTCTGGGTAGAGCACGACTAGAATAACAGGCTAAATTTGTCAGATGAATAATTTACTAGAAGTGATTGGCCCTGCTCCAAGCAAGACGAGCACCAGCCTGGTCTCAGGCTGAGCAGCCTGGGTGTCTCTGTCCTCAGCTGGAAGCTGGTCCCTCTCCTGCCAACTGGACATTGCTCCTGTCATAAAAGCTGGTCTCCAGGCGAGGTGCCTGTCCCCAGGTCATCACTGCCCAGAGCTCCAGGGATTCCTGCAGAGCTCTCAGTCCCCTCCAGAAGGTGTTTGCTGTTTATTTTCAAGGTGCTGCTTAGCAGCACGGAAGTGGAGGCAGTGGGTGTCTCTCACTGGCTTCAGGTTCGTGGACTCAACCATGCTCTGCCTCTTTCCTTTCTCCAACAACTTTGCTTTCCTTGGCCATGGCGCCAAGTGGATGGAAAAACAGACACATCTTGACATTTGGGATAGGAAGGGAGATGAAGTACCAGTGCTGAGGGGCGATGGTTACTGCAGGCCTGTCAGCCAATTAACGTGATCATGTTTATGAATGCGGATTAGTAATTCCAGGTAAACTTCCCAAGAGCAGTGCTGCAGGCAAACAAAGCCTCCTGCCCACTGGGGAGCCTGCCAGCAGTCCCTGCCAGCACCAGCACGTTCCTGCTGTGACTCTAAACTGCCTCATTTCCTAGTGCCAGCCTGGACACTCATCATTTTGTCTCCTATTACCTCGATGCCAGAGCTCATCTTTGCAGTGTTGGTTGCACCATGTCCTCTTCGATCACTCTGTTCTCTCCCTGTCAAGGGGGATGGCTGATGGGAATGAGGAGCTCAGGGACAGGTTAATTCAGAGAAGGCAGCAAGGACCCAGCTTTCTGTCCATGGGTGATGAGGGATCACTTCATCATCCTGGGGTTTGTAAGCTTCATGGTGCCTTCCCTCTCCCCTCCCCCTCCCTCTGTGGTTGGGGCACCCCACCAAGGCTCCCCAGGCTGCTCCCATCATTCTGAATAGGCTTGTGGCAGGGCTGGCTTGGTGTCTACTAGCATCCAGAAGATCAAACAGAAGCTGGGAAGCTTCAGAAATAGGTTGGGGCAGTGATTGATTGCTTGCTGGACCTGGTTTCCTTTAGGGAAAGAAAGTCTTATCATGAAGGGAGCACCTGTAAACATCACTGCCATCCTTCAGTGCAAGAAACCAGCTTGGGCAGCTGGTGCACCCTGGCTGAGGTGTCACCAGCTGAGGGCCTGAGGCCACCAGCATGAGGGCGTCGGAACAGACAGGCAACATCACTGCCTGACCTTTGCCATTATGGGTCCATAGCACAGGTCCAGCACAGGGGATCCCACAGGACCCCTCTGTTGCTGTGCTGAGTTCCTGATCCTCAGCTTCCTATCCTAAGCCCACTTGTGCAAAAGCTTCAGGAGACTGCATCCCTCCTGGCTAAGGACAGAGATCATCTGCTGAGAATGCCCACTCAGCCATGACGACCACTCATGCTGGAAAGTCCTGCTTGGAAGGCTGAAACACCTTTTCCTCTCCCTTAGAGCACCAAGACCCACCCTCTTCCTCTGACACCTCCTCCAACACTCCATGGGAATTGCCTGTATCCCTCTAACATGGACAGACCTTCTCAGCCATGTCTTGAAGTGTGTCAGTGCTCTGGGGATGCTGTCAGGGATAAGGAGGGATGTTCCCAGAGCAGGAGGTGAGGGCAGATGATCCTTCCATAAATCTCCCCCCTTGCTCCCCGTTTTCTGGCTCACCCCCAGGAGAGCAGTAAGCAATTACAGGCCATGCGGAAGCTTCATTATTGCCCTGTCGTGGCCTCGTTTGACGAGATGTTTTATTGCCAAACTTATTAAAAGTGAAACGTGCAGTTTCTGCGCAGCAATTTCCTGTCTGCAGTGATAAGCCAGGCTCTGCCTGCTGTGTAATAAACAGTTATTTTTATGTACAGCTCTGGCCGGGGCGACAAGGAGGAGAGAAGGTCTGGCTTGTGTTAATTGCGGTGCTTAATAGGATCTATATTGGGAGCAATGTGTGAGGAGGTGTGTGCCCTCCCTGTGCCACACTGTGCAACTGAGGTGGCCTCTGGGGTTTTGTGCTCTGGGTGCCTGGCAGTGGGGACGGTGGGAATGAGAACAAGAGGGATTAGTCTGAAACCCCTCACCTGCCTCATCTCAGCCCTTCATCACAGCAGAGCAAACGAGGCACCTGCTGAGCACCCTCCTGGTGTGAGACCATATGGCTGCCCTCCAGCTCCACTGATTCTACCTCTGTAGGAGGCTAGAGGAGCTCAGAGTCCTGGGGGCTTCACTTCAGCCGCCCCAGATCCTCCTGTCAGCCCAAGAACCATTCTGTCTGCAGTGGCATTTGCAGGTGATACAGGTGGTCAAAGCCCAGAACATCCAGCATGTCAGCTCCCGCTGTCCCTCCTTGGGTGCCTGCAGCAGGTGCCTGCTGAGGAGTGCACTGCAGGAGCAGTAAATTCAACAGGCACGCTAATGTCACAGGAAACCTATGTCACTGCTGGGCTTGGACAAGCAAAAATCTGATAAATTATCAGCAAAGATGATATATATAGTTTCATTTCGTCAGAAACAAAATGTTCTCATTAGGTGTGCGGTCTGTATTTTGGTTTAATTATGTTGTTTTAATAAGTTTTGAAATTAAACAGCTTTTTAAAATGCGAGATGTCAAAACTGCATTTACAGAAATCCTCATTGCCTTTTTCTTTTCTTATTTTAAAGACCTGGCTAAAGCTATTAGTGGAACTCAAGCTGAAACTGCATAACTTTCCCCAATAAACAATTTGTCAGAAAGAATTCCTCCTGGCTCTGGGAGATCTTTTGTTATTTGTCAGCAGTCAAAACCCCGTTGGGCATTTCCCATCTGACTTCTTTCCTTAACAGCAGCTTTATTGGTCTGGGAATTAACAGTGGAGGATGTGATACTTGCTATTCATTGCAGTCATCCCAAATGCCACTCATCTCATCAGGCCACAGCTCCACAAAGCAGAAGCCCTGCTCCTTTCTCCAGTGCTTCATTTTTTGGTAACCATGGGGTACTTTACCCCCAGTTTCCTCCCTGCATCCTCCAGATCCTGCAGCATGCACGGGGATCCCCAGGCATAGAGCCACATCAAGTTCCTCCATCCCTATCCGCAGTAACCATCCCCATCCCTGCTGTCCACCTCAGCCTCTTGCTGGGCAAACTCCCACCATCGCTAGCTCGGGTCCTCATTAATTTGTATTGCAGCGTGTGTCGCGGGCTGACGTGTAATTAGAGCTCCTGAAGCCTGTCTCATGCTGTAATTGCCATGACAGGGGCCACAGCATATCCGCTTGTTAATTAGTAAACCACAATATCCCGGGGGCTCGTTGAGAGCCGCCTTAATTGTATTTCAGCTGGAACAGAGGGATAATTACCCTTTGCTAGTGCTGCCACTTTTAAATTCTTTAAAAAGAAAAAAAAATTAAAAAAATAAAGGAAAAGAAAGGAAACCCCAAACCGATCTTCTCTCCCTCTCAACAGCGGCCACTTCTCCCCTTGCTGCCCAGGGACCTAGTTTTGTCCCCAGGTTGAAGGGGAAGGGCTGTGGAGCTCAGTGGCATGGGGACACACTCAAACTGGTGGTGACTAAGCTGCCCCTGCTCCTAGGGCACTTCTGTGTCCCTGCACATGCCACTGCTGGGAACCCTGTCTGTAGATGCAGTCTGGCTTGCTGGGAATCTCATCATGGCCAGTGACCTGGGCTCCTTGCATGGCTGGTTTGGAGGAACAACCTGTTTCCAGGGAGGAGTCTCCAGGCCTCGCACTGGACAGAGGGGCTGCAATCCCCTCAAAATGCAAGTGGGAGCTGCCGTGGGCTGCAGGAGGAAGCTGGTGCAGGGATAGTGTAACTGTATGCTGCTGCCAAGAGTGCACTTGTATTCCATATCCCCAACACTCTTGGAGCACCAGTGCTGAGCAGGACCTCAGTGCTGGAGTCTCTGCTCCTACAAACCCTGCAGCAGTGTGGCCCCAGCCTGCATGGCTTAAATGGACCCTGTGGGTGGATCACCTTCCTTCTCAGTTCTTTTCATGTCAAATCTCACCTCGTGGGGCAGCTGGGGGTCTTTTGGGACCTGGTTAAAGATTTTTGCTCTCTGGGAAGCAGAGAGCCCCTGCAGAGTATGAGTGTGTCTGTATCTCTTGTAGTGGTCATGGGCAGACCATGGAGCTTTGGGAGGTGCTGAGGCTCATCATCACCCTTCTGTGGGCACCACAGGCACCAGAGCCCCTCTGCAGGGGTCAAAGATCTTTGGGGAAGGTTAACCTGGGAAGAGAAGCTAACACATAACATCTGTCCCTTTTCCTGTGCTTCTCCCTGAACTGACGCAAATAGCACAGCCACCATCAGCCCTGCTGATGATTCCTGCTGTTCAAAACATCCTATAATGGACAACTGGCCTTTGGGACCTGGTTTGTGAATTGGCTTAAATAACAGTTCTGGCTCTCTCCTGGGAAGCTACATGGAGGTCAGCCTTGAAGAAAAGATCAGTACAGCAGCTCCAAACATTAGGAAAAAAGCGTAACTGGAGCAAAGAGCCTTGAACATAATTACAGCCTAAGAGCTGCGATTGGAACTTCACGACCTGAAGACATCTCCTGGACTTCAGTGCAATCAACAGATTGACACTGCTGGGTCCTGAATGTTGGTTTTTGGAAGCTGTGCACCAGGGTTGAATGCCAGAACAGGCAGAGAGGCAACACAGGTGCCTGTTCCAAAGACTGGAGCTAGAAAAAGGTCTCAAATGCCGTGGAATAACCAGATGGAGGCAACCACTGGAACGCTCTGCACATAATTGAGGGCATCTTCAAGTGTGAGCACGGGGTGGCTGCCCACCTCCAGGATGCTTCCGCTGCTCCTATGCAAGTCACTGTCATTAGAGCCGGGGATGGAATTCATAGTTGAGTAACCACAACAACTTTGCACAAATTAAACAACATACTGCAGGTTAATTAGATTTTTTACCACTCTCTCCACTAACTTAGCCCTGTCATCTGCTGTGAGAAATGGATGGAGGCCCTTTGAAATTCATAGGCATTATCACCATGAGATGTGGATGACAAAGTCTCTCCCCTGGGCAACCATACCAGTGTGAGCACGAGTGGCCACCTTCTCTTCTTGGAAACCCCTTTGTGCAGCAGATGAGACAAAGTGGAGGGGTAGCTGTCCTCCACCAGCACAGGGGCCAGGCTGGATCTCCCCAGCTGGCATTTCAAACTTACCTTCTCCTAAGATGATCTTTAAGAAAATTAGGTATTTTTGCAGCAGAGTGTCTCTCTCATTATCCCACAGGGTGCCATGTGAAATAAACAAATGAGACCCCTTCAACAACATCTGAGAATGTGGCCTCATATTTTAAAACCAATTTCCTTCAACCGTGTCAGGGCCTGTTTTGTGTTTGCTAGACAATTATGTGGCTAATGAGGACAGCCACGGTTACATCAGGCAGGATTAGGAAGAATAAGGCATCAAATATTGCAGTGCTTAAGACAACTGCTAACTAATGGGAGCTTGGAGGGCATGTCCTGGTGGCAGGTAACTCCCCACAGGGATCGTGGTGCTGAGTGGAAGGAGATGGAGCAGGAAGCAGGCCGAATGGCCAGAAGGCAAGGGCGATTTCTGGTCCCTGCATGGTGGCTGTGCTCATGGGAAATACGAAAGTTGAAATATTTAGGCAAAGTAGCACCAAGCATATGACTCTGAGGTTGTCCCATGGAGGCAGAGACGGACATGCATGTACTGATGGAGAAGGAAGTAGTAGCCAAGTAGGAGCACCTTACAGAGCTCAGGAAAAAGGGGTCAAAAGCAACAGGGTAACTGAGCTTCATCACTGAGATATTGGTATTTTAACAGAATTCTTCCCATCTTGGCTCTCTGGCAATCAGCACAGAGCTTTGTGCAGCATTTTTGCAGGGCTAAGACCATCGTCCACCCCGCTGAAGAAAGTGAGGAAGGAAAGCAGGGATGATGCTTGCTGCTTCAGAGAAACCCCACTCCCTGAGTCACATGGTGGAGACATGCACAGTCAATTGTGGCTTTCAGATGCCTCCTCCCAGCCACCTCTCTGCCAGCTTTGCCATGATGATCTCCCATCGATCAATTGTCCACATTCTCCCTCGTGTGCTGGATGGCTGCACCACTGCTCCCAGCAGGCACCCTTAGTCATGTTCAGTGAATTTGTACAACTGCAGCACTACTGAGAGAGCAGCCAGGGTGGCTGTGCTGCTGCCCAGAGGGGCTTTGTTTATTCTCCTTTGGACCCTCCTCCTGAACTCTTATCCTGGATTTCAGCTGCATCTTCTACAAAACCACCTCAGCTAAAGTGAACAAGGACAGGTTTACCTGCAGATGGATGGACACACAGCCGTGACTGTGGCACAGCTGCCCCTACAAGTTCATTTGAAGACCTGAGCAGGAGACTGTCCAGATCCAAAAACCTCAAGATCAAGATATCAACCACCCTTAAATCACATTTCTGTGCCAGCCATCTCATGCACCCTCAGGTTGGATTCTGTCATCCTCACATTCCTCTTCCTCCCTGGTCAGTGTCATCAGGGAGCCTCACCTCAGAGTCCAGTTGTTCACCAAGTCATCCCAAGGTCCAGGGAGAAGCACACACATCTCATGGAGGTACTCTAAACCCTCTTTCTGACTTTGTTCCATGCCCAGTCCCAGGGTCTCAGCCCACCCCTAGGCTGTTACTACCAACTGCAGTGCTCGACACCCCAAGCACCATGCTTGCCCCTTCCTTGTTCCTGCTGTGGCCACTCCACCTGCACTTGCCATCCACCTTCCTGGAAAAAGATGGCATGTGTGCTGAAGAGCTTCCCTTGAGCACAGCCACTGAATTGCACTCCGAATGACTAATTTGCACCCTAATTGGTGTGGAAACGAATGCCAGAAAGCACTGGAATACCGAGAAGTGAAGCTCTCCATCTTGGTTTCCTTCAGGGAAATGATCTTAATTAAGTGTCTTGCAAACAGAGATAATTTCCAGCTACAGGAGCCAGGGTGGAGGATGTGGCTGAGACAGACATCTTCTCACTGGGTCCACTTGGCCATTGCAAAGCTGATGCAGGTGCAGATTCCTCAGACCTCTGCATCTCCAGGGCTCAGCCAGCCATACCTAGACCTTTAGGACATCCCTGTGGCTCTCGCACTTCCACTAGTGTTCCTCAGCCCCAATAGCACCTTTCCATTTTACCAGCCCAGTGGTAAAATGACTCTGGTGGCGTTGACTCCAGTGCTCTGCACCAGTATTTGCACTGTGGTTGTTCAAGCTTTGTGCCACTCAAATCAGCCTTGGGCTCTCTGTTGGGGCTCTTCCTGGATGTACTTGCCCTGGACAAGCAATTGCATCCCTAGTCCCCATGGTGGGTGGTCTCAGCCATCCCATGTCTGGCAGCCCTTCCAGCCCTGCTGATGGGAGCATGCCAGAAAGGGTTGCACAGGGCAAATTGGGGTGGCCTCGTGTTACTTTGCTGGAGTCCATGGCGACATGCTGGCACCATGGGAGATACCCAGTGAGCCCTGGCAAAGGTGAGAAGGGGACTCCGGTGATGCAGGTGCCCATGGAGAGCTGCTAGACCTGGCACTGCTGCCTTCAGAGCATGGCTGGCATCAAGACATCCCAGCCCCTTCCCCTTCCCCATGGCCTCTCTGTGCACAGCTGTTTCCTTAGAAATAGCTGTTGCCATGGTTTTTCCAAAGAAAACACATCTCTCCCCCCCCTTCCCTACCACCACTCCCCACCGCCTTAACCTTGTGACAGCAGTGATGACGTGGCTCCCTAAGAAAGGCCACTTCACGTAACTATGGTAACAATTAGCTTTCTCTTGATTTTACCTCGGGGGTGACGCTGGGGAGAGGGACCCAGGGGTGCTCTCACGGAGCAGGTGCTTTCCTTGGTCTTGCACCCAGAGCTAGGGCTGGCATGTGCCAGCTCACCACTGCAGCATCCCAGGCAGGTGTGTCACTAGGACATAGGGATTTCTGCAGTCCCCCTTTATCTCAGGTGCTGGGGACAATCTCCCCGCATCCAGTCTAGCTGAATGGGACCCTACAGAAGCCCTAAGCATCTCAGCAAGGCTCTGCTGGCCACCAGCAGTGACTGGTGCAGGGTGCTGGAGGGGAGCATCCCCCAAGGCATGGGAATGGTCAGAGCATCTGCATCCCCCAGGCTCACTCCAGAAGTGTGGGGAAAGAAGGCAGGGAAGCAGCCTGTTGTGCCAGAGAAGGATTGGAAGCCAGCTAAGATTTCAGGGCTCAGAGCATGGCAAGGGCATCCATAGCCTAACCGGAGGTCTGCAATGGTGCCTCTGCTCCCAGCATCGGGTGGGTAAACACGGTGTGAAGCCACTCCTTAGGTACATCAGAGTCACAGCTGCTGACTGCAGCAACTAAAATAAGCGTTTTCCTGCTTTTTATTCCTCTGAGCCTAGCAGAACCCACTCAGCACCAGGAGTGGAGCTGGAGTCTATTCTTAGCTCTGCAGGGAAGGGAGCGGGAGTCCCTGCGCTGCTGTCATGCAGGACTGGGGGCTGCCAGGTCCCATCCTCTCATGATCCCCAGGAGTCAGGCCCGACACCCAGGGTGGCATTGAGGCAGGAGGGACTGTGGCCCAGTGGGGACAAAGTCCTACTTTTTTGCCAAGGAGGAGTTAGAGAGACAGTGAGTGGGAGGGAGGGATGCCCCAGCACCTTTCTCAGCATCACTGCAGGATTCAGATTCCCTGAAGAAGAAGCTGCAATGCAGGTGGCTCTGGAAGGAGCCCCCGCTCTTGCAAAGCTGCTCTTCTGCCTGGGCACAGGGGGAGTGGAAGACATGGAGTGACAGCTCCCGCTTCCTCTGGGGATAGGAGTTTTAAAGGGAGTTTAGGAGAATCACCCCTTGCCCTGTGCTGTGCCAGGATCAGACTTGGCTTTGCCCAGCCCCAGCCATGAGATGTGCCACTGCCTACCCCAACAATTCCCACATGTTTCTGGCTGCAGACCACTGTGGCCAGGGAATCAGGGAGCTACTGGGCACCATCCTCACATTGCACTGGGGGCCCTGCTTGAAACTATTGGGAGATCCAAACCAGTCTGCAGGAGCACCAGGCAGAATGGAGGGAGAAAAGAATCCATACTGGGCACACTGTGGCCAGTCCAGCACTCGTCTCTGCTCTCCATCCCAGCTCCATCAGAAGCCAGAGAGCATGGGGGGTGGGCAGGGATGCAGCTGGGCATGGGGGGCCATGGGGAAGAAGCCCCAGCTCCCTAGCAACAGGTAGTCTCCACGTAATGGAGTCCTTTCCGCTCGGCCTCTGCAGCCGCCAGCCTTATTCACATGGCCATAAATAATTCAATTTTCTCATTCACACACATGAATGCTGCGGGCTGGGGCTCCGGGTGTGCTCAGCCTCCATCTGTCTGGGAGGAAGGGGGAGGCAGGGCCTGATAATAGACTCCAGCATTTGTTTAACATGGATGAGTGTGGCCAGATGGCCTGGGGACAGGAGGAGGGATGGGGAGGTGGGAGGTGAGGGATGCTCCAGGGTTCTGCTGGCACCCTGAGCCTTCCCTGGATGAGGAAGGGAGGAGAGCACGGGTCTGTTGTGGGGATGAGCTATGGCACCTTCAAATCAACTCTGGGACCTCCAAACCAGGCTTGGAGATACAGACTTTTGGGCTGGGAGTGGATTAGGTGAGTTCAGGCAGCCCTTCCTCTTATGCCTTTGTTGTCTTCCTGACAGGGAAGAAGGAATGGGAGAATCTCTGGGCTGCGTGGTGCTGAGAATGGCCCTGATCCCTGGTGAGACCATTTCAGCAAGCACTGGTAGCAGGGGAGTCAATCTAAAGTGGGGATAATTTAGTAGGAAATGGGGAAGGGGCAAGGGGTGCTGCTGATCACCATCCTGTCCCACACTGCCAGGTAAGGGACAGTAGTCCCCAAAATAATCCCAGAGTATAACAAGCCCAACAATGGAGACACATGGCAGCTAGCTGGTACAATTAGCAGGCTCTGGGCCATCCCCTGGCAGGGGCACAGCAGGCCTGGCAGGAGAAAACAGGGGAATTAGTGGGGTTAAGAGGCTGTGCTGGAAAAGCTTGTGTGTCACTGCCAAAGAGCCAGTGCCTGCTGCATACACACACCAAGCCAGGCTGGGAGGTGAGGGATGCTGGTTACTGCCCTGTAGGATGGGTTCCTCACCTTTCCTCTCTATGGCTTGGGCACAGTCCAGCCTAAAGAATGCCAAGGGCAGCATGGAAGCTGGCACATTCATCCCCTCTCAGTGTTTGACCAGAGAGAGCCATCACTCTGGCACACAGCAGCATCCTGAGCCTAGGATGGGCTTAGACCCTAACAAGGAAATACAGACCAGTGAGGAGCCTTGAAAGTGGAATTGGTCACTTCACTTTGATTCTGCCTCTGGTGGGCAGAAGGTTGGATTCCTTGTCACCAGAGCAGGTCCCAATCTCATTCCCACCCCAGAGAAATCCCCATTGGAGACCTCATCCCTATTTAAGATAGTGGCAAACAGGCATTTATCATCAAGCTCAGGCACCGTCTGAAGCTGAAGCCTACAATTCTGGCAGAGGGAATTTGGATGATGCCAGAAGGATGGTCAAGAAAGGAGCCTGCGCTCTAGCAGCATTATCCATCACCAACCTTGGAAGAGTTTTCCCTAAGGGAATGGGGGAGGTGGAAGCACCTTCCAGGGGGAGCTGGGAGTGCAACCAGCTCCTGTGCTGGTGTTCCCTTGTTCCGCGACATATTGGGGTAGGACAGGTGTGTGTATGTATATTTGGGTGCCCTCACACACAGGCAAGAGTTCTCTTCTGGTTGCATGCTCTCGCAGGATTTTTAACCAGTAAAAGAATACTGGCTACATAGAGCATCCCTGGACTGTCAGGCTCAGACAGCCACTACTCCACAACTCCTCCTGCGTGTTCTATATTCCTCTCCTGCTCCATGTGTTCATCTGTGTGAGCCAGACCCGACACCCTATGTCTGTTCAGCTCTACTTATACCTTTTAAGGCCACTGGAAAAACAGGCAACCCTCAACCATGCCCATTTTACTATTAAATTAGCTCCTGCTTTCCATGGCTGCTGCTCAGGCAGCCCCTGCCCCATGCAAGGTGCAGGAAGGGGATGAGCCCAACTATGCACCTGGGAGCAAACCCTCTCAACAGCCCTCTGCTATGGGCCCTGCACGCCCCCTCTGAGCTTTCCCAGGGTGGTGCCTATGGAGCAGCAGCCTCAGCCTCTCCAAAGCTAGGTGAGTCCACCCAGGACTGCCCTGTGCCACACTGGAGTGCTGAGCACAGCCAGAGCTCCCCAATTTACAGACTGCACTCACGGAGTGGGCCCATGACAGCAATGGGGGTAAAGGTGACAAGGCATCACAGGGGGCTGCACATTTTTCCCCAAAAATCTCCCAGGCAACTGTTGAGAGGTCTAAGCTGTGTCCCTGCACTTCTGCTGCTGCCAAGTTGGCACATCGCAAGGCCACCCAGGCAGAAATTTCCACCTGTCAGACAATTTACATTCTGTTCTTCCACTCAAAACCCAGGCCCAGCCTAATCTTTCTGCATCTTTTGAGGGATGGATGGCAGAAATATGTCACCGCTTATTCCTCCAGCTCCCAGCACTGCAGGAGAGGGATGGAGACAGCCTGACTCCATCAGGATCCCAGAGTACCAGGGGCAACTGCATCCCTGGGTTTGCTCAGGTCCTCAGGATGGACCACAGAGTCACTGCAGCATGATTCCCTGCCTCTCCTAGCCCACCTCCCCGTGCCAACTGTCCCTGGGAAGGCTGCAGAGACAGCCCAGGCTGCTCACCATGGGTTTGCCCCAGTTTCTTTGCTCCCGTGGCAGCCAACCCTACAAGACCAGTGGCTCTGTACCTGTAGGGAGTCCATGCAGGCTGCAGTGGAGCTGGATCTGCAGGCAGCTGTGGACTCGGGAAGACCTTCAAGGACTGGTTGGTGAGAACTGCCAGGGAGTTTGGCGACTTGCACGGTCACCACTGGGGTATATCTGGTGGGAAAGGGACATAGCCTTCCTCTTACAGGGAACACACACACCAATCCCTGCACACAATCCCCACTCTGCTCTTCTCCAAGCCTCTCACGGGTCCCAGACCCTTTTACTACCTTGCTCTGTGCCCACACACCCAAGCGATACCAAACAGAAGCACTTACCTGCCACTTGCCCCATGGGAACTGGAAGAACAGTGGGACAAAGCCCTGGGGACAGCTTCCTTTCTGGGGACATGCTCCTTCCTTCCCCTAAAACGAGGAAGGCAGCTCCTCTCCTTGTGCCCTTGCTTGCTCCTATAGGATGCACCATGACTCCTGAAATCCCCCGTGACCATTCAGAACTTGGCCATGGTGGGTTTCAGGTGCACGACATGGTACCAGCTTGGAGGGTCCCTTTAATGAGGGCCACTGCAAGAACAAAGAGATGCTCAAGGCTCATTCCAGAGCTTTGGCATAGACTGAAGACAGATACCCAGTGGTTGTCTGGGAATGCCGACTGACAAGGGATGATGACCCTGTAGATCCCCCACACCCCAGTGCTCCTCAAGGCAGGAGCATCCCAGCCCCTTTATGCAAGCAGGGACATGCCACCTCAGGGGTTTTGTTGTCCCAGAGATTGCTCTGCCTTCTGTCCAAGGTGGGTGTACACCATCCAGGCTTTGGATTCCCAGGGGATCCCTCCGGGCTGCAGTCCCAAATGCTGCCAGCAACGTTTGGGGCTGCCAGCAACGTTTGGGGCTGCAGCCCACCGGGGTCCCCAGTGGGACAGGAGGGCACGAAGCGCAGCCTTACCTTGGAGAAGCCTCTACAGGGAAGGGATACGAGACCCAGCTTGGAATACCCCAGTCCCGGGAGAACTTCAGTGATGGAGGCAGAGGATGCGGGGATGAGGTGAGATGGATGAGATGGGGTGGAGAGGGGGTGGTGGACGGGGGGACGGACGGATGGATGGATGGATGGTCTGAGAGTTGCAGGTTTCCTCGCTCTCAGGTGCGGAGACAATAGCCAGGGCTCCTGTTGGAGCTGCAGACTGTCTCTTTAAACCCCTCATCAGCCCACAGGTGGCCCTGTCACCACCGTGGTCATCCATGACGTCATCGGGAGGGAGGGAAGGGGAGGAGGAGGAGGAGGGGGGAGAAACGCGATTCCCCTCCACAGCAAAAGTCCCCGAGCGCCCATGGCAACAGATTGCAAATGTCACTGCGCATCAGCCGGGAGGAGGCTGCCGAGCTGCCCCCCCACGCGGTGACACGGCGGGGGGACAGGGCTGTCACGCCATGGGTGGCATGAGGGACACAGGGCTGTCACCCCCCTGGATGGCACGGGCGGGGCATATACCATATACCCATACCCTGTATTGGGTATATGGTAGGGGACAGGGCTGTCCCCCCACGGGTGGCACGGTGGGGATAGGACCGTTGTCCTGTGGTTTCTGTATGGGAGGGGACAGGGCTGTCACTGCACACAGGGAGCTGCTGTGGGTTAGGCAGGTGGGTCGTTGCAGCTCTCTCCGTGGGATGTGGAGCAGCTGGACGCCCCCCTAGCCCGGACACCCTGCAGCAGAGGTGAGTGCTGCTGTCCTCCCACCCGTGGGGGGCTGGTCCCTGGCTGTCCCTTTGCTTAGGAGATCCCTAATCCCCAGCACTGGCACCCAGCCCCAGCCATCCCTTGGCACTTCCTTGGTACAGCTCCTGCCTCTCTGGTCCTGCCTGTGCTCAGCACCTGCAATGGGGTGTTTTGCAAAGGTCGGGGAAGTTTTGGAGGGTGTTTAAAGCAGATCTTACCTTCAATCAGAGACAGCACCAACCGCAAAAAGGGGGCTCAACCCCACACCCAAAGACCCCAGACCCACAGACAACATCCTGATAGTGATGACCCCATTAACAACCTTCAAAACTTATTCCATTCCAACATGCGCCTCTGATGCCAGTTAAAACCAGAGCAAGGGACACTTTGATGGCAAAGAAAGGTTCCCTTAGGGCTGAATGAGTGAGGCAATCTGCAGACATGGCTTTGATGGAGCCCGATCCCAGGGAGACCTGTCCAACATGGGGAGAGAGGCTGCAGCTCCCATGGGCTGGGGAGCCCTGAGTGCCGGGCATGGTGGACAGAACGTGGTCAACCCTTTTATGAAAATGTGCAAATGTGTACATGGATCCCCGTGCCATGGGAGCCCCAAACTCTGCAAGTATGACTGAAGTATACTTCATATATATATGAAAGATTAAATATTGAATTACATTCTTGGGCTTTTTTTTTTTTTTTAATGAGATACATCCAAGGTCTTCATCTGCTTCACTTGCTCTTTTCTCACACCAACAAGAGTTTTCCCAGATGAATGCTGCCATCATTAGGATGCTTCAACCTAAAAACACCCTGTGGAGGCAGCTGGTTTGTTGGGAACAGCTGCATCCATCCCTGCATATGGCAGGGCTTGGGGAGCACCAAGGCACTGCCCAGGGCTGCAGCACTGCACTCCACACCAAGATGTTTTGCAATATTCACTCTATTTTTTTAATGTATTAAAAAAAAGGTTAATTTTCTTCTTCCCCGCCCTCAGCCCAATGGAGAAGTTGACACTCAGTGGCCATGGGAGGGGGATGGCAATGCTCAGGACCTGGAGGGTTTTCTTCCTCCACAAGCTTTCCTGTGAGAAGATGATCCAGCTTTTCCCCACAGTGATTTTGTGGTAGGGATTGTATCTGGCTGGTGGGGCAGTCAGGCTGGGAGCAGCCCACCCCTGCATTCTCCCCAGGACTATTCTTCGTACACACACTCTAATCCTGGGAAAGCAGCTGTGGAATCCAGAGCTGGGAGGCTTTTGGTAAACAGCCAAAGCAAGAAGGGTCCTTTCTTCAGGAACAGGAAAAATCATCCAAACCAGTCCAAATGGCCTGTGTTTTATAATTGTAATTTTTTTGTTTTAACTCCCCTGGTGGGTCTGGAGAAAGAAGCTGTGGTGGATGTGGCATTAGTGGGGCTCTGGTGGGGCTGGAGATACCACCCTGGTGCTGAGGCTCACTATGAAGGCACAGAGCATCCCTTTCCTTGGCACTGTGCTAAAGCCTGGAAAAAGGATTTCCACCAAAACCAGCCCAGTGAGACCAAAGCAGCAGACTCACAGCTGCTCTGTGAGGCTGGAGGGACTCAGTAGCCCCCTGGAGCAGCCCTCAGTTACCCACCTACCCTCTATACCAATCCCTAGAAACCTCCATACCAGCCTGCAGTAAACTCCGTGGATACTGAGTAACACTGACACCTAACTCCGGTAACCCCCAGCACTCGGGCTCCGGACTGGGGCTTGCCTATTCTTCTGGCTCTGGGATATGCAGAGGAACAGCTCACTTCTCTCCTGTCCTCCAGCAGATGAGGATGGGAACAGTTACACACCCACCAAGGGGTGGCATGAAACGCTGTGAGAGGTGGAAAATGTCCCAGGAGTCCTGAGCCCTCATCATCCATGTGGGGAGGGATCTGGCATTGTCACCTTCCACCTCCTGCCTCCCCCCAGGCCAAAACAAACCTGGACTAAATTTGCCCCTAGCCTTGTGCCTATGATGAGATCTATTGCATGTGATGCAAATCCCCGCTGGTAGCTGAAACTGGTCCAGCAATGATCCTCTGACCCCCTCCACAGCACCAGGGAGGGGGCTGGAGCAGTGAGAAGGTTGCTGTGATGAAGTATTTGCTCTGGAAGCACTAATTACTGCTGTATTAATGACTCTTTTGTCCAGTGAGCTGCCTTTCGGTGTGTGTGTGTGTGCTGGGCGGTTGTTTTCATGCCAGCTGCTGTGTGGTTGGATGTTCTTTGGTATTTAGTTTGATCCTATTAAGGTGGATCTCAATTAATTAGGCAGGAGCCAGAGAGACAAAGAGGGACGCTGGGGCCATTCATTTTAGTCTTGTCATCACGCCTTCTGCAACCAGGAGGCTCTGGGAAAAGCAGAAGGGGACACGGGATATGGCTGCTGGGCATGGAACCAGTGGGAGATGGGAATGGGGCAGCTAGGTGGGGTGGCAGCAAGGTCACCCCGAGGGTCCCCCAGGGTCCCGCAGGCTGCTCAGGAGTACCAGGCAGTTGGAGCCACCCAGGTCCCAACTCTTTGGGCGGAGGGGTCCTGCTCTGTCCCACTGACCCTAAAGCATCTCATAATACAGACGCAGGATGTCTGGGAATTCAGTGGCGAGATCTTTGGTGCATCAGGAGCGTCCCCCAGTCATCCTGGTTCAGTGCTGGCTGGTTGCCACTGTCGCATCCCTGTGGGTCCACCCACCCCACGGGAAGAGGGAGCACCCCAGTGGTCTCACCAGCACCTCTGTTAGAGCATCCTGCCCTGTGCCTTCCGCTCCCACCTCCCACGCCTGCCAGTGGAGTGGTTCAAGAGCAGGTGCGTCGGCTCAGCCTCCGCAACAGGGCAGCAAATGGATCTCAAGGGCCCCCTGACATTCCTCCTTCCTTTCCTTTGAAGGACAAGTGCCCCTTGGAGCTGCCCTCAACACTAATGCATGGGGCGTGAGGGGGTGCTGCTAAAAGCCAAGGCGAGCTGAAGGCTTTCAAGCCTCTTGGAAAGGCCAAAGAGTTGCCCGGGGGTGACCCCAACCTCTGCAGCCCATGCCAGTGTTGAGATGTTGGGATGCACCCCAGTATGCTGGAGGCAGGTGTGATGTCTCCTGCAGTGTCCCCCTGTTGGGACTCAGGATATAGGGGGTGCAGGAAGTGCTGAGGCTGTACCAGACCCCTCCGGAGGATGGAGGGGTCTGGACTGCTTCAGGCATGGAGGGGTTCAGGGAGTGTTTGGGTGCAGGGGTAGGGATGCAGTCTTGGGGATGGATGGATGGATGGATGGATGGATGGATGGATGGATGGATGGATGGAGATAGATGAGGATGAAAGGTGTGCTGGGATGGGGTGGCCAGAGTGCAGGAGGGGTACAGAGGGTGCTTGGGTGGGTGCAGGATAGGTGCAGAGAGTGGAGAGTGGGTGCAGGATGTGTCTGGAATGGGTGCAAGGGGTACAGGGTGGATGCAGGATAGGTCCAGGATGGGTCCAGAATGGGTGCAAGATGAGTCTTGGATGGGTCCAGGATAGGTACGGGGGGTTCAGGAT